>CAKOAT010964043.1:80572-141156 GCA_932364175.1 Eruca vesicaria subsp. sativa | reverse complement strand
GTTGATTAAAAGTTATTTAATCACATTCAACATATATATTAATGTATGCTAAATGTATTTTCATGCTACATGACCATCGTTTCTAAATTTCCATCAGGTAATTTATTTAAATTTCATATACCACTTAATTAGTGGACAAACCCCTATTAAAAACAAAATTCTATTTTCGAGAGAAACATGAACACCTAAGGTCTCAAACATCTTTAACCTTTATACTATGTCACTGCATACTGCAAAGATGCATCAAAATAAAATTTTCATATTTTCTCATTTTTCTCAAAATATGTGGGTTAACCCCTTTGAAAAAATCGAGATTTTCAATAATTGTTATATTCAGAAGTTTAGGCTCTTTATTGTTGATTAAAAATTACCTAAGCACATTATAAATTTGTATTAATCTAAGTTAAACAGTTTTCATGGTACATGGACATCAGTTCTTATTTTCCAATAGGTAATTTATTTAAATTTCATATACCACTTAATTAGTGGACAAACCCCTATTAAAAACAAAATTCTATTTTCGAGAGAAACATGAACAGCTAAGGTCTCAAACCTCTTTAACCTTCGTACTATGTCACTGCATGATGAAAATATGCATCAAAATAAAATTTTCATTTTCTCTTTTTTTTCTCAAAATANAAATATGTGAGTTAACCCCTACGAAAAAGTCGATTTTTTCAGTAAATGCTATATTAGAAGTTTAGGCTCTTTATTGTTGATTAAAAGTTATTTAATCACATTCAACATATATATTAATGTATGCTAAATGTATTTTCATGCTACATGACCATCGTTTCTAAATTTCCATCAGGTAATTTATTTAAATTTCATATACCACATAATTAGTGGACAAACCCCTATTAAAAACAAAATTCTATTTTCGAGAGAAACATGAACACCTAAGGTCTCAAACATCTTTAACCTTTATACTATGTCACTGCATACTGCAAAGATGCATCAAAATAAAATTTTCATTTTTTCTCATTTTTCTCAAAATATGTGGGTTAACCCCTTTGAAAAAATCGAGATTTTCAATAATTGTTATATTCAGAAGTTTAGGCTCTTTATTGTTGATTAAAAATTACCTAAGCACATTATAAATTTGTATTAATCTAAGTTAAACAGTTTTCATGGTACATGGACATCAGTTCTAATTTTCCAATAGGAAATTTATTTAAATTTCATATACCACTTAATTAGTGGACAAACCCCTATTAAAAACAAAATTCTATTTTCGAGAGAAACATGAACAGCTAAGGTCTCAAACCTCTTTAACCTTCGTACTATGTCACTGCATGATGAAAATATGCATCAAAATAAAATTTTCATTTTCTCTTATTTTTCTCAAAATATGTGAGTTAACCCCTACGAAAAAGTCGATTTTTTCAGTAAATGCTATATTTAGAAGTTTAGGCTATTTATTGTTGATTAAAAGTTATTTAATCACAATCAACATATATATTAATGTATGCTAAATGTACTTTCATGCTACATGACCATCGTTTCTAAATTTCCATCAGGTAATTTATTTAAATTTCATATACCACTTAATTAGTGGACAAACCCCTATTAAAAACAAAATTCTATTTTCGAGAGAAACATGAACACCTAAGGTCTCAAACCTCATTAACCTTTATACTATGTCACTGCATGCTGCAAAGATGCATGAAAATAAAATTTTCATATTTTCTCATTTTTCTCAAAATATGTAGGTTAACCCCTATGAAATAATCGAGATTTTCAATAAATGTTATATTCAGAAGTTTAGGCTCTTTATATTTGATCAAAAACTACCTAAGCACATTATGAATTTGTATTAATCTAAGTTAAAACAATTTTCATGGTACATGGACATCAGTTCTAATTTTCCAATAGGTAATTTATTTAAATTTCATATACCACTTAATTAGTGGACAAACCCCTATTAAAAACAAAATTCTATTTTCGAGAGAAACATGAACAGCTAAGGTCTCAAACCTCTTTAACCTTTGTACTATGTCACTGAATGATGAAAATATGCATCAAAATAAAATTTTCATTTTCTCTTTTTTTTTCTCAAAATATGTGAGTTAACCCCTACGAAAAAGTCGATTTTTTCAGTAAATGCTATATTAGAAGTTTAGGCTCTTTATTGTTGATTAAAAGTTATTTAATCACATTCAACATATATATTAATGTATCCTAAATGTATTTTCATGCTACATGACCATCGTTTCTAAATTTCCATCAGGTAATTTATTTAAATTTCATATACCACTTAATTAGTGGACAAACCCCTATTAAAAACAAAATTCTATTTTCGAGAGAAACATGAACACCTAAGGTCTCAAACCTCTTTAACCTTTATACTATGTCACTGCATGCTGCAAAGATGCATGAAAACAAAATTCTTTTTTCGAGAGAAACATGAACACCTAAGGTCTCAAACTTCTTTAACCTTTATACTATGTCACTGAATGATGAAAATATGCATTAAAACAAAATTGTCATTTTTTCTCATTTTTCTCAAAATATGTGGGTTAACCCCTATGAAAAAATCGAGTTTTTCAATATATGTTATATTCAGAAGTTTATACTCTTTATGGTTGAATTAAAATTATTTAATCACATTCAACATATATATTAATGTATGCTAAATGTACTTTCATGCTACATGAAAATAAAATTTTCATATTTTCTCAATTTTCTAAAAATATGTAGGTTAACCCCTATGAAAAAATCGAGATTTTCAATAAATGTTATATTCAGAAGTTTAGGCTCTTTATTTTTGATCAAAAATTACCTAAGCACATTATTAATTTGTATTAATCTAAGTTAAAACAATTTTCTTGGTACATGGACATCATTTATAATTTTCCAACAGGTAACTTATTTAAATTTCATATACCACTTAATCAGTGGACAAACCCCTATTAAAAACNGATTTTCAATAAATGTTATATTCAGAAGTTTAGGCTCTTTATTTTTGATCAAAAATTACCTAAGCACATTATTAATTTGTATTAATCTAAGTTAAAACAATTTTCTTGGTACATGGACATCATTTATAATTTTCCAACAGGTAACTTATTTAAATTTCATATACCACTTAATCAGTGGACAAACCCCTATTAAAAACAAGATTCTTTTTTCGAGAGAAACATGAACACCTAAGGTCTCAAACCTCTTTAACCTTTATACTATGTCACTGAATGATGAAAATATGCATTAAAACAAAATTGTAATTTTTTCTCATTTTTCTCAAAATATGTGGGTTAACCCCTATGAAAAAATCGAGTTTTTCAATATATGTTATATTCAGAAGTTTATACTCTTTATGGTTGAATTAAAATTACTAAGCACATTCTAAATTTGTATTAATGTATGTTAAAATTATTTTCATGGTACATGGACATCATTTCTAATTTTCCAACAGGTAATTTATTTAAATTTCATATTCCATTTAATCAATGGACAAACCACCTAAAAAAATCAATTTTCTGGAGAAACATAACTGCTAAGGTCTCAAACCTCCTCAACATTCGTACTATGTCACTGCATGATGCAAATATGCATGAAAATAAAATTTACATCATTACTTATTTTTCTCAAAATATGTGGGTTAACCCCTACGAAAAAGTCGATTTTTTCAATAAATGCTATATTCTGAAGTTTAGGCTCTTTATTGTTGATCAAAAATTACCTAAGCACATTATAAATTTGTATTAATCTATGTTCAAACAATTTTCATGGTACATGGACGTCATTTCTAATTTTCGAATCGGTAATTTATTTAAATTTCATATACCACTTAATCAGTGGACAAACCCCTATTAAAAACAAAATTCTATTTTCGAAAGAAACATGAACACCTAAGGTCTCAAAACTCTTTAACCTTTATACTATGTCACTGCATGCTGCAAAGATTCATCCAAATAAAATTTTCATATTTTCTCATTTTCCTCAAAATATGTGGGTTAACCCCTATAAAAAATCGAGATTTTCAATAAATGTTATATTCAGAAGTTTAGGCTCTTTATTGTTGATTAAAAATTACCTAAGCACATTATAAATTTGTATTAATCTAAGTTAAACAATTTTCATGGTACATGGACATCAGTTCTAATTTTCCAATAGGTAATTTATTTAAATTTCATATACCACTTAATTAGTGGACAACCCCCTATTAAAAACAAAATTCTATTTTCGAGAGAAACATGAACAGCTAAGGTCTCAAACCTCTTTAACCTTCGTACTATGTCACTGCATGATGAAAATATGCATCAAAATAAAATTTTCATTTTCTCTTATTTTNAAGTTATTTAATCACATTCAACATATATATTAATGTATGCTAAATGTATTTTCATGCTACATGACCATCGTTTCTAAATTTCCATCAGGTAATTTATTTAAATTTCATATACCACTTAATTAGTGGACAAACCCCTATTAAAAACAAAATTCTATTTTCGAGAGAAACATGAACACCTAAGGTCTCAAACCTCTTTAACGTTTATACTATGTCACTGCATGCTGCAAAGATGCATCAAAATAAAATTTTCATTTTTTCTCAGTTTTCTCAAAATATGTGGGTTAACCCCTATGAAAAAATCGAGATTATCAATAAATGTTATATTCAGAAGTTTAGGCTATTTATTGTTGATCAAAAATTACCTAAGCACATTATAAATTTTTATTACTCTAAGTTAAAACAATTTTCTTGGTACATGGACATCATTTATAATTTTTCAACAGGTAACTTATTTAAATTTCATATACCCCTTAATAAGTGGACAAACCCCTATTAAAAACAAAATTCTATTTTCGAGAGAAACATGAACACCTAAGGTCTCAAACCACTTTAACCTTTATACTATGTCACTGAATGATGAAAATATGCATTAAAACAAAATTGTAGTTTTTTCTCATTTTTCTCAAAATATGTGGGTTAACCCTTATGAAAAAATCGAGTTTTTCAATATATGTTATATTCAAAAGTTTATACTCTTTATGGTTGATTAAAAATTACTAAGCACATTCTAAATTGTTATTAATGTATGTTAAAATTATTTTCATGGTACATGGACATCATTTCTAATTTTCCAACAGGTAATTTATTTCAATTTCATATACCCCTTAATCTTGGACAAACCCCCAATAAAAACAAAATTCAATTTTTGAGAGAAACATGAACACCTAAGGTCTCAAACCTTTTTAACCTTTATACTATGTCACTGCAAAGATGCATCAAAATAAAATTTTCATATTTTCTCATTTTTCTCAAAATATGTGGGTCAACCCCTATAAAAAAATCGAGTTTTTCAATAAGTGTTATATTCAGAAGTTTAGGCTCTTTATTGTTGATTAAAAATTACATAAGCACATTCTAAATTTGTATTAATGTATGTTAAAACTATTTTCATGGTACATGAAAATCATTTCTAATTTTCCAATAGGTAATTTTTTAAAATTTCATATACCATTTAATCAGTGGACAAATCCCCTATAAAAAAAATCAATTTTCTAAAGAAACATGAACAGCTAAGGTCTAAAACCTCTTTAACCTTCGTACTATGTCACTGCATGATGAAAATATGCATCAAAATAAAATTTTAATTTTCTCTTATTTTTCTCAAAATATGTGAGATAACCACTATGAAAAAAATCAAGTTTTTCAATAAATGTTTTATTCAGAAGTTTAGGCTCTTTATTGTTGATCAACAACTACCTAAGCACATTCTAAATTTTTATTAATCAATGTTAAACAAATTTTCATGGTACATGAACATCATTTCTAATTTTTCAATAGGTAAATTTTCATTTTCTCTTATTTTCTCAAAATATATGAGTTAACCCCTAAGAAAAAATCAAGTTTTTCAATAAATGTTACATTCAGAAGTTTAGGCTCTTTATTGTTGATCAAAAATTACCTAAGCACATTCTAAATTTGTAGTAATCTATGTTAAACAAATTTTCATGGTACATGGACATCATTTCTAATTTTTCAATAGGTAATTTATTTAAATTTCCTATACCACTTAATCTTGGACAAACCCCCTATAAAAACAAAATTCAATTTTTGAGAGAAACATGAACACCTAAGGTCTCAAACCTCTTTAACGTTTATACTATGTCACTGCATGCTGCAAAGATGCATCAAAATAAATTTTCATTTTTTCTCATTTTTCTCAAAATATGTGGGTTAACCCCTATGAAGAAATCGAGATTATCAATAAATGTTATATTCAGAAGTTTAAGCTATTTATTGTTGATCATAAATTACCTAAGCACATTATAAATTTGTATTAACCTAAGTTAAACAATTTTCATGATACATGGACATCATTTCTAATTTTCCAATAGGTAATTTATTTAAATTTCATATACCAATTAATGAGTGGACAAACCCCTATTAAAAACAAAATTCTATTTTCGAGAGAAACATGAACACCTACGGTCTCAAAACTCTTTAACCTTTATACTATGTCACTGCATACTGCAAAGATGCATCAAAATAAAATTTTCATATTTTCTCATTTTTCTCAAACTATGTGGGTTAACCCCTATGAAAAAATCAAGATTTTCAATAAATGTTATATTCAGAAGTTTAGGCTCTTTATTGTTGATTAAAAATTACCTAAGCACATTATAAATTTGTATTAATCTAAGTTAAACAATTTTCATGGTACATGGACATCATTTCTAATTTTCCAATAGATAATTTATTTAAATTTCATATACCACTTAATTAGTGGACAAACCCCTATTAATAACAAAATTCTATTTTCGAGAGAAACATGAACAGCTAAGGTCTCAAACCTCTTTAACCTTCGTACTATGTCACTGCATGATGAAAATATGCATCAAAATAAAATTTTCATTTTCTCTTATTTTTCTCAAAATATGTGAGTTAACCCCTACGAAAAAATCGATTTTTTCAGTAAATGCTATATTTAGAAGTTTAGGCCCTTTATTGTTGATTAAAAGTTATTTAATCACATTCAACATATATATTAATGTATGCTAAATGTATTTTCATGCTACATGACCATCGTTTCTAAATTTCCATTAGGTAATTTATTTAAATTTCATATACCACTTAATTAGAGGACAAACCCCTATTAAAAACAAAATTCTACTTTCGAGAGGAACATGAACACCTAAGGTCTCAAACCTCTTTAACCTTTATACTATGTCACTTCATGCTGCAAAGATGCATGAAAATAAAATTTTCATACTTTCTCATTTTTCTCAAAATATGTAGGTTAACCCCTATGAAAAAATTGAGATTTTCAATAAATGTTATATTTAGAAGTTTAGGCTCTTTATTTTTGATCAAAAATTACCTAAGCACATTTTGAATTTGTATTAATCTAAGTTAAAACAATTTTCTTGGTACATGGACATCATTTATAATTTTCCAACAGGTAACTTATTTAAATTTCATATACCACTTAATCAGTGGACAAACCCCTATTAAAAACAAAATTCTATTTTCGAAAGAAACATGAACACCTAAGGTCTCAAAACTCTTTAACATTTATACTATGTCACTGCATGCTGCAAAGATTCATCAAAATAAAATTTTCATATTTTATCATTTTTCTCAAAATATGTGGATTAACCCCTATGAAAAAATTGAGATTTTCAATAAATGTTATATTCAGAAGTTTAGGCTATTTATTGTTGATCAAAATTTACCTAAGCACATTATAAATTTGTCTTAATGTATGTTAAAATTATTTTCATGGTACATGGACATCATTTCTAATTTTCCAACAGGTAATTTATTTAAATTTCATATTCCATTTAATCAATGGACAAACCACCTAAAAAAAATCAATTTTCGGGAGAAACATAACTGCTAAGGTCTCAAACCTCCTCAACATTCGTACTATGTCACTGCATGATGCAAGTATGCATGAAAATAAAATTTACATCTTTACTTATTTTTCTCAAAATATGTGGGTTAACCCCTAGGAAAAAGTCGATTTTTTCAATAAATGCTATATTCAGAAGTTTAGGCTCTTTATTGTTGATCAAAAATTACCTAAGCACATTATAAATTTGTATTAATCTATGTTCAAACAATTTTCATGGTACATGGACATCATTTCTAATTTTCGAATAGGTAATTTATTTAAATTTCATATACCACTTAATCAGTGGACAAACCCCTATTAAAAACAAAATTCGATTTTCGAAAGAAACATGAACACCTAAGGTCTCAAAACTCGTTAACATTTATACTATGTCACTGCATGCTGCAAAGATTCATCAAAATAAAATTTTCATATTTTATCATTTTTCTCAAAATATGTGGATTAACCCCTATGAAAAAATCGAGATTTTCAATAAATGTTATATTCAGAAGTTTAGGCTATTTATTGTTGATCAAAATTTACCTAAGCACATTATAAATTTGTATTAATCTAATTTCAAACAATTTTCATGGTACATGGACATCATTTCTAATTTTTGAATAGGTAATTTATTTAAATTTCATATACCACTTAATCAGTGGACAAACCCCTATTAAAAACAAAATTCTATTTTCGAGAGAAACATGAACACCTAAGGTCTCAAAACTCCTTAACCTATATACTATGTCACTGCATGCTGCAAAGTTGCAACAAAATAAAATTTTCATATTTTCTCATTTTTCTCCAAAATACGTGTGTTAACCCCCTATGAAAAAATCGAGATTTTCAATAAATGATATATTCAGAAGTTTAGGCTCTTTAAGTTGATCAAAATTAACCTAAGCACATTATAAATTTGTATTAATCTAAGTTAAAACAATTTTCGTGGTACAGGGACATCATTTCTAATTTTCCAATAGGTAATTTATTTAAATTTCATATACCACTTAATTAGTGGACAAACCCCTATTCAAAATAAAATCCTATTTTCGAGAGAAACATGAACATCTAAGGTCTAAAACCTCTTCAACCTTCGTACTATGTAACTGCATGATGCAAATATTCATGAAAATATAATTTTCAATTTTACTTATTTTTCTCAAAATATGTGAAAAAGTCGATTTTTCAAATAAATGCTATATTCAGAAGTTTAGGATCTTTATTGTTGATTAAAAGTTATTTAATCACATTAAACATATATATTAATGTATGCTAAATTTATTCTCATGCTACATGAACATCGTTTCCAAATTTCCATCAGGTAATTTATTTAAATTTCATATACTACTTAATCGGTGGACAAACCCCCTATAAAAATAAAATTCAATTTTCGAGAGAAACATGAACACCTAAGGTCTCAAACATCTTTAACCTTCGTACTATGTCACTGAATTATGAAAATATGCTTTAAAACAAAATTTTCATATTTTCTCATTTTTCTCAAATTATGTGTGTTAACCCTTATGAAAAAAAATCGAGATTTAAAAAATTGCTATATTCAGAAATTTAGGCTCTTTCTTGTTGATTAAAAATTACCTAAGCACATTATAAATTTTTATTAATGTATGTTAAAACTATTTTCATGGTACATGGACATCATTTTTAATTTTCCACCAGGTAATTTATTTAAATTTCATATACCATTTAATCAGTGGACAAACCCTCTATAAAAAAAATCAATTTTCTGGAGAAACATGAACAGCTGAGGTCTCAAACCTCTTTAACCTTCGTAATATGTCACTGCATGATGAAAATATGCATCAAAATATAATTTTATTTTTCTCTTATTTTTCTCAAAATATGTGAGTTAACCCTATGAAAAGATCAGGTTTTTCAATAAATGTTACATTCAGAAGTTTAGGCTCTTTATTGTTGATCAAAATTTACCTAAGCACATTATAAATTTGTATTAATCTAAGTTCAAACAATTTTCATGGTACATGGACATCATTTCTAATTTTTCAACATGTAATTTATTTAAATTTCATATACCACTTAATCTTGGACAAACCCCCTATAAAAACAAAATTCTATTTTCGAGAAAAACATGAACACCTAAGGTCTCAAACCTCTTTAACTGTTATACTATGTCACTGCATGCTGCAAAGATGCATCAAAATAAAATTTTCATATTTTCTCATTTTTCTCAAAATATGTGGGTTAAACCCTATAAAAAATCGAGTTTTTCAATAAATGTTATATTCAGAAATTTAGGCTCTTTATTGTTGATTAAAAATTACCTAAGCACATTATAAAATTGTATTAATGTATGTTAAAACTATTTTCATGGTACATGGAAATCATTTCTAATTTTCCACATGAATTTATTTAAATTTCATATTCCATTTAATCAGTGTACAAACCTCCTATAAAAAAAATCAATTTTCTGGAGAAACATAACTGCTAAGGTCTCAAACCTCTTTAACATTCGTACTATGTCACTGCATGATGCAAATATGCATGAAAATAAAATTTTCATTTTTACTTATTTTCTCAAAATATGTGAGTTAACCCCTACGAAAAAGTCGTTTTTTCAATAAATGTTATATTCAGAAGTTTAGGCTCTTTATTGTTGATTAAAAGTTATTTAATCACATTCAACATATATATTAATGTATGCTAAATGTATTTTCATGCTACATGAACATCGTTTCTAAGTTTCCATCAGGTAATTTATTTAAATTTCATATACCACTTAATCAGTGAACAAACCCCCTATAAAAACAAAATTCAATTTTCGAGAGAAACATGAACACCTAAGGTCTCAAACCTCTTTAACCTTCATACTATGTCAATGAATGATGAAAATATGTATTAAAACAAAATTTTCACATTTTCTCATTTTTCTCAAATTATGTGTGTTAACCCCTATGAAAGAATCAAGATTTTCAAAAAATGCTATATTCATAAATTTAGGCTCTTTCTTGTTGATTAAAAATTACCTAGGCACATATTTGCTAAACTTGTTTCATAGTGTATGAGCATCGTTTCTAATTTTCCAATGAGTAATGTATTTGAACTTCATATACCACATAATCAGTGAATTAAACCATATAAAACTCTACTTTCTTGAAATACGGGAACACCTAAAGTCTCAAACCTATTTAATATTCATAATATGTAAGTTCATGATGCCTCTATGCATTAAAGTATACATAATATATTTTCTAATTTATCTTGAAATATGTGGTTAACCCTTAAGGAAAAGATCGAATTTTATGATAAATGTTGTAAGATGAACTTAAGGCTCTTTATTATTGATTGAAAAATAACCAATCATATTCTAAATTTATATTAATTTATGCTAAACTTTTTTCATAGTACATAAGCATCATTTCTAATTTTCTTATAAGTAATTTATTTAAATTTCATATACAACCTCATCAATGAATTAAACCCTATAAAACCTTTTTTTGTAGACACGGAAACACCTAAAGTCTCAAACATATTTAATATTCATAATATATCAGTGCATGATGCATCTATGCATTAAAATAAAAATAATAGATTTTTCTAATTTATTTTGAAATCTGTGGGTTAACCCCTTACGAAAAAGAACAAATTTTACGAAAAATGCTGTAAGATGACCTTTAGACTCTTTATTTTTGATTAAAAATAACTAATCACATTCTAAATTTATATTAATGTATGCTAAACTTGTTTGATGGTACATGGACATCGTTTCTAATTTTCTTATAAGTAATTTATTTAAATTTCATATACCACTTAACCAATGAATTAAACCTTATAAAACCTTATTATTTGGAGATACAGAAACACCTAAAGTCTCAAACCTATTTATTCTTCATAATATGTCAGTTCATGATTCCTCTACACATTAAAATAAAAATAATAGATTTTTTAATTTATCTTGAAATATGTGAGTTAACCCCTACGAAAAGATCAAATTTTACGATAAATGTTGTTAAATGAACTTTAGGCTCTTATTTTTGAATAAAAATTAACTAATCACATTCTAAATTTATATCAATGTATACTAAACTTATTTTCATTGTACATGGATAATGTTCATAATTTTCCGATGAGTAATTTAATAAAATTTCATATACCACCTAATCAATGAATTAAACCCTATAAAACTCTATTTTCTGGAGATACATAAACATCTAACGTCTCAAAACTATTTAATATTTATAATATGTCAGTGCATGATACCTTTATGCATTAAAATAAAATTAAGAGATTTTCTATTTTTTAAAAAAATATGTACGTTAACCCATACAAAAAGATCATTGGAGGGTGTTATTGGTTTGTATATTTTAGTGGATTTGAAAATACAAATCAAATATAATGTTATTGGTTCTATGATATTAAAATCTCTATTCAAATTCATTGTTATTAGTTCTATGATTTTAAAATCTATATTCAAATTCATTGTTATTGGTTCTATGATTTTAAAATAGATTTTAAAATCCGGCGTTATTCAATAATAATGATTTGCTTGAGGATTCGATTTTAAAATAGATTTAAGTGGATTTGTGTGTTAAAAATACAAAGAAACAAATATTGAGTTAAACCTTGTTATTTTGATAGTGTATTATTGATTTTCTTAATAATTGTTTTCTTGCCCCAAGTTTTACGTACATATTATCCATGTTTCTCTAATAATAAGCAAATACTAATATATTAACCAACCATCTCTAACTTAACTTTACGTACACGTAGACGTTAATATAAAAATTTACCAAAGATCTCTCATAAGAGTTTTGGTCTACAAATGTTTTCTAGAGATTCTACTCCATAAATGACAAAGAGTTGTTTACCATCATCATGTTTTTCTGAGAAATGTTAAGAATTTTTGATATATTCAAATCTTGATTTTTAATATTTAATGTGCATCCCCTTTTGCTTATAAGACACAAACGGAGATAATATATGTGTCTTAGTTTACGTGTAGTCTTTTTAATAAGTTCTGACGAATCGATAACTTTTTTGAATAAAAAAGTTTTGATGAAGAAGAAGATTTTGAGGAAGTTACTGGAACTGAAAATCAACAAACAGAATATGCCAATCAAGTGAGAACGCCAATAATAACAAGTATGTGACAGATTTAATGTTATCATAATAACATAAGATATAGAAAATGATAAACCATATGTTGTAGTTTTATATATATTTTCTTTTGTTACAAAGCTGCGTTTATCACAAATCCATTTCGTTGATTTCTAATAATTCAATTATATTGATTTTGAAATCTATTTCATTGATTCTGAAATCTACGTATTTGATTCTAAAATGTGTGGATTTGTCAAAAATTTCGAAATCCAAAAAGAATTTCTAAATCTATAAAATCCTAGAACCAATAACCCCCAATTTAATGATAAATGTTGTAAGATGAATTTTAGGTTCTTTATTTTTGAATAAAAAATAACTAATCACATTCTAAATTTATATTAATTTATGCTAAATATTTATCAGAAAATATTACTTGCAATTCGAGCATATTACTTGGGTACTTACTTGCTTACTTTCCTCTTAGCTGTTGATGGTTTTATTATTTATACGCATATCTGAGTAACTCTCTATGTCTCCTCCTAGGCACCGTAACAAGTGAAACTTATCAAGATATTTATACACATACCACTTGATATGCAAGGATGTCTTGGCCCCGTTCATGAACCAGAACGAAATGTAAGGGATCAAGAAAGCTACCGAACCTATAAATGTATTGGTTTTTGAATGTCTCTTCTCTTATTAAATGTTTAGCAATGGCTTATTTACTTCTCTAACTGTTAAAACCAAAAATAGTGCAAAGACATTACACATATTCTTTTCCTTTAGTTTGCATTTATACATCCATAGGCTAACGTTTCTGAAACACTTGTCTTTGGCTCTTCAAGATTCTCAGTTCTGGAACCTTGTCTATATCTTCTTGGCTCATAAAGTAATATTACGTTTTTGGGCGGAAGTAAGCAGCCTTAGGCGTTGAGAGCTTCTTGTGATGTGTTTGATGAGATGAGCCAAGCAATGAACTGATATGTGTTTGTTTATTTTTCTTGTTTTAGCCAAAGCTACAAAATGCAATCTACTGACTTGTTGATTCTTACTAGCTATATCATATTTCTTAATATTTATTTATATAAAATGTAAAATTCAAATAAAAACGAATGGACAATGCTTCGGACGTACCACCAAAGCAACAAAAAAAAGAAGAAGGGAAAGCAATAGAATAAACAAAGAAGCAACTCAGTCTCACGTGTGGACCCAAAGTGGGTCGTGTTATAGTAGTTGCCTCATCAAATGGGCAATGAAAATATTGTCTTGTATCGTGAGAGTTACGACATATGATATTTAATTACAACACGCGATAACTTATTATAAAAGAAAGAAAACAATTGCATGCAAATTGGTGAAGAGAAGTAGTTGCTTGCTTTAGGTCCCAGCAATAAGAAAAAGAGAGAAAGAAAGCACATGGTAGGGGTCCATTTATCCTCTCCTGTCCGTTCGTGGATGTTTCGTTTCATTCATCAATAAACTTCTTTGCACCGAACTTAACACATACCACAAGGTCCACAATAAAACTCTAAACAAATAACAATACTAATAAAAAGAAAAAAAACATCTTAAACATACATTACATCTCCAATAACATTATCATCACAAAAGAAAACATTAATAGTATAAATGGAGAATGGTAACGTTATCTAAAAGGTTCTGCTAGCTCCTGTACAATGCCAAAGATTTGCATGTAGGTTAATTATGATAAATAAGAGACTTATCTCACCACCAATATTCAAACTGATATTCATCTTGTTTTAGTGCCACCAAGAGTAAGCTCAAGATCTTCTACACCAACTTCATGAATCATTTCACCTTCCCATGGCTTAACAGTTCCATTCTCAAACTCAAACTCTGAACCTCTCACATTAATTCCCGACATCCCCCAGTCTGATCTCTTCATGTCAATGACCATAGATGTTTGCTTCACAAGATTAAACGTTGGTGAGCTAGGAGCTGTAGATTGAAAATTAATCCACCTTCCTGAATCCTCAAACGAACTCTCCTCGGACTCGTCACACTCCGGTATTGTAGGAGGTGTTTGGTGACCAGCACGGCGTGTAGGACTAGATGGAGCTGAGATAGCGAAAAGTGGATGTCTTGGTAACTGTTGTGTCATTAGTTTCCTCTTTGAGCCACGAGAAGTGGGAGAGGATAAAGGTGGAGTTACGGGTGCACTGTTGGATATTCTAAGTGGGGGGAGGTTTGCTGGGATGGAAGAAGCGATGTTGTGTAGGAAAGGGAGGAGAAGGTAGGAGGAAGGGTTTTGGTCGTAACGAGATGGGCTTGGGAAGGAGGATGAGACAGGACTTCCATGGTAAGAAGGTGCAGGGCTTGGGAAAGCAGATGATTGTGGACTTGGTTGGATTGAAGAGTTTGTGCTGAATGTTGTAGGAGTTCCTAACATGTCTGAAGCTGGTGGCTTAGACCCCTGTCACATAATTCAAGAATCAGTTATCCCTTAGGCTGAATATTATTACAACATACTTCTTCATGTTTAATAGATGACATTGTCGAGATATGCACAAGAATTAAGAAACATTTAGTTTTTTTTTTTATATATTTTCCATACAAAAATACTACTCCCTCTGTTCTATTTTATTTGTCGTTCTAGTGAAAAATAAATAGTTTTAAAATAAGTGTCGTTTTATAATTTCAGTGCAGAATTTATTAGTTTTATCTACTTATCTATTTTTCTATTGGTTAAAATATGATTAAGTGTATAGATAATTATTTTTTATTTTTTTGAAAATATATAAAATTAAATATTTTTTTAATATGTGTGCATAAACTTAAAATGACAATTAAAATGAAACGGATAGACTAATAAACATCAACTTAATCACAACACAACCATTAATATAACAATCTGCATAATACTAAAGTTCATATAACATAAAACATAATTAATTTTTACATAAAACTGATAACATGATCGAATTTGTAACAAACAAAAATCTTTAAAACCTCAAGTACTAAAAACCAGAGACTATGATGCAGTTTCATAGTCAAGGTCAATGGTTTTGATAGGTCTAGTCAAGAAGAAACATTCTTGGAATCACCAAAATAATAATAACAACGAAGAAACAAAACAAGACTAAGTTACTAATGAATCATTTCTTCTCATCTAAAAGTATTTTAGGTTAATTAATCTTTTTTAAGAAAGATCAGTACCTTGCGATAAGTGGTTCCATCTTCTTCAACGATCCAACCAGCTTCTAAACAAAGAGCTTTAAGAACCTCGTTGTTATCACAGTGCTTAGGAAGCTTGTAGTTACCTTGACCCCTGAGACCAGAGTAAATCTTTGCCGTGATAGCTCTTCTCCTCCTCTCTCTCTTCTTATTGTTCTCTCTCTCCTTCCACGTCGGAGTTCTTCCCGACGATGATCCTCCTCCTCCTCCTCCTGCCGCCATTGAAAGAGCTCTGATCTCTCTATCTTTGTGTGAAAGTCTTTGTCAGTCTGGCACACGAGGGAGAGAGCGTTTGTTTATTTATTACGGTGACTCTTTAAGCCTATTGGTTACTACAACTTTTCTTCATCGTGTCTGAATATAAATGACTTTAACTTGTTTGTCTCTCCGTACGTGCGATCCGTGGGTCCGCTTTGCAAGCTAGTTTACACGTGTTGGATTAATGTAATGCACGAGCTGTGGTCCCCTCGGTGTTCCCCCTTCACTATTCAATGAATTGGTATCTTTTCTTTTTGCGATTTAATGGTGTTTTGGCACAGAAAGCATTGTAAACATAATTGAAAATAGATTTGCATCTCTTTTTCATATTTTTAAAAGGGAAATATGACGACATGATTGCATATTGTCATATCATGCGTTTGCAAGACATTGATACAACTCACAAGAGTTCCACATAATTTTCTTTTTTCACAAATAAATGTATGTGATTTATTCGAGTTGTCTAATCGAATAATTGAAATTTGTTATATTAGTTCATGTATAGGCATAAATCTAAAATGATGTTTTCTAAAAACCAAATATTTAGTGAGGGTTTGATTTGTAGCATCTAAATAACTCAAAACGGTGAGATTCAACTCAATAAAAATCCAAAGAATTTACTTTAATTATTAGATGTTTAGCAAGTTCTATAATCATCAACATACATTAAAAGGGAATAAATTTGATGTCATTCAAATGTATCTACCTAATTAAGAAAACTAAAAACAGATTAAGCATAAAGAAATGACACCATTTGGATATGGTGGTCGGACCACGTGCGGTTCCAGTTAGGCGTGAGCAAAGACAGGAAGCAGAATCCACAGCTGGATTCATGCTATTATTACAGTCAAGCCAACTAATTTTAGGAGTATTGTTATACACAACCTTTTATTTATATATTCACCGATTAATTTTTCATAATTTTAATTAATTTTTAAAAATTTGAAAAATATTACTTGTTTGGTTTTATTATATGCTTTATTTTGTGTTTGCAAGAACACGAAACTAAAAAAAAAAAATTTTACAGTAGACAAAAAATAAATTACAATAATTGGTGACACAAAAAAAAAAGATCCTAACTTTGGATCAGATCACCTACGTGGGTGAATATTATTAACAAAAAATAAATTTGGACGCCATGGTCACGTACATTTAATCTACTATGATTTATAGTTGATTAATCTTAATCAAACAAACCAACAATTCTTGCTTCGGTCAACATTGGCTATTGCGTTTGTTTATTATCTGTGCGCTTGTAAATTTTTTGCAAAACTTTTTTAAAAAAATCGTTTTGCTAATTTGATAGCAACTCATAAATTTAATTACGTGATTCTTTCATAATTTAGAAGTTTAATATTTTTAATAACGTGATTCTTTGAAAGGTGCCTTTGTGCGTGAAGCTGATGCCCTTCCAATGGGCTTTTGTTGATACCACACTCTTATAAACTGAAACCGAACTACCAAACCCACATTTCAGTCCAAGGGAAAGGGAGAAAGTAATTTACAAAAGCAAACAACACACACAAGGATCCTTTGAGAACAAGAAATGCAATGGAATATAAAGTGGTTTCAGGTTCTTATCTTTTTTGCTTGAAGCAGAGCTTTTGTTAGATACATCGCCAAAAAAAAGGTCTGACCAACATATCCACCAATCATGGCCCTTCGAACATTAGTCTCAAAGAGCTTTGGATTATCCTTTAAAACCTGTGCAGCTTCATGGTTCAAAGGATCTTCAGAATTGGGTTCCTGCGTCAGTACAAAACACTAAGTATAAGGAAATCAAATAACACAAAGAATGATGTATCAAGCTATAATGTTTTTTATTACCGTGAAAAGATGGAAGAGTCCATAGATAACAGTGTTAATGTTAAGAACTGGTTTCCAGTCTTCACGCAAGATGTTGAGGCAAACGTTTCCTTCCAAATCAATATTAGGATGATAAACCTAATCAAGAAAGTAAACAAATATCTTTACATATATAAACAAGTAACATTAATAAAACTACAAGAACTGCAAAATTAAGGAGGATGATACTATTCACAATCATTCCTTGGTTTTGCATTTAGCTTTAGGAGCTTCATGAGGATAAACAGGAGACACTTGGAACGTGAAAACAAACTTATACAATTCAAAACAACAATGATTAACAAAACTTATAAAAGCCTTTTAGTAATGTTTTGTAAAATTAGTAACAAAACTTATAAAAGCCTGTTATGTTATGGAAAATACTTAATGATGTTTGAAAATGAGCCAAGCCCATATATTGTTTCACAAATCAAACTCCCAGTACAAAGCCTCTCTGTTTTCTTTCGTATATTCAAAGAACGATACATGTACTATGTAGCTAGTGGAATCATGTTCGATTCGAGACGAATCTAATTGTAAGGTTGATAGATGGATTTGCTATACTTTGCATCTGAGACCGTACCAAAGTTCGTACATAACTCTTCCCATGTTACTGTTTTATTTATTAGTGGTAGAAATTAAAATTTATGGTGTGGTGTATAATCAATGGTTAATGGCGTCCATTCTTTTTGGAATCCCCGTGTCTTGTGGTATTGGTACATGCAGCGTGAAAATTTATAATATTTATTCTTACTTTCTCAATAATACTATCTATCATGATTTTTATATCTTAATTTGATATTTTTAGTTCTCTGTTTCTTTATCCATAAGCATCATGTGCATATATTCGTTTTATAAGAATATCAAATTATCAAAAATATACAACCGTGAAAATTACATACAAAAAGTAAAATTACAGAATCTGATTTCATTCGTTGATGTTGTGGTTTACAATATGAGAATGCATCCAAAAGGATTTCTGATAGTGTGTGAAACTATTGCTATCATATCAGTCATCGGAAATATTTGTTCGTTGATGTTGTGGTTTAGTGAATAATCTAATTAACTAAAGTAATCTTACATCCAGAGCTCTACTACATTAATAAGAAAAGTTATAGTTAGTTTATGCCTATGGAGATGCATATATTTGTAATGGTAGACAAAGCTGTATCCCATAATATTTTGTGACTATATAAACACATGCAGTATATCGTATAAAAGTATATACCTTTCAACTGGAAACTGGCCACTTGCAAAAAGAAACGAAAATGTCATTTGCATAATTTCCCAGCATTGTTTTTAACTTTAAAGAATTGGTTGGAAAAAAATAAACGAATTGCCATTGAAATAATACTTGTCACTTAATGTATCAAAATTTAACTTGATTTTTTACTAACTATATTGATTTTAAAGATATTTTAATAAATGTTTTGTAATTGAATAATTCTATAGATTTCCATTAATTATCTCTATTGTAACTTCTAAAATAGTTTTGATGTATAGCTATGAAAGTATATTTTTTTAAATGTTTGATATAACTTTGTTAACATTCTTATTTAGTGATACTCTTTATCCTAACAAGTTATAAAACCAAAACCTAATTAGCAACTAGAATCATTATTATCATTATTATTATTTGGAAGATAAGACTAATACTCTTGAGCTCACCAAAATAAACCAAATAATACAAAACATTTCACCAATTTGGCAAATATTAAATGGAAAATGTGGCAACACGTCAACTTTCAATATTACCAGATTTTCCAACTTTCACATAAACATCATCCTTTAGCACTATCATCTATATGTAAAAGATAAACTCAGAAACTATGGTGACACCTTTGGTTAAAACCAAAAACAAATTTACTAACAAATCAACAAATCATCTCCTTTAACATCGCCATTTAACTTACTATATGTAAAATGGATAAAACAGAAAATATGTGGCGACACGTTTCTAGTTTTAAAATCTGTTGTTTCCATTGTAGATTGAAGAAAGATAATATTTACAAAACAAAATGTTAATCTGACGGCTAAGGAGGCACCGCAAGCTATCACCAACGGTTGTCAGCTTATCCAATATTCACAAGAATTATTCAGGAAAATGCAGCTTATGATATATATCGGCTGACGTGTAGAGGGCCCACTTAGTTAAATTTGTTTTAAGACAAAAGATTAAACTAGATTGTAACAGGACTTTGGTTATAACCTATATAAAGCTGTCTTGCTTAGAGATATTATTATTCAATGTACATCGAATTCACTCTTTCTCTTTGTTTGTTCTTTCTTGATTTCGTTTTTGATTATCTTGTTGTGATTTTAGCAATGGCTATGGGGAAGCTTTTGTCGCAACGTTTGTTCAACATCTCAAAGATGTCATCTCAAGGTCTCATGAACTGTCGAATCTCGTCTTCTTCTTTAGCCGTGCGGACCAGGGTTCCTAAAGATCCAGGAGAGGCCACGGTTGATCCTGAGCCTGATGATCGGAGGTTTTTGAAGAACATCGCCGTGAATTGGATGGATACGGCTCTTAAGAAGCCTGTTGGTGAGAGTTTGATGGATAAGCTTCGTGAGATGGATGTGAACAAGGGCAGGATTCGTTTAGACGGGCTCTCACATCCTATGAAACCTGTGGCTGAGGAGGAGACGGTGGCTTTGGGGTTTACCGTGCAAGACGCCAAGAAGTTGCTTAGAGCTGCGCAGATTGAAGTTGTGAAAACGAAGTTGATGGAGACAGGGAAAAGCTGGATTAGTTACTCTGACTTTGTCAGCATCTGTAGTGATTCTTGTTTGGATCTTGATCATGGAACTTGGATTGCAAAGATGCTTGATGATTCAGGAAACGTGATCGTTTTGGGAGATTATGTTTGCTTAAGACCTGATCAGGTAACTTGTTCTTGTTCCTTTTCTTCTTTGGTTTGGCCAATTCCAAATAATCATTTAATTTAGATCAATGTTTAGAAAATTGCTAAGCTGTGATTATGTCTATACAGATTTTTAAAACTTGTTTTAGAAAATTTGTATTTATTTTGACCAATTTGCCGACTAAAAATATTGATTTGGATTATTGTCAAATTAGTCATTAGTCTCTTTAATCATGAGTTGTCTTGTGTGTTTTAAATGCTAATATAAAAGCTTTAATTATAGAGGTGGTGAATTTGTTGTTTTTACCCAAAAGTAATTTTATGTTTTTGTCTTGTGTATGATCAGGTAACAAAATCCATAGAGGGGCTGCTTCCATTACCACAGATCCATAACCCAAAGGACCCAAGAAGAAAGGAGCTAAAAGAGCTTGAAGCCATAAAGAAGGTCATTGACCAGAAAGCACATTCATTGGTGAGAAGAGAGCTTCAGGCTGGTCTTGGTTACATGATTCTCCAGACCGCACTGTTCATGAGGCTAACGTTCTGGGAACTAACATGGGACGTTATGGAGCCAATCTGTTTCTATGTCACATCTATATACTTCATGGCTGGTTACACTTTTTTCCTTAGGACCGCAAAGGAGCCTTCCTTTGAAGGGTTTTACCAAAGCAGGTTTGAGTCTAAACAGAGGAAACTGATGGAGACTCAAGATTTTGATGTTGGGAGGTATGATGAGCTGAAGAGGCTGTTTAATCCAAAGCCTTCTACAGCTGCTTTTTCCAAGATTCTTGGAACTATACAAAATTAATCTTTGATTAAGGACAACTTGTTACATTCCGTGTGATGGTGTCTTGGTGTCCTAACCTGAGAAATACTTATATACTATTAACAACCAAAAAAACTGTGAAAGAAAACAAAACAAAGTGTTCAAATAGGTGCGGCTTATGTTAATATTTGGAAGAGTAGATAATATATCTAATATAAATATATAATGTATATGTAATAAAAACTTTCAAAGTATTTATCATATATATTTTCCAACAGTATCTCCATATGAACTTTGATTTCTCAAGTGTAAGTTATTATTTTTAATTGGATACGATCATTGACTGTATTACTGTATCCAGATAATCACAATGATGCTAATGTACGTACCATATTGTCACGTTTTTATAAGTTTAATACAATAGTCGTTTCTCGTATAGCAACATGTATAACGTTGCCTAATTTTATTTCGTTGGACTTTGATTAAATGATTGACAGAACATGCATCGCGTGGTAGTTGTTGCTGTAACTTGTAAGCTCACCGTCCAAGTTCCCCTTTAAAATTAATTCACGAGACATCAATTACGACCGTGTAAATAAAATAGCTTAAGAGTTTGGTAGGTCAAACGTCACTTACCGCATATACTATGAATCAAGTGGACAATCCCAATAAACCAAATTACTCATTTTGGAAAAACCAAAAATGTGCTTCCCCTAGATTTAAAAATATAATGTTTAAAATTTTGCACATATATTAAGAAAGAAGAATCAACTCTTTAAGTTATTATTTTAATTTATCAATAAAATTCAACTATTCCTAATTTTATCTTTTAATTTATGTTTAATTATAAAGAAAAATATATTAATTATATTCTAATACATCAATCTTTTGTATACAAATTGAAAATTTAAAACATCATACATTTGAAGACAGAGGGAGTATTACAATACTTGACATAATTAACGATTAGGACAACCGACAAGTAATTATTTAATCCTATCGCTTGATTACGTATCAACAACCATCATTAAACTCAGACCAACTCAGTACTACAAAAAAAAAATGTATTCCGCCAAAGCATTATTTTAAAAACTTATTTCACGTATAAAATATCTTGTCTTATCAAATTGTGTGAAATAATCATATAATATAACTCGTTACTACTGATAATCCATCTTCGTAATAGTCGTCTGACGCATATTCCTAAATGTTCCGTCTTGGCATAGAGCATATTTATCGACCGACGCTTGTTAGATTTTCTCAGCCCACAAACTCTCTTTCCCGTCGAGAAGTGTTTGGATTTGTAACCTCTTTAATTATTATTATCTTCTGAATGTGAGTAATGAGTAACTTATCCCATAATAAAGATACTCAAATACAGTTTCCTATTCCAAAGATATCACAAGATCCAAATTTAGTTAAAAATCCTAAATTTTTTTAGAAACGTTTTACAAAATCAGATTTCAATATAGATACATACCTAAATTTTAATTTGTCACGTACCGACCACATGTGTGACAAATAATAATGGTCCACATCAATTACAAAACCGGCCATTTTGTGACCTATGTTGTTTTTACTTACAATTATTACAAAACGAAAAATGAAAATATGAAAAAGACACACACACACACATATAAAAGAACACTAGAGAGACTATAATAAGAACAAAGAAGAGTAGTCACCGACGATCACCGTCACCGTCCGATCATGTCAACGGCTCTGATCACCTCCCTCACCTACTACCTCTCCGAACATCCCTACATAGTCGGTTTCCGTTGGTGCCACAGCCAATCATGGGCCTCCACGTGGTCATTTCTCATCACCTCCATCTTCCTCTACATAACCGTCTCCTCCTCCCTCCACCTCCTCCTCTCCGCCGTCCTCCGCCGCGACCGCCCCGTCCCCTTAGGCCACCTCCCGGACATCCACAGCCTCCTCATGTCCCTCCTCTCCGCCACCATCTTCGCCGGCATCCTCCTCTCCGCCGCCGCGGAGATTCGCGACACACGGTGGCTCTGGCGCCGGAGCAAAACCGCCACCCCTCTCCAGTGGCTCCTCTGCTTCCCGCTCGGGACGCGCGCCTCGGGGCGCGTGTTCTTCTGGTCCTACGCGTTCTACCTCACGCGGTTCCTCCACATGCTCCGGACCGTCTTCGCCGTGCTCCGTCGCCGGCGCCTCGCCGTGTCGCAGCTCTTTTGTAACTCCGCCATGGCCTTCACGGCTTTCCTCTGGCTCGAGTTCTCGCAGTCTTACCAGGTTTTAGCTATTCTGTCGACCACGTTGGTTTACTCTGTGGTTTACGGGTATAGATTCTGGACCGGGTTCGGTTTACCCGGTTCGGTTTTTCCTTCGTTTGTGGTGAATTGTCAGCTGGTTCTCGTGGTTTGTAATCTCGTGTCTCACGCTGGGGTGCTTACGATGCACCTCGTTAAAGGCGGATGCAATGGGATCGGCGCGTGGGGGTTAAACTCTGTGATCAACGGTGCGAGTTTGTTGCTGTTTCTTAATTTTTATATGAGAATGCATTCGTCGATGCGACGTCGTATTGTTAACACTTCTCCCGAACTTGAACCAGCAGACGTAGTAATGCAGAAGTAGGGTGGTTCTCTTGAGTTGAACCTTTTTTTAATTCTTCTCACTAAGACAAATCTAAAACCTTCTCTAAATCACTATATAATTTAAAACTTTCGTTCTTGCTTAGCTAAGATACTGACTCTAGTATTGTATGCATGGTTAATTGTTAACAATTTACTTACTAATTTTCCTATTTGTTACATAACGTGTTTTGTTAAAGTTATTTGTAAGATAATTTTCATTTTGTAAGTCATATATTGCATCGATGATAGTTTCATAACTCATAAAGGGTGGTATATTTACATAAATACATGATTCTAGAGGCTGGTCTTCTACGCATAGTCTTAGTGATTGTGATGATCTTAGATTCTTAGGGTAGTTAGTGTATTTCATAGAGTACTCTAATGTGGTTAATTTAAAGGCGGGTGGGATCTTTAGAGACTGAAACGCAAGACATAACAAAATCACATAAATGGTAGCCAAACTTCTTAGCAAAAATAATGAAGTAGTTTGACTAGAAGCAGATTTTTTCCAACCCATAGCACACGAGTGTGAGGAAGTATCAACAAACCAGAGCACAATCAAAAGAAAAAAAAAAAAAAAAAACATTCCAGCTCAGCTATACAAGAATACTATGATATAAATCTAAGAAATGCCAAAGAAATATGTCCAGCCTCTTCAAAGAAGTAACCATCATATAATCCATTATCCTAACGCGGCATTTACAGATACTACTCATCAAGCTTTTAAAGATTTTACTAAGATTGCACTTTGCAACAAAAGCCACTTTAATTACTAAGGATGCCTCTATGCCCAAGAACTTGTTAGTTGAACCTCAACTAAAATATACGAATAAATCTCCTGACCTTAGTGCCACTTCCTGTTGCAACCATATCTCACTTTCTTCTCAAACTATCTAGGATTTCACTTCTTTCAAAACATATCAAAGTATTGTGCTTGTTACAGATGGCTATACCCAGAGCCGGATTTGAAAATTTGTAGGTTTGAAACCAAACTGGACAAATTCTCGCTTAAATTTGTCTCGATTATCAACGGCGGAATAAAAAAAAAGCACGCTCGTCCAAAGAAGTCCACTTAGACATGGCCGACCCAGAGCATAAGCAATTCAAGCTGCTGGTTAGATCATCCAATATGAAAGGGTTATTTTTATTAACATTTTCATACTAAATGTATCATTATTTATAATAAAACGTGATTTATATGAAAAAATAAAAGTGATAATTGTAAATATTTTAGTATCGTTTACGAATTTTATCAAAAAAAAATTGCCGGCGAGGATTCATGCATTCGTGGTGGTGTGGGAGAGGATTCATGCGAGTGGTGGCGGTTTGGGAGAGAATGTACATTAGGGTTTGTGTATCCCTTTAACATGTTTGATTCTGGTTTTAATTGGTTTAGCTTGAATCAATGATCTTAACTCTCGGTTCAATGAAGTCTCCAGCGAGGATTCATCTAAAGGCGTTCGTGGTGACGAAATATTAGTTTTTCTTCTTTTTTTCTATTTTTTTGGTCCAATATGATTTTGTGTGGAGATATTAGCAAAGAAAATGATTATGTCGAGGTCTAGCGGATGACAAATTGGTTACAACCCTACTCCTTTCAAATTGGACCATTGCAAATAGAGCATTTCTAGTGCATACATATATGTATGTTATGAACACAATATTATTAGAAACTATCCATAGAATAGTAATGATTCAACCTTGATTAGGTATCATGTGATTCTTTTAATGAAACAATTATAAATGTTCACTTCTAATCGTATATATGTTGTAAATAACTTTTCGTTTTAATTTATAGGATGACCATAGGTTTTTACATATAGTTTTTACAATTAACAATTAACAATCATTAGTAAAGATAATACTGGATAGTGATGTTTTATGTTAGTTTGATCAAATCTTTTGTATGCAATGATATCGCTAATATTATTGAGATCGATGAACATATTTAGTAGTTAGAAATATGTAAAAAGTGACATAATATGATTTTTCTCGACCGGTATAATACTATATTTTAAAAAATGGAATATCAACAAATAATTAAAAATTTAATAATATGAATATCAAATATATCAGCATATGATTAGGTTTAGTCGACTGAATCTTCTTCTTCAGTTATGTCGGATCTAAACTTTGGGTATACCACTGTGTTTATTGTAATAGTAGTACTTTAATTTACTTGAAATAACTAAATAATATCATGTACAATACGTCATGATTTTACAACTAATTCCAGATCTTGGGAAAATATTATAGGCAAAGAATTTAAGAAGCTAAGTTTATAATTATGGGGCAAAGACAAGAAAACAATACTACATGAAGCTTAAATTCTTCTTTAAAAAGAAACGATACACATTCAAACAGGCTGGTGGTGGGTATGTAGAACGACTAGAAGAGTGTTTTGTTTTGCTCATCCAAAGTGTCATTATAATTAGTAAAAAATGTTGAGAACAGTCGCATTAATAAACCTTAAAACTTTCGTGTAAACCATAAATGGATTGGTCAATGGCTACATCGTTGATGACTGGAAGCTCGAACAAACAGTTGTTCTTTTTGGAATTAAAAATCTCTAATATATCTGATAAAATCTGATCATCTCTAATATATCTGATAAAATCTGATCATGATTGTAACCAAGACTATAGTATGATTTGTCAAAAAAAAACTTATGGGGCAAGACTATAGTATTAATAATCCTTTCTCTATCTATACTATTAAAATAGAAGTTAATACTTTTTCTTTAATATCTTTATTTAACTGGAAATACAAATACTTTTAAGAAAATTATAACAAAATCTTCTGAAAATCTTTTAGAATCTTTTTTAAATAGATTTCTGAAAATATTTTAGAATCTTTTTTAAATAGATTTCTGAAAATTGGTTAATTTAAATGATCATAAGTATACTTCAAATTAAATTTAATTAGTTTTCATCTTTTAGAATCTTTTAAATAGATTTTCAAAAATAAATTTTGACGTTTTAACAATATCTCAAAAAATTCTTATATATCATGTAAGTCCAATTTAATTTAACTTTTTATATATATATTTCACATATAATAATAAAAATATGTAAAATAGTATTTATTATATAATAATGTTTTCTAAATGAATGTTTTACATAATACAATTTATAAAATTCTATAATAATATTATTATTAGCCACACAAACATTATTATAAATTAGATAATATAGAGCATTAAATTTTATTTAATTATAAATAAAGTTAATTAATTAAACTTAAAACATTGTAATATAAAAATAAAATTCTCACGGTCATACGGATCAAGATCTAGTTCTTTTTGAGGAGGTCATACGGATCAAGATCTAGTTTTTTAATCCTCAGTCTAGAACTCATGCTTCATAAAAAAACTTAAACCAAGTTTGATCTTATACTTATAATATTGAGAGGAGACGTACCTCTTAATTGATAAAAAATGTAACGTGATAACAAATTGACATGATATACTTAGAAAAAGAACAATATATGATGGTATAAACCTGAAGAAAATAAATTAGAACTCATTTTTAAACACGTGAATGCACATCTCAATTTCTTTGTAAACGTGAAAACCACACACACACACACACACATATATATATACGAGTGCAATATCACGAGTATATATTATATACGACTATAGTGTTAGTGTATTTTGACTATTTTGTGTAACCTATTCTTGTATATTTATCGATTTTTTAAACCAGTCACATGTTTTTTTCTTATCATTTTAACAATATCGAAATCTCATCTGATTTATTATGTTAATCTAATATGATTAGTATATTAATATTTAAATAAACCCAAAATTTTGTCTCACAATGAAGATATTAGTTTTCTTCTTGGGTAAAAAGAAAAAGTGTAAGAATAAGAATTTAAGTCGATAAATGTCACAAATCAATGATAAAATACCAAAAGAGAACTTTTGGAATATTGCTTAATTCGCAACTTCATTTCTTAATTGAATGACTAAAATGCTCCAACATAATTACAATTATCCACAAACTACAAAACTACACTTTCACTCTTCTATCGATCTCAACTCCAACGCATTATATCTCCTCCTCCGGCCACTACTAGTGCTACCACTACCACTACCACCACCACCACCGTCACCATCTCTTTCTTTCCTTCTAACACATCCCGATCCCACCGTATCATCACTAGACCCAAATCTCATCCGAGACTTACCAGAGACAATAGGATCTATACGTTTCCCACCTGCGAGCGCAGCGCTAGCTTTAACAGCCAATGCAGCCATCTCATCCGCTCCAAGTGGCTCACGAAGCCAACGGAGAGGAAGCACGAGCTGATAGCTGAAACGGAGTCGTCAAAGTCCATATCGTCAGAGTTACATATAAAACACATGGGATACTTCTGCAAAACGTATCCTACTTTCACGTGGCTCGTGAACTCTATCATCCTCCCGTCTTGCAAGATCAGCTTCGCCGTGGCCTCTTGTGTCGACTCGCTCGAACAGCATAGACCCATCTCCCTGAGTTGACTTGTTAGTCGTGACTCGTTCTTAGGTGAAAGAAGGGTTAAGAGAGTGATATTATTGTGGAAGAGAATGGGAAGACTTGTGTAATAAATAGACAAGAAGAGTTTTGAGTTTGTGTTTGAAAAACTAGATGGCACGTAGGACTTTGTCGTTTTGTAAACCAATAGGAGAGTGATGACAGGTTGTATAAGTGGTGGGGGAGGGTGCCAGCTTTGTGTGTGTTTAGATAGTTTTAAGTTTAACCAACCCTTCATTATTTATAGGTTCATATATATAGTGCTTAGTTTTAGAATATTGCTAACAACATAAAATGTATACTTTCATAATTTAAACCTAATACAAGTGAAAATATATTGTAATAATGTAAATATGTTATATTACTATTGATTTGTTCTTTTTTTCTTTTTTCTTTTGATCAAATTATTGATTTGTTCTTCAAGTGTTCCATTAGCTTCAAAATTTTAGTCGACAAGAGTAAGTGCATCAACAAACCGAAAGGGTGGGATTCATAAGTAATATTTTCGATTTTTTTTTTCGTTTGACTTAAAAAAAAGGTGGACTAATTGTAGGCCGTTATGTGGGGTGAGGCCCGTGAAACAGTGTTGATCCGGATTCACCCCAATGACACTGCACAACACGGTTTCACCAAATTTATTTTATTATTATTTTTATTTTATTTCCGTGTGAACTCTCCCCACAAACTCTCAATAGGGATGTTCTAAGACACACATCTGGTCCATTATATCCCCAATAGTTACTGTGTTAAGGACTGAGCTTAATTATCATGAGTGTATTATGAATGAATATGAACACACTTGCTTTAACTAAATGATATAATGCTCGTGGGGTAGCATGGTGGGTTTAGGAATTTAACAACTTGGAAGATCTAAATGATATAAAACAACTTCAAATCACAATAGGGTCCATTATAATTGATGCCCTTTATGGCTAGGTTACAAATATTAATCTATATTGCCTCCCACTTTTTTTTGTAGTATATGAATAATTATGAACTTTCTTGTCACTTTTAATTCTGTGATTTTGATTGGCCAAGAAGCTGTCGGATCCTTCAATGTAATTTAATTTCACTAGATATGTAACATGTACCTTTTCAGTTGTGTTTATACTTTATTCATTTATAGTACTATATAGATTTCGAAGTTAGTTTATAATATCACTAATTCATTTATGATTCTACTGGTGATCTATTTATAAACAATAGTAGTTGGTGATACGTATTGAAATAAATAGTTAAGGTTATTTAATCTTCTTTCTTGAACTTGAAAATGAGTAGTTGACATTGTTTTCATCATTTCTTTCTTTTTCGTTTACCTTTCAAACTAGTGAATATATACGAATGAATATAAACACACATGTTTAGTGAATAAATTGAGTGTATTGTGTTGCAGATGGATTATCAATTTACAAAATTGATAGTATAATGCTTAGCGCGGTGGGTTTACAAATAAAATAGCTTGAAAGATCTAAGATCCCATGAGTAGATTTTAAAACAACTTCAAATCAGAATAGGGTCCATTGTAATTGCTGCCCTTTATGAGTAGGTTACGAATTTAAATCTATAATGGTTTCCATTTTTGTAGTAGATGAATAATTATGAACTTTCCTGTCACTTTTCAATCTATGATTTTGACTGGCCAAGAAGATGTCAGATCCTTCATTTGTAGCATGCGTTTTTTAAAGTAATGTGTTTATACTTTGGAACCGAAGAGTAATATGCGGGATAAGGATGCAATTCAAATTAACAAAACGTATAGATATATAGATATATGTAGATAATTTTGTTACTATTTGCGATGGTGCGGTGCAAGGCGGTCGATCACCATTTAGAATCTTTATTCAGTTTTATATACATTTGAAGTTATTTTATCTCATTAATCTCTTTTTCAATTTGATGTTGCTTAATCTTTCAGAGATGACAAGTTATGTAGTCAGAGCCTGCTGAGAGGGAGGGTCAAACGGTGCGACCGCCTCAGACTCAAATCTGTGTCCTCCCGTATTTTATCAATTAAAGGGTCTAATATTTTTATATTTACATATTTTTATATAAAATTTTTAAAATATTTATTAAATTTAGTTGAAAAGTGGCCCAAAAATATTTTATATGTATATAATGTATTTTCATCCCAAATTTTATAAAAAGGATTGTTAAAAAAGGTAATTTTTTAAAAAAAAATTTTTAATAAAAATAAACATTAAGAATTTAATTTTTTTTCCCGAGATCCAAAAAAATGTTGAGCCGGCCCTGACTGTAGTAACTTGTCATTGATAATCTACAGTTGTTAAATAATAACAAAGGTTTTGTCCAAAGAAATAAAACAAAATAGAATTAATAAGAGAAACAATGAATCCAATAGCTAAAAAGCCAAAAAATAATAAAACTTTCAATCATCAGAGAATGGTCTCACATAGTGTTAATCAAAACTGCCTTAATTTAAATTATAAAGATTTTATTTTATATTTGGATGTCTTTAATTGATTAGATTTTATGGTTTATTATTTACATAATGGAATTAGTATAAGAATTAAGAATTTGGAGAAACATTGTTATTTTGTTATTTTATTATTTAATAAGTGATAATTTAGAGATTTTTTTCTTTGTGTGTTATTATTGCCATATTTGTTTCTGCTATGCAGGGATTTTCCCATGAAATTTATATGATAATTTTTTCATATTAAAAAAAATTCATATAAAGGAAAATAAAGAATGGAGCTAACAAGCAGCAAAAGATGTTGCACAGTTGTTTTAAAAGTGGATTATGAACGGCTCATATTATTCATGAGGGGTTTATAATGGCTTACTCTAATTGTTTGATACTTATGCTTGTTTCAAATCAAGTAAACAAACCTTTTGTTTAACCAGAATAGTTAACATCTAATAATCAGACTAAACAAATAGATTCTCTACATGAATCCATGTTTTACTACTCAAGCTTAGCATACCAGATACCTTGAATCTTAACATCCTTAGGAGTCTTAGCACCCAAATCAGTATCCGAAGGCTGAATACTCTCGAAAACACCGATCATTTCACCGCTCTCAGGCTTACTCTTTGTTACACTGAATGTTATCTCACCAACAGAAGCAGCTGTGTTCTTATTATTCTCCTTATCCAACTCTTCATCGTCTCCTCTAGCTGGTAACGCAACTGCATTGTCATAACCCGTAGAGCCGCCACGTCCTTTTGGGTCCAAGAAAGACGAGCCTCTATAAGATGGCACCAAGAAATCTCCCCCAAATCTCTCTGGTTTACCTGATGCCACGAGCTGCTTGATTGTGAACAAGAACGGTACACGCTCACCACCTGGAAGTTGTATTGTCACTGCAGCGTAATCGATACCGTCTTTCTCAAGAAACCTCACCGTTCCATCAGTTGCTACCTATTGAATCAGTACAAGTTAGTTAAGAAAACAAATTTATAAAAATTATAAAATAACATTTCAACCCAAAAAAAAAACAAATTTATAGAAAAACAGTGTTATTTAATATTCAATTTTGATGTGCCTAAGCATTCATCTAGTCAACAAATCAGAACTAAACGAAACAATATTTTTGAACATTTTTTTTAGAATGGTCGAAACGTTCCAAAAGTTGGTCTATGCACTCGCCTAATCAATAATTCCATTAAAAAAGTACCTAACTATTACCAAACGATTTTTTGAACATTGATAAAAAGAGAAGGATCGTATTTACTTCTCAATTGGTTAGGTGTCCGCCTAGTTGGCAAAATCGAGATTAAACTAACGATTTCTCTTGAACATTTTTAAAAATCAGTATAAACGTTCAAAAAATGGGTACACACGCTCAACTAATCAATAATTTCATATAAAACGCTTAATTACCGCCTAACGATTTCTTGAACATTGATAAAAAGAGTTCCGCAAGGATCATATTTACCTCAAAAGGGCCTTCGATTTCGTCGAGTGTGTAGGTAAGACGGGTCATGAGCTTAGTGTTTTGAAAAACCGGCGTGGCGTTCTTGCTAACACCTTCTGCTTTGACAGTGAATGAAGTTGGCTCCAAGCAGAATTTCTTGGCGTAGTATTTGCCTGGCTTAATAGCAAAAGACTCCAAGCCACCTTCAATGGTTGGACACTGGTTCGCTGTTCCAGTTCCTTTCACTTCCATGTAAGTCTTGCTCTGTATCTCCTCGTATGTTAGCCTCTTTGGCACTCCTTCTGCACTTGCACCCTTATTCATACAAATATAATAAACAAGATCTTAAACCTTTACTCTAGTAATGAGTCTTTAGCCTCAAAGATAGAGATTGATGAAAGAACCGTACTGAGATGACAAGAGCAGAGGTGGCTAGTGCAAAGCTAGCGATCTTGGTAGCTTCTACGCAGTTCAGAGTCAAGTTCTTAAGATCGTTGTGGAGAGAGCAGGAGACACGGCTCTTCACTGGCTTGAAGGATTTAGAGCCGCTTTGAGAAGGAGGATGGAGTTTTGCGGCTGTGAGAGACTGTAGAGCCACGGTGGTTACGGAGGCCATTGTCAGCCGCAGAGTTCCTTGTCTGATCTGATCAGACAAAAGGCTCTCTGATGTGTCTTTCTAGTTTATCAAGTTCTGTCTTATGTTACGTGTCTGATGATTGTTGGTCACCAGAAGATTCCGCATCTTGAAAACGTCATGTATTACACTTCTTTATACAAAGAACGGCAAGTAGTTCATTGCAAGGAAAAGATATATATATATATATATGGTGAAACTTCTATAAATTAATAACGTTCAAATTATACTAAAACTATAATTTTATTAATTTATATAAATTATATATATGGTGAAACTTCTATAAATTAATAACGTTCAAATTATACTAAAACTATAATTTTATTAATTTATATAAATTATTAATTTATCGATATACTAATTAAAATAAAAATTCAATTTAAACTATAAAATTATATATTTTATAGAGATTTTTAGTTTATATTAATTTAAAAAAGTTATACTGTATCCGAGTACCTTAAAATGTTTTGAAAAGATTCTGAGAGGAGTGAGCAAACTCAACAAAAACGAAGACAAACCAAACTAGTTTCAATTGATTTTCAATTTTCATCAAAGTTTTTATAGAATCCAAAAACCCAAACTGAACCTGAATTATAAACCAAAATGACCAACCCCTATCAGAGATGACACAACAGTATAATACAACAGTTTTGTTTTAAGACATAACTTAAAAGACTCTAATCTGAATCTTCAGATTCTGAAAAATGATGAGGACTAAGCTCAGACACCATTTTTGACATATTCTCTCTCATCTCCTGTAACTCTTCTCTCCCAAATCCCCATTCCCTCACCACATCTGATCCCACAGCTCCCCATTGTATCCCAAGCTTCTCTAAATTCCCCATCCTACTCTCCAAGAACGGCAAAACCGCGCTCGAAGATCTCCACCTTGTAGCTACTGGTACAGAGTGAACATCCAATGAGCCTCTGTAAACAGAATCCGAGACCACTGGACTGCTTAGAATCTCACCTTTTCTCCCAACAAGGTTTCCAAATATAGAAGGAAACGGTAATGGCACAGGGAGAGGACAACGTGAGACAGATAAGTTACAAAACAAAGGTTTGGTGTTATCCCTCTGTTCATAACATGCATCAACAGCATTCCTCACTTCTGAAACTAATGCTTCTTTGTCTTCTGAGCTCAAAGCTCCAAGTACACACATTGACTCAGCTGATAGATTGTCTTCCACATCTTCAGTTACTTCCGGAGTTAGCGTTAGCAGATCAGTTAAAAGAGTCTTCTCCAACTCCTTCCCTATTGGCATTGCGGAATCAAGAATCGCCACTATGTTTTGCCTTCCACGGCTAGTTAGAAGCTGCACAAGTGTGTTGACATCCATAGCGTTAGACACTTCACTTGAATCTAAACTTGTGTTTTGCATTCTGAAAGGGAGTGTGCTTGAATGCAAAGCAGCTGCGTACACTGCACTGCTTCTATAAGGCTTCTCATCTCCGAGGTTAAGATACTTACTTCCACTCAAGGAAGGTAAACCCATTGGAGTAAAGAGTTTACAAAAGGAAGAGAGTCTTGAAAACGATATAGCATCATGAAGCTTGCTTGAAACTGTCTTCTTCTGTGACACTGGACTCCTCAGGGAGTAAAGCAATACAGGAATGTTTGTGTATTCATCAGCCATTGTCTCTAGAAAATCACCTGCTAGAGCAGAGAAGCCTCCTGAATCATCCACAAGGAAGTTAACACCCTGAATATGATCACACTCTTCAACGAAGAACCTGAGTCTGTCGGTTATTTCATCTCCACGTGAGGCTTCTGAGAACACGTCTTTACCGATCCCGTAGTTGTTGAAGTCCTGAGAGTCCATCCATAATCCGTTTAGCTCGTATAGAGATTGAGGATGGTAATGGGATTTGGAGAAGTCTGTCCAACATTCAACAGTTTCATCTAAGCATCCAACAATATCTTTGTCCTCAATCTCTGCTTCCTCGTATAAGTTTTGTTGAAACAAGTTCTTGTTTCGAGGCTTAGATCTCTGAGTATCAACCTCTCCAGACCTATACAAGGCACACAGTGGATATATATTCAACTAATCATGTTCAGGAAATATCTATTAAAGCAAGGAGAATGTAGCATTTTCTGACCAGGTTTTGGAAGAGTCTGATCTTGACGATGAACCTTCAGTGTAGAGTGTACCACGTGAGCTCATGGAGCCTAGTGACCCTGAAAGGTGACAAAGTTTTAGATGGTAAATACTCTCTCCGTTTCATTTTAGGTTTTTAGACACAGATTAATAAAACATTTAATTTTATATATTTTCAAAATACAAACACAATTAACTCTACGCCTAACCACTTTTCAAACACTTTCAACCAAGAGAAAAATAAAAAAGTAGATAAAACTAATAAATTCTGCATTGAAGTTATAAAATAACACTCATTTTGAAATGGAATTTTTTCTCAAAAAAACCAAATAACTGAAACGGAAGGAGTACTGAATAGCTTTGACCAAAAAAAAAACTAAATAGCTAAGCAACTTCAACAAAAGACTCTATGATCAATGTTCAATAACAGTAAAAGACCAAACAAATTAAACTTCTTCAACTTAATTTTTAAGAGCTAAGAAACTTCAGTTAGTACCTTTGAAGTTGATTGAAAGCAGACGAGGAGTGTATGTAGAAACTCCCTGCAAACAAACAACACAACATAATTAAACGTTTGTTATATATTTTTGAGATTTTTAGACCAAAGTCAAAAGACATCTCTCAATCTAAACCTGTTGGGTTTCACCGGAGCGGTAAAGGACGTCCATGTCGAGATTATTATTTCGAAAAATTGGATCGCTTTCTGGGTCACTCGCCAATCCGAGGAGTTCATCCTACACACAAAGTCTTCAACTTTAGCAAAACCCAACAATCAAAAAAGCATAAAGGACAAGACTTTATGTAATGAAACTCAAAGAGAAACAAAACCCAGAATCCAATTTAAACTGAGAGAGATTGTTTGGTCCTAACCTGGAAGTTCCAGAAATGAGAACCGACAAAGTTCGCGAAGTCTCCAACTTGAATCGTGACGATCTCTCTCATGGCTTCTCTACCTAACAGTTTCTAGGTCACGGAATAAAGAGCTCTGGTGATTTTGCTTAAGACAGTATGTAGAATGAAGACAAAAGAAGTGAGAATTGAGGAAGGTGAAGATGTGGGCCTTTCGGCCCATATCCAAATATTTGAATGAATAAATAATCATGTGGATAAACCGGTTCAGATTTATAAGCTTGCAATGCATCGACCGGGTCAGATTTTTAATTTGATTTGGTCCAGTTTCTATTATACTCCCTCCTACTCACAAATATGTATATTTCCCAAAAAAATATTCTTTTTCATTTTTTGTTTTGTATTTTTAATGTATTTTCTATCAGTTGATGAAAATTAATTGTAAACATTAAAAACAGTAATTGCATTTGCTGAACTCTTATTGGGTTAGAAAGTATGGAAGATCATCACAAACAATGATTATACATTTAGTATTGAAATTTATATATTTTATTAATATGTGTGAAAAATCGAGAACATTCACAATTTTATTGTTTTGAATTTGAGGGGATATCAAACTGGTTATTTGAAGATTTATATTAGTAAATCGAAGATATCTTACAAAACAAGGTTGTGATTTTCTTCATCCTCTGTTTTCAAAGGTAATTAAGTAACATGCTACTTTTATTTATGTGTCTGATACAAATTCAGAAAACAAAATCTTTCAATTATCAATTTCCCTGTTTTATGAAGTAAAAAAAAAAGAACACAAACCTGAGGATTTTGATCTCTTTCTCTCTATATATTTTCTATTGTTTGCACAAAATCTTCTGTTTATGTCCCCTCTCATGTTTACATCTACAAAAACTCCCAAACAAATTTGAAGTTTTGAGCATAAAATAACATAATAAGTTGGTAACTTTATCATTCATCCTATGCATAAAATAACATAATTTTTCCTTTCTTTTTCTCATTTTCCGACATAACCATTCATTTCAGACAGTTTCGAGTTGTTGTCTTTGATTTTGGAGACTTCATTGAGAAATTAAGATAAGTGTTTTGCTAAAGAGTACATAGACAGGTTCAAATCAAGACCCATAATACAATTTGTATCATTTTGCATCATCGAGAAATGACATGAGTAAGAAAAATATGAAAATGAGATAAGAGAAACGAGATTAGAGAAGGAGAAGAAGAACACAGTGAATCATAGCAGCTATAAATAAGTGGAGATTTGATAATGTTTTGTGTAAATTAATATATCTTTAAATGGAACACAGAATCTTTTTGTGATAGGACCGTACACCGCGAATCGTTACACTCACTTCTATGTTTATTCTCTTTTGAAAATATATTTTTGATTTCTTTCCTTTTGTGTTTCCCTATACATAAATACACAAATTCTAATGGTAAACTTGTTATTATTTGTGTACTAATGATTTTGAATTCCAGATTCTCAGATTCTCCTATCTTGTGTTTAATTTTTTTTAAATTTGAAAAAATCGATTGTGAAATAATGAGTCTACACTATTTATACACTTTTGAATATATGTTTTATGGTTAAGTTATTTGTTTGGCATTCTATTAGGATCAATTTTCTCAAATCATATTATATTCTACTGTAACAACATGTTCATAATTTGCAAATAACTATAGGCTTTATGACTAGTATCAACACTACCCGTAATCATGCTTTTTAGTAATCATGTATATTGGAAAAGATAAAACTCTAAAAGTTAGAAAAGTACGAAATGACATTTGATTATTTTGCTATTAGTAAAACATCTAGAAAACTAAGATATTTTATTATTTTTCCTTAATTTTATAAAATTATAGCATATATACTTTTTTGGAGTTCTAGATAAATACAAACTTATGAAAAAAAGAAGAACTCATCAGATAAGACTGAACTTTTCACTCTTTCGACGATGTAATATAAGATGCAGACTTTGGGCATTCAAATGGCTTATGTTCTGGAATGTCAATCCAAACAAAATTAACTATTCATCAATTGTGCTTGTTACCAAAGTATGTGTTCATATTTTTAGTTAGTCGGTATTTATCGGAAAAAAAGCCATATAGATATTTTTAAAACTCGAATACTAGCATATTAACAATGAGCATATATGATATTTTGCATAAATCATAATCCAAGGTTGAAGATCCCACCACACAAAGCAACTTTCTTTATTTGACAATTTTTCTTGCTAACCATACACAAATATCAACCAATTTTTATATCATTTAATTTTTCAAAACAATAGTATTTGATTCCTCAAACCAAAAATATATCCCCGAACATCGTAGCATGCAGTATGTCTAATTCCATATACGCAATAAAGACTATAACGAATCTAACAGAAAAAAGGAAACATCTACTATAAGCCATTTGTAAATTGTAACATGACATATGTCCAACTAATCTAGACTTTTCAAGCGAATCTGTTTTCTTTGAAAGATGTACTGAAATGTCTTGAGTTGTAATAAGGATGTGATATTGATACCATTTATTGGTTAGATTCTCTCTTGTGGGTGTAGGTTCACGACATATGTGTCTCTAACCTTTTTGTTCTTTTTTTTTTTCACTACACTCCTTTCTAAAAAATATTTTCTTACAAAGTTGTATCAAACCATAGCTTTTGCAGTACTGTATATTCAATTGGATGATAAGGTTCGCCGTTTCTATCTGAGCGAATCCAATGACATCTTTGGTGAAACCTGATGATTTGAATAAGCCAATCTCGAAAAATGCGAACTTATAACATTGTCACATCGATCATTGAATATGTACAAGGAATAATTGGATGATATGTTAATTTTGTAAACAAAAAATACTTTAGGTTAGTGATCAAAGTCTCCTTATAGACAATACATTTTCCATAACACATCAAACCTCATTATTCACACCATATAAATTAAAATCAAACAAACATCAAAGAAAGTTCATAATCTTTTTATAAATAACTGGAAGCTTGGACTAAACTCCATGTTGATCTTTAGACTTTGAAAGCTTAGCTATTTAATAGTCATCTAAAGGGTCGACACATATTACCCACCACTAATGAATTTGTCAAAGTGTCTGTAATAGTTTGTGATGTGTTATTCATTCAATCAACTTCGGTATTTATACATCATTAGAGATAGACTCTTCTCCTACATATCAGGAGATAAACATAAACCATTACAAGTCTGTCCTTATCACGTTAATATCCTAGCTTATCGCTAATACTCCCCCTCAAGGTGGTGCGAAGAGATTTCGAACGCCCAGCTTGCCAAGTAGATAGTGGAACTGTTGACTACCCAAAGGTTTTGTTAAAATGTCTGCAAGTTGATCTGTTGTTCTAACATGTCGCGTGACTATTGATCCATCTTGTACAGCATCGCGAATAAAATGGCAGTCGACTTCGATGTGTTTGGTTCGTTCGTGAAATACGGGGTTTGCTGCAATGTGAAGAGCGGCTTGGTTGTCACAGAACAACGAGATAGGTGTCTTCTGTCGAATACCCAGACTGCGCATGAGCTCGATTATCCATTTGAGTTCGCAAAGAGTTAAGGCCATAGACCTATATTCGGCTTCAGCAGATGAACGCGAAACCACTTGTTGTTTCTTGGTTTTCCAAGACACGAGTGACCCTCCCAACATGATGACATAGCCTGTGAGTGACCTTCTAGTGAGAGGACATGCGGCCCAATCTGAGTCGCAGAAAGCAGAGAGAGTGAGGTCATTGTGTGCACTTAAGAAAATGCCTTGGCCTGGATCATTTTTCAGATAGCGGACGACTCGAAGAGCTGCATGCCAATGTATGAGACGTGGCTTCTGAAGAAACTGAGCTAACGTGTGTACAGCGTAGCTGAGATCGGGTTTTGTGACTGTTAAATAAACCAGACGTCCAACTAGTCGTCTGTACTTGGTTGGTTCTGAGAAGAATTCACCTTTGTCGCGGGCTAGTGTTTGGTTTTGTTCCATCGGTGTGTCGAAAGGTTTTGTTCCCAGGAGGCCGCATTCAGAGATGATGTCGAGTGCGTACTTCTGTTGTGACAAGTATATACCATCTTTGTTCCTGGAGACTTCAATGCTTAGAAAGTACTTCAAGATACCTAAGTCCTTCATATGAAACTTGCGGTTGAGATATGACTTGAAACGTGAGATGAGGTTTGAGTCACTGCCTCCAATGATCAAATCATCAACGTAGACCAACACGTAGATGATTGAGGAGCCCTTCTGGAGTGTAAACAGAGAATAGTCAGAGTAATTTTGCTTGAAACCAAAATCTTTCAAAGCTGTTGACAATTTCGCAAACCAACAACGTGGTGCTTGGCGTAGACCGTAGAGAGATTTTCTGAGCCTGCAGACTTTGTTTGGAGAAGATGCTGAAAAACCCGGTGGAAGTTTCATGTAAACTTCATCATCTAGATCGCCGTGAAGGAACGCGTTGTGTACGTCCATTTGGAACAACTCCCAGCCTTTTGCTGCTGAGATTTCCAGAAGAATACGGACAGTAGTCATCTTGACTACGGGAGCAAAAGTTTCTTTGTAGTCGACACCCTCTTCTTGTCGATTTCCCAGTACCACTAAGCGAGCTTTGAACCGTTCGATGGTACCGTCTGCTCGACATTTGATCCGGAACACCCATTTACATCCAATCGCTACTTTTCCTGGTGGCAAATCCGTGACATCCCATGTATGATTTTTGTCGAGAGCATCAGCCTCAACAATGACAGCATTATTCCATCGTGGATCTTTAATAGCTTCATTGTAGCTGATTGGTTCGTGTTCAGAAGCCACTTTTGCTAGATAAGCCTGATGAGCAGGAGACAAACGATGAAAAGATGTATAGTTAGTTAGTGGATAAAGGTTCTTACTAGAGGACGATGATGGTGAGTTGGTAGGTGAGAGAGCGTGATTGGGGTCTTGAACTTGTGCTGTGTAGGTGACGTACGGCTTAAGTAAGACTGATTTCTGTTTCTGTCTTCTTCCACGACCAAGTTCTGTTTCTGTAGTCTGAGGATTAGGTTCTGTGTTGGGTGTATGGACTTCTGAAGGATCAGGAGGCGTTACTCCCCCTGAGGATGATTCGGTCAGCGGCACTTGTTCTTGTTCGTGTTCTTGTGCTGGATCTTCGTCAAAGATTGCAGGATGATGAGAGACTTGAGCTTGTGGAACTATATGTTCAATGTTTTGAGATCGGGAGGAAGGCTCAGTAAAGGGAAATTTGTCTTCATGAAAGATGACGTCTCTGGAGATAAACTTCTTCTCTGTTTGAAGGTCAAATACGAGCCATCCTTTTTGATTCATAGGATAACCAAGGAAGACACACCTGCTGCTCCGTTCGTCAAACTTATTCCTGTTTCGAGTGATCTTCCGAGCAAAACAAAGTGTACCAAAGGTTCGCAGATTGTCATACGTGGGAGCTTTTCCATGAAGTAGTTCGTATGGAGTCTTAAGGTTCAGAAGTTTGTTCGGTGTTCTGTTGATTAGGTATGATGCCGTTAAAACGCTTTCACCCCAAAAGCGAATTGGAAGGTTTGCTTGGAATAGCAACGCACGAGCCATGTTAAGGATGTGTCTGTGTTTTCGCTCCACGCGGCCATTCTGCTGTGGTGTTTCGACACAAGATGTTTGATGTATCACACCTTGTTCAGAGAAAAATTGGCGAAGACACAAGAACTCGGATCCATTGTCACTTCTGACAATTTTTATTTGCTTCCCAAACTGTCGCTGGACATAAGCAAAGAATGTTTTAATAGCCATTGGTGCTTCTTTCTTTTCGAGTAATAAGATTGTCCAAACTGCTCTAGAATGATCATCTACTATGGTCAGGAAGTATCGTGCACCACTCAATGAAGGTGTTTTGTAAGGCCCCCAAAGATCGCAATGTATGAGAGAAAAAATATCATCAGCTTTATTAAAACTCTGGGAAAAAACACCACGGGTTTGTTTAGCCCGAACACAAATGTCACAAGACTTTTCAAAAGCTCCTACTGTATGAGAAAAACATCCGATATCTGAAAGACTAGAAAGCACAGCTGATGATGGATGACCGAGACGGCGATGCCAAATGTCACGTGTGTGGAGTCGTCCAGCAAGACCTGCGATCACGCCAGTGTAGTGGTAGACCCCATCACGCTCTTCACCCGCACCAATCAAAGTCCTCGAAGTTAGATCCTGTATCACACAAAACTTTTTGGTAAAGAGCACAAAACATGCAATATCTCGTAACAGTTGAGCAACTGATATAAGGGTAATAGAGAGATTGGGCGCATAGAACACGTCTGTGAGAACAAGACGTTGTCCTAGGTGTAAGTTTCCATGTTTAGTTGCCCAAGTGATGTTGCCGTTTGGTAATGAAATCGGACAAGCTTGTATGGTTGAGATGTTGGTGAGTAGGTTGACGTCTCCAGTCATGTGATGAGACGCACCAGAGTCGATGATGATATCATATTTGCTGTCAGTACCATACAAGTACAACTTATTTCTTTTACCTGAAGATTTGTCGGTTTGATTCAACTTTTGACTACTCAGGAAGTTTGCGAGAGAGCTCCATTGATCAGCAGTGAAGTTTGGAATGCCTGCTGTTTGTTGGTGTGGTTCTGACTCACGAGTTGCTGTGTTGTTTGCCCGAAAGCCTGAGCCACGACCACCACGTCCGCGTCCCCGTATAAATTTATCTGAACCTCTTCCTCCAGTTGATTTGCTTTTGTCAGTCCACCATTCCGGAAAACCAACCAGTTGAAAACAATTTGATGCGTCATGTCCTGTTCTCCCACAATGTGTACACGCTGTTGAGGGTCGTGTATACCTTGTTGCTGACGCTTGCTCGATGGAACGAGAATTTGCTGATGGTGTTGAGGAGTTTGCTGTCGTTGTTGCAGAAAGGCCTACTGCTGGGGTTCGCTCTTCATTAAGTCTCATGGAGTTTAAGTGTCGTTCCTCCTGGATTATCTGAGAATACACCGTGTCCAGAGTCATCTCTGTTTGTCTACTGAGGATATTTGATCGAACTGTCCCGAATCGAGAGTTATCCAATCCCATAAGAAATTGGTGAACTCTTACTTTCTCTTGACTCCTCTCGTATTTGATCATGGAGTTGCATTCAGAGTTTGCACAGCAACATGTGAAACCTTTGTCTAGATCAGATAAATCGTCCCACATGACCTTGAGTCGTCCGTAGAAAATTTCAACGGTGTCACCGTCTTGTTTGCAGGTTGTTATGTCTGCAAGGAGTTGGTGAACACGAGTGTCATCGTTAACGGAGAATCGTCGTTGCAGGCTTGCCCACATGGCTTTGGCGCTGTCAGCAAGAGAGATAGAAGGTCGTAGTTTTGGCTCAATACTACTATAGATCCATCCAATAATCATAGAGTTGACCATGTCCCACTTTTCTGCATCTTCAGAGTTTTGGGACGGCCGTGTCAGAGTTCCGTCAATGAACCCTATTTTTCGTTTGGCACGAAGTGAGTTGGTCAGCAACTTCGCCCATCTTTCATAATTAGCACCGTTGAGGAGGATAGGTGTCTGGACTTGTCCAGTACTATCGGATGGGTGCAGATAATATGGCGAAACAAGCTTGTCTTTAGACGCAACTATGGCTTGTTCGCTGCTCATGATTCTTTATCGAGATCGAGCAAAGAAGAAGAAAAAAACGATATCAAAGATTAAGGGTTGGCTCTGATACCATGTCAAAGTGTCTGTAATAGTTTGTGATGTGTTATTCATTCAATCAACTTCGGTATTTATACATCATTAGAGATAGACTCTTCTCCTACATATCAGGAGATAAACATAAACCATTACAAGTCTATCCTTATCACGTTAATATCCTAGCTTATCGCTAATAGAATTAGGTGTATGAAAATCAGAACCTTATTCCTAGAAACCCTGATCATAGTAATGAATTATTAGTGTACTTAATCACCATGAACTAAATAGACGAGCTTATAAAACTCATAAACTTCAGAAGTTATACTTGATGGGATATCTTATAAATTAATCAATAATTTTCACATTGCAGTTTAATCACTTATACAATCTGAAGATATAGTTAGTAATCAATACATGCATCTACTTTAAAATATTCTGTCATTCTCTACAACTAAAAAGCTGAAAATTTTGGATGGTCATAGTTTAATATTGTAAAGATGAATGACCAATAAGATGTTGTTTTCTCACAAGAATAAGGAGAGAGAGAGAGAGTTGTGCTAATTTCATATAACAATAAGAAAAGTGAATAAATAAACGTGTTTTATAGTTCTAACATCAAATCCGTTATCGTCCAGCGGTTAGGATATCTGGCTTTCACCCAGGAGACCCGGGTTCGATTCCCGGTAACGGAGCTTTTTGTTTTATTTTTAAATAGATTTTATGTTTTTTTTGTTTTGTTAATAAGGTATCTTCAGCCATTATGTTACCATTTACTTTACAAATGTGGAATCACCTTCCGCCATTGATTTGTTCGTTTGGATCTTCTTGAAGATGAATCATTAGCGATTAAGGTATTTAAGAACTTGAGGTTTTTGTGTGGATTGTCACAGTGCTATTAAGTACATATCAGACATAAAGGAACATAACGTTGAGAGACTCTACTCGGTTTAATTGTTTTGAGAATGGACTATATATGTTCTTGTAGAGACTAAATATTGGTAACGAAAAAACTACTTATGATACATCCATTTGAGATTATACAATTGCAAACTAGTCAGCGTAATAGTACACAGTAATTATGTTTAAGATTAATGTTTTGTAGAAGCAATGTAAATACTATATACAATCAACATTAAAGAGATGAAGCAACAAACGCATGAAACTTCCTAATTCCAAAAAATAGGGCGTGTCTATTAATAACATTTGCTAGGCTCAAGACAACTTTCGTAAGAAGAGGAGTGAGCAAGCACACAAACACATGCATGTAGTACTAATTTAACTACAACTAGCGTATATATACATATTGTGTCGTATAAATAGATTATGATATAGAGATTCACATGGTACTAGCGAGCTTAGTGGTAACGAAATCCACATGAGTAGTTAATTAGAGTTTCTTCCTCTTCCCTATATGGCTATATGTGATCTCTTCTAGGGATGCATCAACATGTCTCATGGTTCCGAGTCATTAGCAATTGGTTTGACTCCACCTTCATTATATTTATTGTTTACAAAAAATAGTAATGCAAATTGGAATCACTCATTTCTTATGTTTTAAGTAGTCTGAGGATGTTGTTAAAAAAAAAAGAAACTAGTTTGGGGACTTAATCATGTGATCGTGATTCGTTGATTTTCTTAATTTTATATATAGCATCTATGTTCATACATCTAATCAAAAGTCAACCTATTTATTTTGAGCATTTGATGCTGGAGGGAACATAAAATTAATATAGATCAAGATCTACATTTGCATGCTGTTAATTTTTTTATTTGGTTTATATTAAAACTCCAAAAGTCAAATCTCAATACACACATTTTTTATTCTTGAACCGTCGGTTACGATATTTTCTTTGATATAATAATGGTATTAATTGTAAATGCTTTAAGATGCTATTCCCCGAAAATGTCATCTTATAAGCAGATTGATTTCACGTTAATTTTTGTTTTTCTAAAAGAAAAAAATGTGGTTGGTAATATCTCACTGATTCAATGTAAAGTGAATAAACAATTTTTTGAGCAAGGGGAAACAATCTAAAAATGAAAAATGTACTCTTGCCGACAACGAAAACTTGGGAATTTCAGTAAAATTTTAGCATACATTTCCAGTAGATTTGGCGTAAATTAAATGTTAAAGTTGTAAAGGCAAGCATTTTGCATGAAGTACGCCGCAAAAGAGCTTATGGGAGTGTGATGCATGGGGATTCACGTCGTCTTCGCTGACAAATACTTAAAAGAATACTAAAACTTAATTAGTCTCTGTAGCTTCGTACATGTATTTAAGACTGTCCTTAGGTCGAACCTCAAACATAGACTCGCAACACAAATCTTGAGGGAGATCAAGATTTGACTCTATTTTGTCTTTCAAAAATGAAACAAACCAATCTCCTGTTATGTAAACTATTCATAGGAACCTTGTTATTTTGGTTGGGCTCTGTTTTGGTTAAGGCAGAAGACCCTTACTTGTTCTACACTTGGACTGTTACTTATGGAACAAGATCTCCTTTGGGTGTTCCTCAACAGGTATGTACTCTCTCATCTTATTACTTATATTTATTGTCTTTATGAGAAATCAACATTAATTGATGTATTTTTTGGTACGTTGTATGTAGGTCATTCTTATCAATGGACAGTTCCCTGGTCCAGCGATTGAAGCTGTCACAAACAACAACATTGTTGTCAATCTCATCAACAAGCTCGACGAACCTTTCCTCATCACTTGGTATATATATACCATAAAACTCATTGCTGGATTTATTTTGTATTTAGTGTATATACTTAAAAATAGCTTGTGATTATGTGTAGGAATGGAGTGAAACAGAGAAGGACATCGTGGCAAGATGGAGTATTGGGAACAAACTGTCCTATCCCACCAAACTCGAACTGGACTTATCAGTTTCAACTTAAAGATCAAATCGGCACTTTCACTTACTTCGCTTCCACGTCGATGCACCGAGCTAGTGGTGCTTTTGGTGCTCTCAACATTAACCAGAGATCCGTTATTACCACTCCTTATCTCACACCTGATGGTGACTTCACCCTCCTCGTCAGTGACTGGTTCAAATTGAGCCACAAGGTACATATACCAACACAAGATTTTGAATAAGTAAACCCGAGTTACACGTTTTTTTTCACACATTGTATAAGCCTAATGCTTATTATTTACTCTTGTTTTTGGTTACTAGGATTTGAGAAAGCGACTTGACGCAGGCTATGCTCTTCCAGTTGCTGATGCTCTTCTCATCAATGGTGCTTCTAAGGGATTAGTATTTACCGGTCAACAAGGTAATGTCATCACATAACCTATCAAGAACCCTTTGTTCTTTAATTACATCACATGGTCTAAAGTAGTCTAGTGTTATTATTGATGTTTTATTTTTGGACTATCCTCAGGCAAAACATACAAGTTTAGGGTATCGAATGTCGGGATCGCAACATCGATAAACTTTAGGATTCAAAATCATACAATGACCCTCATTGAAGTAGAAGGCGCTCACACTCTTCAGGAGAGCTATGAGTCACTTGACGTCCACGTTGGTCAGTCAGTGACCGTCCTGGTTACCTTAAAAGCTTCAGTGAAAGACTATTACATCGTAGCCTCGAGCCGGTTCACTAAACCGATACTAAACACAACAGCGAGTCTACGTTACCTAGGCTCCAAAAATGCAGCCTATGGCCCCCTTCCCGTTGGTCCCACTTACCATATCCACTGGTCCATGAAACAAGCAAGAACCATCAGGTATATAGTAATAGCAAACCAAACTGAACCATACAATTTTAGACCGGTTTTGCTTAATTTGATTTAATATGGTGAATTTTAGGGTGAATTTGACGGCAAATGCTGCAAGGCCAAACCCACAAGGATCATTTCACTATGGTACCATACCGATAAACCGAACTTTGGTTCTAGCCAATGCAGCTACGATGATTTACGGGAAGCTTCGGTACACTGTAAACCGAATATCACACATCAACCCACCAACACCTTTGAAACTCGCCGATTGGTATAACATTTCGGGCGTGTTCGATTTCAAGACTATCCTTAGCCGTCCTTCAATCGGACCAGCTCATTTTGGTGCATCGGTTTTCAACGTTGAGCTCCACGAGTTTGTTGAAATCGTTTTCCAAAATGATGAGAGATCAATTCAGTCTTGGCACATGGATGGTACTAGCGCCTTTCTTGTCGGGTAAGAGCACCCACATTGATGAACCCCCTCTTGGGGGTTCACAGCAATAAAAAAATTATTTTTTTTTTATTTTCGTTTACTTTTAAAAAAAAAAAAATCAATTTTGGATCAATTATATGTTGACACGTGGTGAACCCGGGGTCATCGGGTTCACCGCGGTGAACTTTTGAGAGAGAGGTTCATAGAAATCTGATTTTAATATTATTATTTTTCCTCAGTTCGCGTGTGAACTCCCCCCATCAACCCTTGATGGGGTGCTCTAAGTTCCTTGCTCTCAGTTATCTAAACCGGTCCGGTTATTGACAACATAAACCAATTTTTTTTCTTTTTCAGATTTGGGTCAGGGACATGGAATGAGACCATGAGGAAACGTTACAACTTGGTTGATGCTGTTGCAAGGCACACGTTCCAGGTAATATATATATTTTTTTTAAAGAAATCTTAATTAAACAACACTGAATAATATTTAATCAATGAGTATTTGTGTGTGTGAAGGTGTATCCGTTATCGTGGACAAGCATATTGGTGTCGTTGGACAACAAAGGGATGTGGAATCTGAGGTCACAGATCTGGTCGAGGAGGTATTTAGGACAAGAGCTATATGTTCGTGTTTGGAACGATGAGAAGTCTCTATACACTGAAGCTGAGCCTCCTCTTAACGCTCTTTACTGCGGCTTAGCCAAACGCCCCCGTTAGATATTTTTCAAATATATTATTGTTTTTTACAAGTGGAGGGAAAAAAAATACAAACGTAAACCTCATTGATTTTTCAATAAACAGACAAAAAAAGAAAAAAAAAGAAAAAGCTTTGTCTTATGATTTATTTCAGATTGTATCCATGCATCTAAACCATATTTTCTAAACTACGATTAATATTAGAACGTCTGCTTACTGTTTATGAGGTTTGTATATGCTTGCGTTAAACTAAATCAAGTCTTGTACTAGAATAAACCTTCAAACTATTGAAATTTTTTTTTTTTAAAGTCGGTTAGAGGCTAGGTTTTATAACAGAAACACTAACGGACAACAAGCTCGGTTGAAGACTAAACCGAACTATACCAATAGTAGTAATACAAACGTCTATTAGACGTAGAATAGATACCTCCAAAACTTGACGTCTTGTCTGGATCTTGATAGGATCACTCGATTCAAGATTTCACAAGATTTTTCATTTTTGATTTTTCTTTCAGTTTTTTTTTTTTTTTCACTTTGAAACCAGAAAAGACTTTTCTATGAAAAACATCTTTAGTTAAAGACAAACCTTACACTGAATTTTCTCTTTTCTTCCCATCATGGTAGAAAGAAAATTCCACAATAAATGGACCCAAATTCAAAAAAAAATAAATGCGACATTTCAAAGCGATAAATGTCACTGACCATTATAAATCATCACATCACCAGCCACACACTAGACAAAAAAATCATAATAAAAACAGTAACAAAGAAGAAAAAAGATAGAAAAGAATAATAGAGGATGAAGAAGCAATATGTACTTGTTCACGGTGGCTGCCACGGAGCCTGGTGCTGGTACAAAGTGAAGCCGATGCTTGAACATTCCGGTCACCGTGTGACGGTTGTTGATCTAACGGCGTCTGGTGTGAACATGACCAAAGTAGAAGAGATTCAGACTCTGGAAGATTATGCTAAGCCGTTGCTAGAGGTTCTTGAGTCCTTTGGCTCGGATGATAATGTGATCCTCGTCGCGCATAGCCTCGGGGGTATATCTGCTGCTTATGCAGCTGACATGTTTCCTAGTAAGATCTCTGTTGCTGTCTTCGTTACCTCTTTTATGCCTGACACGACCAATCCACCTTCATACGTTTTCGAAAAGGTAAGCTATATTAAGCCCTAAATATAGCTTAAAGTTTATGATGCATTATAATATGATAAATGGTAAGAAAAAAAAAACAATTCTTTCAAATAGGCATTTTTAAGTTTTTATCACAAAATAGATCTCGAAAACTAAAATGACTAAAATAGCATTTTTTATTTTGAATATTTTAAATTTGTTTTTGTTTTTTTTTTAATTTGAAATCCTATCCCAAAACTCTATTCTTCAACTCTAAACAAAAAGATTTAGGATTAGTTAATCCAAATGGTATAAGTGTATATTTACTTATTTTTGATAAAAATTTAAGTCTAATTTGGTTATTTTTATTTTTATTTTTAAAATCTATATTTGTGACAAAAAGGTTTTTAGATATATCTTAGAGAATTTTCTCAAAAAAAAAAAGATAAATGGTTCATATTTTCGTTTTATAAATCTTTTAATTTTCGTAGTTAGGATTAGGGTTCTCTGATTTTATGGTTTTGACATTTATGTTATCAAATTGTTTATTATGAGAATTAAAAAGCTTTTTGCGTTTTTTTATATTCTGATTTGTGATTTGAACTGCAGCTAATAGGAAGCCTTTCAGAGGAAGAAATGGATTTGAAGATTGAGACTTACGGCACTAAAGACTATCCTCTAATGACTGCTTTTATTGGACCTAAGTACTTAAAAAACATGTATCTACACTCTCCAATTGAAGTAAGACTCAACAACTGCTCTGCTTTTTACAAAATAAACACAATTGAGAATTATCTTTTTACAAGTTTTTTTTGTTGATTTGTTAGGATTTTGAATTGGCCAAAATGCTGGTGAGAGTTGTACCAGCTATGACCAGTAATCTGACGGGAACAAAAAGCTTAACCGAAGAAGGATATGGCTCGGTTACTCGTGTGTATATCGTGTGCGGTGAAGACAAGGGTATAAGCGAAGATTACCAGCGATGGATGATTGAGAATTTTCCGGTTAAAGAAGTTATGGAGATTGAAGATTCTGATCATATGCCAATGTTCTCTAAGCCACAAGAACTCTGTGATCGCTTACTAAAGATTGCTGATAAATATGCATAAATAAACCCGAGAATGATCTCACTTATTGTCATAATATTTTTAAAAATAATCTTAAACTTCCACCACCATGCATGATAGGATACATGTTCCATGCATGAGAATATCAATAAAATTTATGAAATGAAAAAATATAACAGTAATTTCTAAATGTCTAAGGAAGGCTAATAAGATCAAAGGAAGTAATTGGAGATAAAATTTTCTGGACAGATGAGTTCAATAATGTTGGAAGTTGGATTTGGAGAGAGTTAATGAAGCTAAGACCTTTGGCAAGACCTTTTATCAAATGTTCGATCACATCAGGGAAAAATGCTTTATTTTGGCATGATGATTGGAACGACATTGGCTCTCTCTTGAGCATTGTTGGTGACAATGGACCAATGATTTCTGGAATACCTATTGACGCTAAGGTGGCAGATGTATGTCTAGGTAATACTTGGAATATCTCGAGAAGTCGCCATCCCTCTTTAATGCTCCTCAAGGCCTGCCTCCCATCAGCACCGCTGAACCTTCAGGATGGAGAAAAGGACATCTATTTCTGGAAATCTAGTCCGCTGGATATTTCAGGAAGATTTTCTACAGCCAAAACTTGGAAGGCTTTAAATATATGTCCCTCCACCGTGGAATGGCATAAAACTGTGTGGTTCTCAGGAAATATTCCAAAGCATGCTTTCAATATGTGGGTTATCTTTCATGACAGGCTGCCCACAAAAAATCGGCTCTTAGAATGGGGATTATCAGTCTCTCCGGTCTGCTTACTTTGTCAGACTGCAGATGAGGATCGTCAACATCTCTTCTTCTCATGCTCTTTTGCTGGACAAATTTGGCAGGATTTCTTTTCCCAATCAAATTTAAGTCCACCTTCTGACTTTCAGTTGGTGAGGCAGTGGATTCATTCTGTCACTCAAGATCAGCAGTTAAGGAAGATTCTGAACCTAATATATCAGGCAGTGGCTTATTTTATTTGGAGGGAGAGGAATGGAAGACTTCACCAAAATCCACCAAGGACACCTCCCATTATCATGAAAGAACTCATTAATCTCTTGAAGGCAAAGCTTGCGGCTCTGGATAGGAAACGAGTCACTCACTCAATTGCACAACCCACCACTTCATCTACTTCCAGCTTTCTAGGAACATGGTTTCGATATCTTCAACCAAATTAATCCTGCTTCACTCTAGTTTCTTTTTCCTTAATGCTTTATATCAATTCTAGGACTAGTCTTCACTTTCACTGGTCTAAATTTGTAAAAGATATCTCTTTTGGAGGGAACAAACAGATGAATGAAAGGAAGTTAAAAAAAAAAAAAAAAAAAAAAAAAAAAAAAAAAGAGCAGTTATCTTGCGCCACAAGCTTCATAAGAAATCGTTTTTATAGTCTTCGAAGACATATGCGAGCAAAAAGAGAGCGAGCTACACATATGGTGGTGATAAGACAAACGATCTTAACTTTGTTCTCTGTCGGTCTTTTACTCCACGCTGTATCTCCCAGCTTCCCCTGGAACAAGTTCGAAACCCTAAACCCTATTAGACGATGAGCAAAAGCAATTTAGATGTTTACTGTTTCAGCTTAGTCCACATACCTTGCTCCTGTTGGAATTGTAATTGTGGTGTTTGTTATCCGACATCTTAATTATTATCTTCTTCTTCGTCGGTGCTTTCTAGGGTTTTCTTCTCCGTCGAACGACACACACACACACACACTAGGGTTTTAACGGCTCTGAGAGGACTTCGACTCTTTTTTTCTTCTTTATACTAGTTTCATAGCTCCGCGCAAGCGCGGAGCCGAAGACGGTGATGATGCGTTATGATGTTTTATAGATGGAATTTTGTCATTTTTTTGGACATTTTTTTGTTTGGAGTTTAACCGAAAACCCGATTTAATTGACTTGATATACGAATGAGTGAAAATTCATATGCTTTGAAATATTCATATATTATTTTAGTAATGATTTTTTCGAATATTTGTGTTATTAGTGCTTTTATGTCCAGGATGGGTGATTTATTATGTTGCCATTGTCTAATTTGTAAGTTGGTAGTATATTATTGTTAAATAGTGAATTAGCATTTTTAAATTCTTTTTAAAGATTTTATTCAATTATACAAAGAAATATAGTTTAATGGATTGAAGAGAGAAAGATGAAACATGTTTATTAAGGGGTTGTGTGGAATGTTGAGAGATTAATCTTTATTAGTGAGTAAAGACCTGTTTTTATTTACAGATAAGATTGTTTAACAAATTCATATGTGTTCGTATTTCTACATTTTTTTACGATTTAATTGGATCTTAATGTTATTAGTGAGTTAATAACCATATGTAGCCAAACATAGGTATTTGTTAATATACAACTATAATATGGGAACGACAAGAAAATAATTTTGTTATCCGAAAAGAAATATAGTTTGTTGTTTTCAATGTGCCATGACATGTTTTGAAAATATATAACTGTAGTTTAATAATGCTAATGCTTCGTATAATTATATACATGTATGACTAAGATAGTTATTTTTTTGTATTTGTCAAAAATATTTTGTGGTAGTTTAACAATGGGAATGGTGGATTAAAAAGTTTAGTCGTATAGGACTTATATTCGAACACAATGAAAATGTAGTTGTTGTGTGTTTAAATGATTGGATTTGAAATTTGATGAGTTTTGAGTCTCAATTTAGATATGAAACTGGATTGTTTACTCGCCATTTTTGTTTCTCCTCGTCATCTTCAGCAATGTGACAAGCTCTTATGATTCTTGGTCTGATTGCGTTTTTAGTGTGTCATTTTGTGAAATTATGGTTTTTCTATAGCAACATGGAAGAGAGATTTGCTCACCTCAGTTAAGGCTGTCTCCACCGCATTCCTTACTCAGTGAACCTATGTTGATTCGGTGTTCTCGGAACCTGTAATAAGGAGGTTTGAATTTGTTGTATGACTTTGTTTCTTTTATTATTAGTTTCGTTTACTAAAACTCATACTGAATGATTTGAGGTTCTATATGTTAATTTGGTTGGTATGGCTTATGTTTACTTTAACATGACAGAGAGACTCGAAGGCTGCATGACGGACACCGGTGACGCTAGTTTTAGGAATTGGAGAAGCAGAGAGAGACATTTTCTAGAAGATGGTTAAAGTTAAGAGGAATAGATAAGTTTTGTGGAGATGCAGATAGGGTTCATCAAAGATGAGAATCATATATATATATATATATATATAGGATTTACATAGGGGATACAAATCAGGAACATTTATGAGCAAGCGATGTAAGCTGGGGAGATGAAGAGTTCACCGGTGAAAAAAATAGATTACGAACAGACACATGGCGTATCTCTGTAACTCAAACCTGTATGAGACGATGGTGAAAGGAATCTTAACTCATTTTAAACATTGACGATTTACAATATGGTAAAACTATAAGTGTTGTAAACTTGAGGATTTTCTTCATATAATGTGATTAATCCCAATTAAAAATGAAACTCATAATACACTTCGAGGCCGAATTTTAAAGGAGGTCATAGATGCAAAGACTTCCGGCTAAATATATATTAGTTTCGGCCACCAATGTACAAGTTATCCTGTAGTTTGGTGGTATGAATGTTAGTGCTTGTTCCTTAATAACCCGGGTTCGAATCATATGTTTGACAATTTTTCACATTTTTTAAAGTGGGACCCACCTAATGCTGATGTGGCGCGCTGAGGAGTCTNAGACTTCCGGCTAAATATATATTAGTTTCGGCCACCAATGTACAAGTTATCCTGTAGTTTGGTGGTATGAATGTTAGTGCTTGTTCCTTAATAACCCGGGTTCGAATCATATGTTTGACAATTTTTCACATTTTTTAAAGTGGGACCCACCTAATGCTGATGTGGCGCGCTGAGGAGTCTTGAAACTCAACTATTATAATATAGATGGTTTTCATTTGGGCTCTTGTATCCTTTTTAGTAAGCCTATTTACTAATCACAGATCTTTTAAACTGTTACCACCTTCTTTGACAAAAGCTGGAATAGCTCAGTTGGTTAGAGCGTGTGGCTGTTAACCACAAGGTCGGAGGTTCGACCCCTCCTTCTAGCGTTTTTGGTTTTTCATTTGATAGTATAACACTGTTGGGCTTCTCCTCATATGTTAGAAATACTTGCCAAGACACATTAATTAATCCACTATGAATCATGAGAGAATTTGTGTTTGTTATATGGAGAACACACTCACATGCATGTGTTAATAGCTTCTGTGTCTCCTAAACAAAAAAAAGTATGTTTTTTGCTTTTAAAATACAAGACAAACAAACAAAAAGTAGACAGACTAAATACTTTCAGTATCTTTTCTTAAATCTTAAATATACTCTGGTATGTTACTCTATGTTTGTTTTTTATGGATTTAAAACATTAAAATAGTAGACAATATATATTGTGTTATCTTACTATAAATTAAAAGTGAAATTGCAAAAAGATATATTCATAAAGAAATATGCAATTATTTTAACTTATTTATAAAGCTAACAAAGCTTGAAGCAAACGTGGTAAGTTAGTGAGATATAAAACTCCCTAAACAAGTTAGTTTTTTTCTTTCTGAGTCTGGTAAAGAAGTTCATTTTATTAGTAGTTTAGATGAAACATCAGAATCACATCCTGAAATCAACTCCGGATTATATGACAGATGTAGTCAGAACAAGTCGAGATAGGGAGAGAGATGTGTCCTTTGTCCAAAAAAAAAGAAAAAAAAGGGAGAGAGATGTGTCCTTACAAATCCAAAAGTATCAAACTTAACTATTAAAAATCAAATAATTGAGTTTTGCGTCTGTTGATTTTGATCTCGTTAGCTATTCTGTATTGGAAAGTCCAAGAAAACAACATTTCATTCTTACTAAATATTATCTATTCAATATTTTCTCGTAAATTAAGCTTATGACAGCTCTAGCTCGACATTGATATTGCCTGTACATTACAACAAAGAAACTATTCAATGGAAAACAAATAATATAAATTACAATCATGATCAGCACGAAATGTGCGAAGAAAAAGTCGCACCAACATATATATATATATATATATATATATATATATATATATATATATATATATTATAGATTAATTATTCTACACGTAAAATTATGTATTTATATCTTTATACGAGGATCATATTGCATCTATCATTGCATTAATCTTTTACGACAAATTCATAAAAGATCAATCAACTATCATGGCAAATGACTCGTCGTCCTGTAAGACAAACAAACCGCCATCATGTGGATCACTCGTAACCATCCTCAGCCTAGACGGTGGTGGAATCCGAGGAACCATCTCCGGTGTCATCCTTGCTTGCCTGGAAAAACAACTTCAGGTTATATACCCGAAACTTTTTTTTTTTTAATGAATGTTAAATTTATTGAAGACAAAAAATATTTTTTTACAAAGAATGTGCCATTGTTTTAAGGAAAACTTTGGATTACGCTAATAAACTTTCTTCTTCTCTTTGATCCCTCTCTCTCTATAAGCATATGTAATTTATGAAAAAATCATAAAGCAGATAAATCTACGATCTAAAATCCATTAGGTCTTTTTTAGATGGTAGTTTGAACTGATTAACCATTAAATAAATATAACAGGAGCTGGATGGAGAAGACGTGAGACTAGCTGATTATTTCGACGTGGTAGCAGGGACTAGTACTGGTGGTCTCATTACTGCCATGTTGACTGTACCGGACGCGACCGGACGGCCTCATTTTGCGGCCAAGGACATTGTTCCTTTCTACCTTGAACATGCTCCCAAAATATTTCCACAGCCCGAGTAAGAAAACAATAGTTACGCATATTAGTTACATATAAAAATAAAAAAGTTAATTACAAACGCTACGTATCCTTAAATTATAAATTTATGATATTCACGGATTTATCATAACTACTAAGTCAAACCAATAATAGATAGCAATAATAAAAAGGAAAAATCCAATAATGAACTTTGTCAAACAAACAACATATGAATGAATTTAACCTTAGAGGATAAGCGAGTATTAAGTGTATATCATATGCTTTTGGAATGATTTGTTTTCCTTTTTATTTGTCGACAAAATGCATAATGCAATCACTCAAGCATAACATAATGATGATAATATCTTGTACCACTTGATTAGATGTACATTTATATATGATTACATGTGAGAAGTTAAAAGACATTCTAAATGCAGAGGCTTGTTTGCTCTGTTACCTAAGCTTCCAAAGCTTCTTTCTGGTCCAAAGTACGACGGGAAGTATCTACAAACTCTACTAAGTAGTCTCCTTGGAGAGACAAAACTTCACCAGACAATCACAAACGTCGTCATACCTACCTTCGACATGAAGAAACTCCAACCCACCATCTTCTCCTCTTACCAGGTCTTTTTTCTCTCCATCTCTGCCTTCAACACACCACATAGAGTAATTGAATTCTCAACTTTTTGATCACTTTTTTTTTGTTGTTTGAGTAGGCGTCGGTTGACCCTAGCTTGGACGTCAAGTTATCAGACATATGTATTGGCACATCAGCTGCTCCCACTTTCTTTCCTCCTCATTACTTTTCTAATAAAGATAGTCAAGGAAAGACGAGTGAGTTTCACCTCGTTGATGGTGGCGTCACTGCTAGTAACCCGGTATAACACAACCTCTTAGAGCAACAACATCAATGAACTCTTGTGAACCCCCTCTTTTACATTACTTTATTATTTTTTTTTTCGTTTAAGTTTTAAAATAATAATAATAATAATAATAATTGGACCAATCAATAACTGGTACGTGGTGAACCCGAGTTCATGGGAGTTCATGACAGTGAACTTTTGAGAGAGAAATTCATAGAAATCTGATTTTAATATTAATTATTTTTTAGGTTTGCGTGTGAACCCTCATTGTGAACCTTCAATGGGGGTGCTCTTCCTAATTAGATTTCCCAAAAATGAACAACATAAATAATTGATCTATATTCAACTATATAAAAATAAAAAATAAATAAATAAATAATTGACCTATATTCAACTATATATTAACTATCTTGTCTGGTTATTGTGTTTGGTTGTGTTTATAGACTTTGGTGGCCATGACAGCTGTGACTAAGCAGATTGTGAAGAGCAATCCTGATATGGGTAAGCTCAAGCCATTAGGTTACGATAAGTTCCTAGTTATATCGGTTGGGACAGGGTCTACCAGAAAAGAGGAGAAGTATAGCGCCAAAAAAGCTGCGAAATGGGGAATCATATCTTGGTTATATGACGATGGATCTACTCCTATTATCGACATTACCATGGAATCAAGCCGTGACATGATCCATTTCCATAGTTCTGTTTTGTTCAAAGCCCTACAATCCGAGGATAAGTACCTCAGAATCGATGTAAGAGCCTTGCCATATATACATATCATGTTGCTGATAGTGTAGGTTATGTGATAACGTATGTATGAGTTGAATTGTAGGATGATACACTGGACGGAGATACAGGTTCTACGGATCTAGCGACAAAATCTAACTTAGAGAATCTTGTGAAGATTGGAGAGAAGGTGCTGAAAAACAGGGTCGTGCATATGAATATTGATACTGGTGCATATGAACCTATTCCAGAAAATGTTAGCAATGAGGAAGAACTCAAAAGGTAAATAAAAATGTTTTTAAGTCCCAAATATTGTGGGTGTGTTTCTTGGATCGCAAGAAATTTCATTGTTCGTTTTGGTGGATCTTACTTATGGTTTGATTACAAAGATGTTAAATATAGTTTTGGTAATGCAGATTTGCGAAAATTTTATCTGAAGAAAGGAAATTAAGGAGAATGAGTAGCGACACAATGACTAAAGATCCATCAAACTGATCGTTGAAACATCAATATGAGAAGACAGATTATGAATGTAATATTTGTGTGAGTGTGTTTACCTGGTTGTCTCTCTTGACGCCTTGATGCTTTTTTTTGTACTATTTTCAACAAATTGAATATTTGATATTCTCAAAATAATTACTGATATTTCAATGATCATGTACCACACAACTCTATTCTGTTTCAAATCCTAAAATCCAAAAAAAAAAAAAAACCAATGATAAGTACCATAACTCTTTCCTTAGGGTATATCTACAATCCAGGATAAGTGTCTCATAATTGATGTAAGAGCAATTCATGAATATAAAGCAAGATTTGTGATTAATCATTAATTTATGGTAAAAGGTTGTTTAAAATTGACAACAAAAAAATCACTTTAGAGAATATTGTGAACGGTGATATGAGAGAATGTGCTGAAAACAGATTTGTGCATATAAACATTGACACTGGTGTATATGAACCTGTTCATGATAATGTCACCCATGATCAAGAACTAGAGGTAGATTTAAAACCTTGTTGGTTATATACATGTTTGAAAAAAAAAAATATATTCGGATGAAAGGAACGTAAGCGTATGAAGTTTCATCAGGTTGAGAATAGCTTGATGGTCGCCGTGCATTTGACTTTATATACATAAAATAAGTTGATGTACAAATAATATTGTAGTAAGAATAATTTTCTGTACTAGACGTTTATGATTAATTTAGTTTATAGCTGATGATTCTGTGTGTTTTTATAATGAAGTTAGATTTCTTTCGTATTGTTCAAAAAAATATTAAAAGGGACAACTCTATGATTTTATATAATCATAAAAATATATCTAGCTTAAGAGAGGATGTTCAGTGTCAGAAGAACTTGACCCCTTCGTGGACAAAAATAAACATTCACAAGAAAACTCATCTATGTATGTTACACGCCAAAGAGTATTATTTAATCACATAATCGGGTTACTAATTAAGAAAATTTAACAGGTCAAGCAAAAGAAACTAGATACGTGAAGAATTGCATAAGAGGGTGTGATCGGGTAAGATAATGTATATTATTATTAGGTGTTAAGTTTGTATTTCTTTTTTAATTAACACGACAAACATTTGACTTACGGTCGGCGATAATGATCTTGCAAACGTGGACCATAGGGGCATGGATATATTTTGTACTACTTGTCACGGCATGGACTGGGAAAAAATAATACTGAAAATCGATTCAACAGTATAATTAAGAAATTATACTTTATTTTAAAAAAAATGACATCATAACACAATATATAAAAATAAAGTAGGAAAATACCCTAAAAGGCATTACTTTGACCGTAAACATATATTACTTACGTTGTTTTTTTACTAAACCTGGATTATGTAACTTGATAATTATTGTTCTTATCTAAGGTAAGCATGCCTAGAACTATTTCAAAAATTATGCAAGTCATTTTATTCTTCTCATTTTATATCTCCCTTGATATTTGATATCCAGTATAGATTGTTGACCAAAAACAGGTATTATATATGTGTTTCTAGAGGAAAAGAGATAATACTACGCATACTCCATTTTTTTTTTTTTTTTTTTTTTTTTTTGAAACACAAACT
>CAKOAT010964043.1:54001-80472 GCA_932364175.1 Eruca vesicaria subsp. sativa | reverse complement strand
AATGCTATAAAGCTCAGATATAGGTGAAACACCATTAACTGCTTGGATGAGTTGCAATGAGTCCGATTCACAGCAGACTCTAGGGATCTCCATTCTCCTGCATCTATAGACAGCTTCACGGAGCGCTAAACCTTCAGCAGAGAGGGGGGATCTGACGGAAAACTCCGTTGTTGAGCAGGAGATAGTCCTGTTTAGGTGAGAGATGGTCCACCCGAGTCCCGCTATCATCGATGCCTTCGTCCAAGCCGCATCAGATCTGATGATTGCGCATCGCTGGGGTAGATTTGGGTTTGGCTTTGTGAATGCAGGTAAGCCTGTAATCTTTTTCTGGCATGTTTCCCATTCTTTAGCCGCAACAATGGCCTTTGTTCTTGTCTCAGTCACAGAAATTTCTCTGTTTTCGAAGCAGAGTATGTTCCTAGAGTTCCATATCTGCCATAAAATCCATGGTGCTAAACAGCCTTTCGAGATTCCTACTGGAGGAAGACAGGTTCTGGCGCAAAGACTTGCCCAAATAACTTCTAAATCTAACAATCCTCTGAACTCAATAGGAGGGGAGACTGGAACAGTGTCCCATACTTGTCTCGCAAAATCACAGTCAAAGAAGAGATGATTAATAGATTCAGGGTTACCACATCGTTTGCAGGAACCATCTGTGTTGATATGTCGGTGGATTAGTTGCTCTCCCACTGGTAAAGCGCCATGGAGACTCTTCCAAAGGAATAATTTGATCTTTGGTGACGTGGGGAGATTCCAAACCCACTTCTTCCAATTCACCTCAGGTATTGGAGAGGTGAGCTGATTTTTGTCTGGAGGTTTGAAGTTTAACGCCGCAGCGTATCCTGTTTTCACCGAGTATTCACCAGACTGAGTTCCTAACCATATTCTCTTATCTGCAGCTCTGCTTTGACTGAGCTTGATGGTCAGAATTTGTTCAGCTTCATGGGGGAGGATTGACATGATGACCTCCTGATTCCAAGTCATACTCTCCGTTTGGATCATGTCAGCCACCGTGATGTTACAATGGATCAAAGGGGCAGGGCCCATTGGGCGCAATTGGAGATCGGGAGAAAGCCAAGCTTCGTCCCAGATGTTGATGCTCTCTCCATTGCCTACTGCCCATCCCATATTGCTCTTCAAGAGGTCTCTCCCAAGGAGGATTCCACGCCAACCGTGGGAGATCGAGTCGGTAGGTTCGCAACTTAAGAAATCATCGTACTTACAGTACTTTCCGGTTAGGATTCTGCACATCAAGCTGTCCGGGTGGTTTAGGATTCTCCAGCCAAGTTTAGCCAGGTACGCATCATTAAAACATTCCACATCTTTGAATTCTAGCCCTCCCTGTTCTTTTGGCTTAATCATTTTTGTCCAAGCGATCCATGAAATTTTCCTCTTCCCATCTCGACCATCCCATAGGAATCTGGTTAGTGCAGATTGAATCCTCTTGCACAAAGACAATGGGAGTTTGAAGCATGTCATAGCGTAGGAGGGTATTGGTGAGAGGACACTCTTGAGCATTATTATCTTCCCGGCCGTGGATAAGTGTCTGTTGGCCCAGCTCTTTGCTTTTTGTTTGATTCTATCAACAATGGAAGAGAAGAGATCACATTTCCGGCGCCCGAAGTGTTCGGGAAGACCGAGATACTTTCCAACACCTCCCTCTTTCTCAATTCCTAAAGCAGTTTTTGCGCACAGCTTCAGAGCTGATGGTGTGTGCTTGGAGAAGGTTATCGAAGACTTCTCTGCATTGATGGATTGTCCAGACGCTGTCTCATAGCGTTTGAGAATGGACCGAAGTGCTTCACTACTCTCTTTTGATGCTCGTATAAAGAACATCGTATCATCAGCAAATAGAAGGTGGTTTAGTCGGGGACACCCCCGAGCTATCCGGATTCCTTTCAAGGATCCTTCTTCCTGTGCCTTGTTACAAAGTCCCGAGAGCACTTCACTACACATTATAAAAATGTATGGTGAGAGAGGGTCACCTTGACGGATACCTCTGCTCGGTATAACTCTTCCTCTAGGCGAGCCGTTGATGAGGAAAGAGTATGTAACTGAGGAGACACATTGCATGATGATGTCAATTAGCTTATGGTGGAAGCCAAATCGCTGTAGGACAAGTCTGATAAATTCCCATTCAAGCCGGTCATAAGCTTTACTCATGTCGGTTTTCACTGCCATGGCGCACCTTTTTTCCGCTTTTGACGTTTTTAGGTAGTGTAGAACCTCATGTGTGATGATCACATTATCTGTTATTGCCCGTCCCTTGACAAAGGCAGATTGGCTCTCCGATATTAAGGAAGGCAGGAGGGGTTGCAGTCTCGAGATTAGGAGCTTAGAAATAATCTTGTAATACACATTGCAAAGGGCGATTGGCCTGTAATCTGCAACCTTTTGTGGGTTTTGGATCTTTGGGATGAGTCTAATGTGTGTCTCGTTAATTTTGGCAGGGAGAATTCCAGACTCAAAGAAGCCTTGGATTTCTAGAACAATGTCAGGTCCAATAGCTTCCCAATTGGTGTGAAAGAAGCTTGCAGAGAAGCCGTCGGGGCCGGGAGCCTTATCCGCATGAATGTTCAGAACCGCTTCCTTTATTTCTAAAGCCGTCGGGACACTGATCAACGCTGCGTTATCCTCGTCTGAAATCATGGGGGTTAGAGCTTCATTTACCACATCCTCCCTCTCACCTTCAGTGGCCGTAAACATGTGTTGGAAGTGGTCAACAATGACCTCTGCAATCTTGTCTTCTTCATAAACCATTACTCCATCTGGGTCTTCAATTACTGAGAACGCATTAACCCTCTTTCTGTTCCGAGAAATAGCATGGAAGTAGCCAGAGTTACGGTCTCCCAAAGTCAACCATAAAACTCTGCTTCGTTGGCGCCAATGTTCTTCCTCTGCAGCATATGCTGTGCCCAATTCTTCCGTAATTTTCTGGATGAGAATTTTATCATTGGTTGGGCAGGTGAGAGCTTTTTCAAGTTGATCTTTTTTCTCTTCAATGAGGAGTCTACTATTGGTATACTGCGTCTTACTCCATTCCGCTATGGCTGAGCGGACTCTTCCGATCTTTTCATTGATGCTCATGTGAGATGCGTTCTTCCACGTTTGTGCCACCAGGTTTTTCACATCTTCATTGTCTTTAAGTCGCCGGTCATATCTAAAGAGTCCTCTTCTTTTCTTTTTTCCGGGTTCAAAAAATGAGACAATGGGTTTGTGGTCTGAACCTTCATAGGCAAGGTATTGGAGTCTCGCTGATGGAAACAATTCTGCCCATAGGCTATTAGCGACTGCGCGATCAAGCCTGCAGCGGACCAGGTCATCCCCGCGTTGTCCTCGCCAAGAAAGGGGGTCCCCGGAGTGCTGTAAATCGTATAAGTCACCTTCTGAGAGGAAAGTACGCAGGTCTGTAAAAGAACCTTCAGAGCGTTCCGCGCCTCCTGTTTTCTCTGCATTGCAGGTGAGATCGTTAAAGTCTCCCGTTACGAACCAAGGAGCTTCACGGGAATCAGAGAGGGAGATTAGAGTATCCCAGAACTCTCTGCGTTTTTTATAATCCGTATCACAGTAGATAAAAGATGCATAGAAACTCTTTCCTTCAAATACAATCAAAGTATCAATATGATTTGCATTTGAATTGAGAATTTGCAAATTAACTTCTTTTTTCCATAGCAGGGCGAGTCCACCAGCTCCATGACCAGTAGGAGGTACGAGGAAGCTGTTCTCATAGAGAAGCTGCTCTGTCTTGGATAAAACGAAGCCGTCGGGGTTTTTAGTTTCCATAAGGAAGATGATGTCGGGACCGATGGTTTTCTTCAGTTCCCGTAATCTGCGAACTGTCCGGGGATTCCCCAACCCCTGACAGTTCCAGCTTACTATCTTTAAGGAACGGGAGAAGACGGATTCTGAAAATCCATCCTTTTCCTTGTCTTTTTCGGTATCATGTTACATATGGGTTGATTCTCTGAGTAATTAGTGGCACTTGACTTTGTCTCGGAATCCCGAGAGCCTGTTGTTGTAGCAGGTGCTTTGGTTTTCACATTAGCTTCAGAGTTAAGTCTGCGTCTACTGGTTGGTTGTTTGGTTTGTTGAACCCTTCTCTTCTTTGAGCAGGAGCCACGGAGTAACTGCTTTGGGCTTTGGAGAACCACACGCTTCCCGGGGGGGCGTCCCGGTTTTCTCTTAGGTGCACCTTCCACTCCTTGTATAGCCTCTGTCTGCTGAATTGGTGGCTCAGGTACCACCGGTCCAAGTCGGAGAGTCGCAGGAATCCTAGAGTTCTCAGGTGGACTTTGCTGTGCAATAGAGTTTCTTTTGAGGGATGTTTCGACCATTTTTAGAGCGTTCTCCTCAAGTTCACCATTTTCCTCTGCTTGTCGCAGCCTTTCCCTTCTGGCAGCACTCTCAGTGGGGTCCGCCACCTGGGTGTATTTGATCATTGTATCCCGTACTACTCCAAGGGCTTCATTAAATGCCTCTTGGTGGTTTGCATTCATCGAAATGGGAATGGGTAGGGGAATCCCCCTAGCTCCACTCGGCATCATGTCTTTAGAAGAGCTAGATTCCTCTCTTCGGTTACTGTCCCCATAATTTAGGGATGGAGACTTCCTTGTGGGGTGCTCCTCGTCAATGGTTCGTAGGTCACGATGTGGAGGAGATCGTAGTACAGAGTTTGATCGAGGTTGAGGCTGAGGGCTTGAAGCCTGTCGCTGTTGGGAAGTGCTGTAGTGGCTTCTTTCTCGCCATTCCATTTGCCTCTGGTTGGTGAGACTTCTGTGAGATTGGTCATGGGAGTGTCGCGATCTTCTATTATCGTTTATGTAGCGACGTGCATCAACGCGTTTGTCAAAGGGTGCTCGAGTGTGATGCCTTGGAGGGATGTCATCTCGAGCTCTCGAGGCTGAGAAGTGGTAAACCTCCGAGTTTGACTGCATCTGGCGATGGTTCGAAGCTTTGGACTGCTCTTCTTTTTGCCTTGTTGCTTTCAGTTCATGTTTTGCTACCAGGCAGTCCTTGACATCATGGTCTAGGCGACAGCATTTTAGACAATGTTTGTCTAGACGTTCATAGACAAAGGTGGCTTTTACTTCGTCACCATTAGAGTATTCGATGATGGAGCTCTTCATGAGGGGGAGTAGGGCATTGATTTGAACTCGCATTCTGATTGATAGGGGGGTGATTTCTGCTTTTTCAAAAGTACCAATGTCTGTTCCTAGTGATTCCACCGTTTCCTCTGTCCATAAGTGTACAGGGATACCCTGCACTTTTATCCAAAAAGGAATGAGAGATGGGAAGGAAGGGGACGCCGTCGGTTCCCATCTTTGAGCTATGACCATCCATTTTGCAAAGTGGAAAGGCCTTCTGTCGAGCACTGTCAGGAGATCCTCTTCCTTGTCAAATTGAAATTGGAAGAGTCCATTTCCAAGGTCCGAGCCTACTGGTCTGCCAAACTCTTTCCACATCTCAGTGAAGAACGGGATGAGGGACCAGACTTTTTGGACAGACTTGTTGGTGACTCTTCCAATGAGCGTAAGAGAGTGTTTGTGAATGAGTGTTGAGGTGTCTGGAGCTTGAACTTTGATTCTCCCTGTTCGAGGGGCTTGAGACATCTCATATGAGATTCCTTTTCCTTTCTCCTCTTTGGAAATCCTTCCTGATGTCATTTTGGTTAGTTGAGCAGAGCCTTAGTAGAGACCAACAGTGCGGTGAGAGAAGAGAAGTTGCTTAGGTCTTTGACTTTCGGAAAGGGAGGGATGTCTTCGCTGTAAACCACAGCAGAGAAATAAGGACTTTGTGACTTCCGAAATTGAGCAATTTGAGGGTAGAAAGCTCGAGGTTAGCAAGCTTTTAGGTCCTCTTGTACTGGATTCCCAGTAGCTAAAAGGTTGACTTCCGGTGGAGCAGCTCAGAGAAGCATCCAGCTAGTCGTCCGGTCACCTAGAGTCGACATGTAACTAAAATTCCGGCGAAACTGAAAGATTCCGGCGAAACTGAAGGAAGCGGCGGTCCTCCCGACCCTGGGTCGGGGGAAGAACCCGGTGGATAAAACTACAGAGTAGTTAAAAGTTTGGTGGATAATACTAGGATTGGTAATAAATTTTGAAAAACCTTAAAAAGTTGCAGAGCTTTTGTGTTAAAGAGGAAGTTTTGCAGAAGCAAAAGGGACGTGCCCTGGAGTGACCGTTGGATAACGATCTCTCTAGTCAACCGTGCCTGGGAGAAAACCTCTCTCTAACTCTCTGTGGCCAAGTGGTTTCTTTTTTTACCTTTATTACTACGCATACTCCATACAAAACAAATGTGGGGAAAGAAACTTTTTTTCTTTTTTTGAACAACTATGGTAACTAAAACGATTGTAGTCTTGTAGACTAACCGTTTATTGCTTCGAGCAACCGTTATAATTGCTTGGAAGTATGGTCCTCGTAGACTAACCGTTTATTGCTTCGAGCAACCCTCATTCAAACGAAACTCCCTGTTTTGCTATGTTAGTTCTATTGGTAGAATATTTCACAAAAATATTTAAAAACCACACCTCAAACTTAAAAGAAAATCTACAAAAATGAACCCCAGGATATAGGCCTAAGTTTTTTACATAAAATAAGTAAGACAAGTAAGATGACTATTCAAAATTTATTAGCACTCATGAATAAAAAAGACACCATTTTATAGATGAAATGTTCAGAAGTAGCGGTATTATCTTCTACTATTATATATACATAATATATATATATATATATATATATCTTTGAAATATATATATTTTCAGGTGACTTTTGCTCCTAATTTGTGTGCATGTACATTCTATTAATTGTTTTTAATGGAAAAAGTAGTTGTCTAGACTTTTTTTCAATATTGAAGTATGTGTTTAACATGACATGTATAAACCAACCATAAGTGTAACTTATGGGCTTGTGAGAGTGATGGACACGACATCCAAATTAGGAAACCTCCTATTAGATTCACAAAATAAAATTCAATACTAATGCGATGCGTGCTAATCTATCAATACAGTAAAACCTCTATAAATTAATGATAAATTAATAATTTCTATAAATTAATAAATTTTGTTGGTCTCATCTTGTACCGATACAAAATTTGAATCGATAAAATAATGAATAATTTTTTTGACATATTTATGTAAATATACGATCCCATTAAAATTATAAATTAATAATTTCTATGTATACTTATTTTATATAAATAAGAACTTATTATTATATGTTTGTTTTAAATTCAGAATATAATTATCTTTATATTTTTCTTAATACTTAATATATTTTTGATGAGATTTAGTAATAATATATCAAAAATCACATTTAAATTATATGTAACATATATTATATACACCAAATAATATAATATAATTAATATTAATGTCAAGTTTCAAAAAGTAAACATTAATGTCTATACATTAAAATAAAATATTTTTCTTATCTTAGAATAAATATATCTTGTTGACCAAAAGAGAATAAGATATTTTAAATAAAAAAATCTAAATAAGATTTTTTTTATAAATTAATATCTCTATAAAGTAATAAAATTTCAAAGTCCAACACTATTAATTTATAAAGGTTTTACTGTATATCTATTTCTTTTTTTTTTAACAAAGTGTACATCTATTTCTCTCTATATAAGGGATTGTGTTTATCCGTAACGGTAGGTCGTTTTATGAGTTTCATCACATTGATCACTATATCTCTATCTTGAAAAAAGAACGAGAAATTAAACTCTTACTGAGAAGACATAACAAGCTTAGTTTGAGATCAACTAAAAAAATTAGGAGATAGAAACATGAATTTCTCATCAGAGAGAAGAGTCTCTTGTCTTCCTCCTTCGTACGGACAACTTGTGACGATTCTTAGCATCGATGGTGGTGGGATCCGTGGGATCATTCCCGGTACCATCTTAGCTTACCTCGAAGCACAACTCCAGGTTTGTTTACTTAATTAATAAGTGTTGTTAGGATCGTCTCAAGCTAATAATCATGATTCTTGTCCAATTTTTTTATATAAAAAGTCTATTCAATAATGTAACAAACAAATAATGTTCTCCAATATATGTCTCATTTTTTTGCCTTGAAATGGAAATCTTTGTTTATATATGACTCTATAAACGGTTGTGAATATATATATTTTTTTGTTAACATATCTTATATATACAGGAGTTGGATGGTGAGGAGGCAAGGCTTGTGGATTATTTCGATGTCATCTCCGGGACAAGCACAGGAGGTTTAATAGTAGCGATGCTGACCGCAGAGGACAAAGACGTCAAAAGTGGCCACAACCGCAACCGCCCTTTGTTTGCGGCCAAAGAAATCGTCCCTTTTTATCTCAAACATTCTCCTAAAATCTTCCCACAACGGCGGTACGTGCCTTAAGCGTTTGCGTTTAATCTGATCATCATTCAGAGTCAGAGTAATCTGATAAAATTCTAAAACATGCAGAGGGGTGTGTAGTTGGGTTCAAACCATGATGAGACTTGTACGAGGACCAAAGTATAACGGAAAATACCTTCATGAAGTAATCCAAGGTTGCTTGGGAGACACGAGACTGACTCAAACTATGACAAACGTTGTCATACCTTGCTTCGACATCAAGAAACTCCAACCAGTTATCTTCTCTTCTTACCAGGTATATATACATTAACACCAGTCCATATATAGTTAACGTTACATCACGTTCATTGATTCAATGTTTCAAATATAGGCGGTGAATCATCGAGTTATCGACGCAAAACTATCAGATATATGCATAAGCACATCAGCGGCACCAACTTATTTCCCGGCTCATCGATTTACTAACGAAGACAATGAAGGAAATAAACATGAATTTAACCTCATTGATGGCGGTATCGCTGCCAATAACCCGGTAAATAAAAATAAATAAATAACCCTGTAAAAACGAAACCCTAAATATGAAACCCTAATTATAAGAATCATTCATCAGCCATGTGATGGTTTTATTTTATTATTTGCAGACGTTATGTGCGATTGCTGAACTGACAAAGCAGATAGTGAAGAAGAATCCAGCAATGGGAGAGATTAGCCCATTGGATTATACAAGATTTATGGTGATATCACTAGGGACAGGTTCAATTAGGAACCAAGAGAAGTATAATGCAAAAATGGCGTCAAAATGGGGAATGCTAAGTTGGATCTATGAAAATGGTTCGACTCCAATTCTTGATTGTTACAATGAAGCCATTCACGATATGGTTGATTACCAAAGCTCTGTCGTCTTTCAAGCTCTTCGTTCCGAGAACAATTATTTACGTATCGATGTGAGTTTCTTTCCCATGAAAATTATGAAATGATATAATATAAGTTCTTTCGATCTTGGAATATACAAATGAAATAATTTTCAGTTTAGTAATGAAAGATACAAACGTGATGACATTCGACAACCAATACTTATTATTTATTGTTTAATTTCTACTTTGAATAATTCAAATAAACATAATTCTTGGTTATAAAATTAGAAGTTAAATACATAAACATTTTGGTTTAATTTGAGTTGTTCAAAATTCAGACCTTGTATTATGTTAATCTAAACAAATGCTAAGTATTGATTTTCTTGTAAGGTTGGTTTATATGGTATTTTACTTGTACGAAACACTAATTCCACAAATAACAACAATGAGTTAGTGAAAGGTCAATTTTATTGACCAAAAATATAAAAACAAATTACATTGTTATGTTTTTCTATTACAGGACGATACGTTGAAGGGTGACTTAAGTTCAACTGACTTATCGACAAAAGAGAACATGGAAGGTCTTATTCAAGTTGGTGAAGCTTTATTGAAGAAAAATGTTTCTCGTGTCAATCTCGAAACCGGCCATTACGAACCCATCTCTGACCACGTAACCAACGAAGAAGCTCTCAAAAGGTTCATAAATTTTATATTATTAAAAGTAAAAACCATATCTATTACTTTATATAGTAATAGTGTCTTTAATCTATTAAATTTTACAGGTTTGCAAAGGTTCTGTCAGAAGAAAGGAAACTCAGAGAATCAAGATCTCCTAAACTTAAGATTTGATTTTACAAATGTACCCAAAAATAATCTGTAAAACTCATTGTTTGTATCTATTTGTGTGACTACATAGATTCTCTATACTTTGTGAAGAAAACAATATTTGTATATGAATATGATCTTATGCATACAATTTGGCTTTGTGTTTAAAACTAACAGTCGGTTGGTATCTCAGCTCCATCTATTTCATCTGTGGTTAAACCCAGGGGGGGGGGCTAGGAGATAAGGTTCGTGGTTTCATATGTTTCTGGCGTTTTATATATCTTCTAGAATGTTTAGAATCTTTTTTAAGTGTTTCTAAAAGAAAGTTTCTAAACATTCTAGAAATATACAAATATATTTGCAGAGGGAATGTAAAAGAGATTATGATAAGGAAATACTTAACGATAAAATAGAAAAAAAAAAGTACCTACTTATATAAAAACAAGGGTGAGATTCCTTTTTCACTTTGAGTTACAGTAGAACCTCTATAAATTAATACTCGATAAATTAATAATCTCTATAAATTAATAAATTTTACCGGTCCCAACTTGGGCCGGTGTAAAATATGACACAAATCGATAAAATAATAAGATAATAATATTTTCAAAAACTGTCATGTAAATATATTGTCCCATTAAAATCATAAATTAATAATCTATCTATAAATAATTTTATATAAGTACAATCTAACATTATATTGTTGGATTTATATTTACAGTAAAAATATTTTTTTTTTAACATTTCATTATATTTTCATAATATTTAGTCAAATTATAACGAAAACCACGTAACAATTCTATGAAACATAAAAATATATACTAAATAATATAATAAAAGAATATAAAAGTCAAAATTCTAAAATTTAAATAAGGTACATACACTAAAATCAAATATTTTTTTATTTTAAAAATAAAAATGCAAAAAAAAAAAAAAAAATCTAAATAAGGAAATTTTTGTAAATTAATATCTCTATAAATTAATAAAATTTCAAAGTCTCAACATTATTAATTTATAGAGGTTTTACTGTATTCCACTTCGTCTCTTTTTCACAAAGAAGCAATTAATGTTGTGAGTTGTATTTCACAAACACCTTGACCTTGGTATAGCTTCACATCTTATGCAGTCTACTTCTCAATACAGATCTTCTCCTTATTTTTTTTAAAAAAAATTTACAACTTAGATCGTCTCCTTATTTTCTTTTTCGAATGAATGTAAAATTTTATTCAGCCAAAAACCTATTTACATCAAGTGCAACTGTTTTCCTTTGTATTTAAAGAAGCAAAAAACCATTGCTAAAGTAAAGAATTATCCAGCTCCACCATGTGTTTCTTGTAACCCAAACCAAGTCATCAACCCTTCGTCAAGGTATTGTTGCCCCTTCCCTTTCACTGAAAGCAACCTTAGTCTCATTGTCTTGTCTATAAACCTCACAAGATAGCTAGTGTCCTTCGGTTGCTCTCCATGTCTTCTGGCATTGCGTTCTCTCCAGACTGTGTGCATCGTTGCTTGCAGAGCATACCGAAAGATGAAAGTATTTGTGGGTGTGAGTCTCGGATTAGACATGAGCATTTTAAGTATGTTCCAGTCTGTAGTGAAGTTTTCCTTTCATAAGATCTCAAGTTAGCTGCCCGACAATTAAAGAACAGATGGTAACACGATTCCTGCTCTTCATTAATCTTACAAGATATATAACTATACGTTTCAGATAATTTTTGGCCTCTTGGGTCTTTCATGAAACTAAAGTATGCAGTACTATAGCGGATCTGACTATCGCATGGAGTATCTTTTTTAGCGTAAATAATAACTGAAAGAATACAACTTCAGTTTTTTGTGTTTATTCTCTTTATCAGCAATATAATTGTCTTCCCCTTAATTTATGATGTCTCAGCAATGTGATTTTGGTTTACACCAGCAACATGGGCGATCCATCAAAATATCATCTCCGACTTTGCTTTGAGCTTTTGTGGATGAAAAAAATAACAGGCATTGAGTAGAGTATTGCAAAATACCATCGCCATCTTAAATGAGGCTATGAGTAAATATCACCTTCTTATTATTACTCTTGCAAATTATTTCAGCTTCTAAAAGCTTTTCTTGCGTCTGCTTAGAGATCAGTGTGTTCTTTTCCTTTAGATTGTAATCATTAGGGGTTGATAAAAAAAAAAAAGGATTGTAATCATTAGGGCTACTTCCACATTTTTGATAGTTGCTGGTTTATGTTTTAGGATTGTACATATAGATTCAAAAAACATTTAATTTTTATATTTTTTATAGAAAACATCATTAACAATTTAACTAAACACAATTCGATCAATAATAAAATAGAGTGCAGAACACAAATGTTCATATAACACAAAAAAAATAATTTGCCATTAACAATTGAACTGTCTTATTTTCTCGACTTTAATATGCTAATTAAGTATATAAACACCTGAAAATTATTTTTTTTAACAAAAATCAAACTAATTTCCTTACGGGTAAAAACCACAGTTTCTTTTTTTCCCTCGTCAATGACGTGTCATTCCCATGTTTGGACAGTATCTAGTAGCATTCTTGTTTATCAGTTGCAAACTTTGCTGCTTTTCCACAACGGCGCGTGAAAGTCCACGTCCTTCATCTCCGTCATATGGGACCCACCCACGACACAATTCTTCCGGTCCCTCTTCTTTCCCTCTCCTTTCAACCACACCCCAAACAATTTCATTCCTCCACCTACCCCCTCCTCCTCCTCCACGTCTCCGCCGCAGTCCCTCTCTTCCTCCGACGAAGAATCTCCGGTTAAATCCGGTTTATATTCCCCTCTTTTAACCATCTGATCAACCTCTTCTGGTCCTACTTTCATTTGCTCCGTCAAGAACGCCACCAGCTCATCGCGCTGCCTCTTCGCCGCCGCGAGCTCCAAGCTTAAACTATCGTTCTCACGTTTCAGCTTCTTGTTCTCTCCGGATAGATCAGCAACCATGTTCTCCACCGAACCAGGATTCTTTGACCCGGGTGATGACGTGGAATCATCACCCGCCGAGTTTGACTCTGAACCAACGACTACACATCTCCCCGCCGCCTTACGCCGCCGTATCTCCGACAGCAAGTGCTCTTGTCCTCTCCGGAAGTTGTCGTTAGCGAACTCCCATTTGTCCGGTACAGTTTTCCGGAAACACTACAAGATAAAAAAAAACAAAAATCTCTTTTTTTTAAACATAAATAAAAAAAAAGACAGAACATAACATATGTTTTTTTTTTTTTTGAATTATACAGAGGTATCCTGGCCTCACAGAAGTGATCCAGACTAGTCACGTGTTGCCACGTGTCGGTCCTCTGTCCTTGGCGATGCCGAAATGTTAATTTTCCATTGGCCGGGATTCGAACCCACGTGTCGGTCCTTTGTCACGTTTTTTTTTTTGCTAGAACATAACATATGTTTGGTTTTTGTAACTTACGTAAGTGTTGAGCTGGCGAATGAAGCTTGAGAAGTTGTTATGTTTAAAGTATGTAGGAAGAAGATCTTTAGCAAACTCAGCTGTTTCCCAAACGATGAAAGCTGTTCCATCTTCGGTCCATGAAACGACGTCGTCTGTGGTGTGGTCATCCACTAGCTGATACGTTTTGCTTAAAAACGGCGACGGAACAGTTCTCTGCCCCGCCGTCATCACCGGCTAATTTTTTTTAAATAAAAAAAATAATCTAGATATTGGAAACTGAAAATTGGATCAAATTAAGTTTTAGCAACTAAAGAGCATGAGAGCAGTGAGAAACTCCCAGTCCCAGGCTCCCAGCAATAGAAGCCTGAGAGAAAGACAGGGGAACGAAGGAGATCGGAGTTTCTTTTAGTTTCTTCCATTTAAGGAGTGATCTTTTGGAGGAGGAAGATGGAGACGACGACCATAACTCGCCGGAGCAAATCCCTAAGATGTAAGATTAAGCCTAGTTTAAGTGTTTTTTTTTCTTGAGGTGTCAATTAAGTAACGCAATAACGCATGAAGCTTTATAGTTGCTACTGCTGGTTCTAGAAATTCTGAGACAGAGCTTTTCGTTCTTCTCTTTTTTTTTTTTTTTTTTTTTTTTTTTCTTTCTTCTCTTCTTTTATTCAAAATATTCAAAAAGTCTTCTTTTTCATCTTTTGAATTATGTTTTCATTTGACCCAAAAAAGAATAATTATGTTTTCATTTTCTCTTCTTTGAATTTTTTTTTCTCTTAGAATACCAGGAAATGATGCCGTAATAAGTTAATTTTTGTATGTAACTGATGTCATTCTTCGAAATTCTGCAGAATTTTAGTAATTGCTAAAAACAACATATGTTGAATGTACAATTTTTAAAAATATGCACAGGAAAATTACGAATATATATATATATATATATATATATTATATATATATATATGTTATTCTAGAAAGTTTATAATTTAGCACATGCAAATGTTTTTTCAAATACGACGGGAGACAACAAAATGCGACTTCGTTTATTTGTTTGTGTCTATCATATTTCTTTTGAATATTTTAATGTATTCACCTAACACATTTCAGTTTCATTTCACATTTGGGTATCAATGAGTTTTGTTCACCTTTTATTTTCAATGTGTATCATTATGGATATTATATCATAACAATTTCAAGTTTTTTAGAAAGATAACAATTTTAAGTTCTTACAAAACCATCTACGTCTTCGTTCTTGGATTTATTTTCAACATGTACAATTAGGCTTTTATCCGCTTTATCATTGGTACCACGGCTAGATAACTATAATCATCAAGGAAAAATATCGTATATATAACTAAATAAGGTATAATGGTAGTCGGCAGATATTAGTTGCATGCCTGCATGGTTAGATGAATGCATGAATCTAATTTTATATTAAGGCACACAATTACGAACCTAAAATATAAGTTATGTGGTCATAGAAATCCTAATTAGTGCATGGTTCAAATTGGTAATATTGTGGATGGAAAATATTTAAAATGTAAGTATTAGCACAATGTTGTATAACTAAATTATAAGTATATGTTATAATTGTTGGAACTGCAGAATTATTGAACCAAGAACCTAGAAGACACTCTGTAGTTTGCAACTGATAAAAATCTTCAAACATTAAATGAAGTTGTAGTTTAAGTCCTTTATGATAGTTTTGAGCCGTTTAATTAGATTCTTCTGTGGAAAGTTCCAACTCATTTCAAGGTTGTGGTGACAATGACATGAGAAAAATGACCACTTGGCCGAAAATCATCTCAAGCAGACTAAATGCTTATATCTACAACACTGAAAGAAAATTAAACAATATACTGCGAGAGAATTATTGACACGTGTGTAGAAACATCGATTTGAAACGTAACTCTTTCATTTCCCACAATTATTTTTGATAGAACTTATTTAAAGATGAGTCTGGTTATTGTATAATTTGCCTTTGTTGAGCATTATAATATTTTGTGTTCCACTATTTCCATCATAACTTTGTAACTTGCTTCCCCATATTCTCATCTTAGATTTTGAGTCGATAAAACTGTTCATGAACACATTCAAAAATGCAATATAAATAATAGTATAATGTATGTTCTTATAACCTCTCAAACAAAGTGGTCCAAAAAAGGGATATAAATTGCAATCTGATAAGTCCTTCGGTGTAATAATTATGTACTGTATGTCAATGCCATATGATTCACGTCATACGTTGCCACTTTTCTCACCTCAAACACAATTGATCAGTTACACGTTCCAGAATTTATTTGGGCACCACCTACACCACCATTGGTCAATCAAATGTTCCAACAACCCGATTAAGCAAAATACAAAATTTCTCTTAAGAGCTTGATAGCTAGCTTTAGTTTTTCTCATTCTCCATTTGCATCATGTAGTATTCACTCGAGTCTTGGGGCCCAATTACAAAAATAGGCCCCGGCCCACCTTAAGAACATAAAACAAATATATATAAATCAAAACTCTAAACTTCTATTGCAGTCAGAGGTTCTACGAAGTGTACATGCAAGCAAATCTATATAACAAACAAAAAAAATTGCGGGAAGCTTGTTTAACAGAAAGAATGAACTTTATCGAAAGGACAAAAAGTCTATCAGAATGGTCACATGGAAGAGTTGTGACTTTTATGTACAGAGGATCTAATAAAAAGAGTAGAAGATAGCTTTTTAACGGCAGTTAATTCTGTTATTTTTTTCTCTATTTACTGTTTATTTCTCCCCAATTTAATATTTAAAAAATAAAATTAATTGCCTTTTTCTCTTTTCGATCGGACAAGCCACGACATTTGTCTTAATGCCAACAACGAAACACACACTCTCTCTCTTCTCTCAAAGTTCTCTCACACCTTTTGAGAGATCATCTTCTTCATTCTCTCTTTAAACACTTTACATCACTCTTCAAAGTTTTGTTTTGTTTCTGGAGACACAACATGAGGAAGACATCTCTTTCTTCTTCTTCTTCTTCTAACACCTTTGGTGGGTTTCTAAGTCCCGGAGCTCCGAGTTATACCCATACCAACAAAGGTTGGAGCTCCGAGAGACTCCCACATCCTCCCTCTAAGTCCCCAGCACTAAACGGCCTCCCTCGTCGCCGCATCGGGTCCACCTCGGCTTTAACGACGCCGTTTTACAGCGGAAGATCGATACCTTCGAAATGGGAAGATGCTGAGCGGTGGATTAGTGTTAGCTCTCAGTTCTCCAAGCAGAGACGGGAGAAGTCTAAGAGTGGTCCCATTGTTCCTCCTCCGACGCTGCCGCGTCAGAGGATGGCGATGGAAGCTCCTCAGGGGAGTGTGAAGAAGGGCTTCACGGTGGTTGGCTCGCCGTTCTCGACGGGTGTTTTGGAGGCGGAGAGGGTTTTTAGAGGGAGTGTCGGTGGTGGACATGGACATGGACATAGTCAGAGCTGTGCTGATTTGATTAGTGATGAAACTTCTTCACTTAGCTCCAAAACTGATATTGGTAATAAATAATAATAATAATAACAATAATAATAATAATAATAATAATATCTCTGGATCTTTGATTCTTGTGGAAATTATGGTCAAGGATCTGAGCTTTTGTTGATATAAATCTATGCAGAGGAGAAAGGAGAGGAGACAATTGTGGTTACAAGAAGAGATATAGCAACTCAGATGACTCCTAATAATAATAATAATAATAATAATTACTCTTCTCAAGAGTTATCTCCACCATTGGTTGTGTCTGTGGTTGAGACTGATAATCATTGTAGAGAGGTGAAGATGGATAAAGGAGCAAGGATGATAAAGCGTCCTAAGAGACGAGTTTTGTCTTCTTCTTCTTCTACTAGGATTATAAGGAGGGATCAGCATGAGGTTGAAGACAACCCTAAAGCTTCTTCATGGGATATCTCAGAACCAGCCATGACTCTTTTTAAGTAATCAATTAAAGACTTTACATTTGTGTCTTCTTCTTGGTCAGTTTGTTTAGTGTGAATGTTTTGTAGGTTGCATAGAGAAGAAGCTAAGATAGCAGCTTGGGAAAATCTGCAGAAGGCTAAAGCAGAAGCTGCCATGAGAAAACTTGAGGTCCTTACTTTAAACTTTATGTACAATAGCTCCTCACATAGAGAACATGAGCAGTTAGGCCTTGCGGATTTGGCTAGTTCGGTTTAACATAAATCTTGCATAATTAACCTAAAATAAAGTTCGGATCGGTAGTCGATAGTTCGGTTTTTAATAATCCTACCTATGTTTTAGATTTCAGTTATATTTTGGTTTAGTTTTGTTAAAATTTTGGACAAAATAGATTAATTTTAGTTAGATTCGTTTATATTTTTTGTTTAGTTTTATTAAAATTTGGGATAAATTCGGTTAATTTTAGTTAAATTTGATTAGTTCGGTTCAAAATTTGGTTAATTTTATTCGGATTTTTAGTATGGCTTGGGTATAATTTGTTTTGATTTTTAATAAGAAAACCAAAGTAACCGACTACCTAATCGAACTCCAAAAACTAACCAAAAAAATTGGTTCTGTATTTGAATATAGATTGTGGTTTGAATGACAGGTGAAGCTGGAGAAGAAGAAATCAGCATCAATGGATAAGATCTTCAACAAACTTCAAACAGCTAAGTTGAAAGCACAAGAGATGAGGAGAAGTACAGTCACCAGTGACCATCATCAAAAAGAACAACAAATCTCTAGGAACTCAGCCAAGGTCACTCATCTTGTCCGAAGACATACGTTCATGACACCTTTCATTACTTGCTTTGTTCCTCGTGTTGATTGCAGAAAATCTTCATCTGCTCTCTAAACTTTGTTTCTTTCTAAAAACACAAACAAATGTACACTGCAAATGTTCTTGTAAATCTTCTTATATGTTTCAACAACACAAAGCAGGTTCACCATAACAAGTAAATAGTTAAATGGTATCTGACAAGTGAAGCTTAATACAAATGACAAAGCAAGAGCTAATGATAATGTCTTGTCTTGGTGGCATTAGTATGGTCGGTACCTCCAGTCTGATCTTGATGGTCTTGCACTCGGAACTCCATATCCCCACTAGCAATATTCAGTAATAACAACGAAATGAATCAAAATCATATTATATAGATATAAATAATCTTTTACATTAGTTTACTTACATCATCCAAGCTCATGCCTCCTCCATACATTCGACCAAAACTACGCACTGGACCTCCACCAAAATATTCAGGACGAGAAGAAGAACTTCCACCAGCATTACTAGCTCCACCTTCATCAAGAGGTGTTGCTGAATCTATTGCTACCTAAACCCGAAAATCAAAACGTTTTATGTATAAACTTTTAAACATTTTAATTATGTAAAATCCTTTCTTTTTTATTTTACCTCTTGTCCACAGATTTCATGAGATCTTCTAGCTACACGATCTGCAACACCGTTTTCAGCAAAGGTAACGAATCCGAAACCTCTATGTCCACTTCTCTTTGGATCCTATTAACCAAAAAGATGAATGTTTAAACATGTTCTTAAGATGTTCTCTCAGTAACTTATAAACTCTACCTTTGGAATATATGCATCTTGGATACGGCCAAATCTTCCAAAGTAGTCACGGAGATCATCAACGGATGCTTCTTGAGGAAGACGTCCAATAAAGATTTTATTTCCTATTCCTCTAGTTGGTTCAGCTCCTAAGTCAAAGTCAAGATTCAGTTTTAAATATTTTGATTATTCTTTTTGTTTCTAATTAGTATATAGTGAAGTCTTACTTCCATAAAAGGAGGCTGCATTGTCATACAAAGTAGGAGCACCGAGAGCTGCGTATCTTGTAGCTGCAGAGATGTAAGCATCATAAGCTCCATAACCACCTGGAGCTCCAAATCCACCTGCAACAGCTGCAGGTGGACGCTGCATTCTAGAAGCTGAAGGTGGTGGCCTAGGAGGATCATCTTCCTTTGGTGTTGCTCGATCAACAGCAACTGTTGTGCCTCCTCGATCATGTGTGTCTTCCATCAGATCCTCCACTGAATCTGAAATCACAAAAAAAAAACAGAAGGTTTCTCCTGACTTCAAAATTTTTACAAACAAAGATAAAAGATGAACTAAAACTGTGACAGTTTCTCAACTTTTTTTTTGTAATTAGTTTGATGATCACAGTCCAAAAGAAGGTTGTGTCATCAGTGTTCTAATAATCCTCCATAGTTCAAATACAATAAAACGATTATAAAAAAATTGGCCTAGATATTTCTGCCTAAATAATAATCCTTCATAAAACGCCTAATAGCTGCCTAGAGATTTCTTGAACTCATTAACAATTCAAAAGGATATATAAGCAAAAAACTGACCAGAAGTAGCGAATGTGATAAATCCAATTCCTCGGTGTTGCTTTGAGTTGTGGTCCTAAAATAGAAAATGATATCAAATCCAGGAGGCACGACAAGCTAAAGAACTGTGCTAACCACAAACTCTTCAAAGTGTTGACTATATAATGTATCAGCCACAGAGTTAGATAATGAAAGATTACCTTAGGCATGTATAAGTCAGTTATTTCCCCATACTTCTCAAAATGTCTGCATAAGAGTACACAATGAATGCTCATTAGAAACCATTCTCACAAAAGCAAATGGGATTGTTTACCTTCGGAAATCTGATTCAGAAACTGAAGGAGGGATACGAGCAACAAAGATCCTCGTCACCTTCTTTGCAGGCTGTCTCATCTCTTCCTGGCACAATAACATAAAAACCTCATGAACTAATATATTACATGAGAAAATGTCTCATAAGATTAAAGAACAAATGAGACTAACCTTTGGTGTAGCTACTTTGACTTCCAAGATTCTGTTCCCTAAAAAATGCTCACCTTTCAAAGCTTCCTACACGTATTCAAACAGTAAGAGAGATTATACCAAACAACCAATGCAACTAGTCATTTTCACCTTAGCATCTTCAGAAGAATGAAAAGTGACGTATCCAAATCCACGAGATCTTCCAGTTGAACGATCCTAACACACAAAAACATGTTCAGATGATGTTTGTAATTGAAAAGAAAAAGAGTAAAATTTAAAAAAAAAAAAAAAAAAAAGCAAACACACCTTCATGACAATACAATCCTCCAAGTCACCAAATTTAGACATGTAATCCTTAAGCCCATCTGAATCAATCTCCCAAGGGATTCCCAACACCTACCAAGAAACCATTCAAATCTCACAAAAAAAAAAAAAAAAAAGCTCAATGTAAAGAAAGAAACAAAGGACCAATTACCACAAGCTTCCTTTCCATCAGATGAAACTAAAGTATAGATCTGGAGACGATTTGAAACCCTAACACACTCACAAACCCTCTCTCTCTCTCTTCTCTCTCACCACTTTAAATCTCTCTTCTCTCCTCCTGCAAACCACAAGCACATCTCTTTCTCACACACACACAAAGATTACATCATCAAACACTAAATCATCGTTTTTGAGATTATAAGGATCCTCTCGAATAAGAAGAAGCTCAATAATCCTTAGATTCATTGCCAAAAATTTCGAAAACTGACTCACACACTGACCTTTCAAAACTCTCTCTCTCTCGCTCGATAGTTAGCTCTCTTCCCTCGACGAAATTCAGACAGAACCTTTTTTGTCTGGTTTCGAAACTGAAACTAGTTGAGATAGAATGTTCACCGTGCTCCGCGATTGGTGACACGTGTTTATCCACAACAAGCCCATCTCGTTATGTTTAAAACTTTGGGATCATTGGGCTTTAAAATATTTGACTTTGTTTACTAGAACATTATTAACATGTGAGCTATGCTCTTTGGTTACTCTCTCAGTTACTGGTTTTATGGTTTAGGTTCGTTGCCTTTGCAGATGAAAGTCAGATTTATCAGTAAATGTATGTTTCTTTGCTTCCTCTTCTATGATGCCTAGCCGGCTATTATGATTATGGGTTCAAAGCTGGTACGTAGTTTTTTTATGAGCATTCAATGTGACATATTATTGACATCTTTTTTTCATGGTTCTAGGTTCTTTGAAAGGTGAAAATGATTGCAAATATTCAAATTGTAGAGAGAAAACACCATAGAAAAAGTTAGTTATACGTTATTATATTGGATCACACGGGCCAAACTTACTCAACCACTTTTAGTCATCCTAGAGAGTTTGATTTACCCTCCACCATACAACAAATAAGTATGTATTTGTTCATCACTTGAATATATCTTTTCATTAGTTCAAAGTATTTTTTTGGTCACCAATCAAGTATTCCTCGTTATATTATAAATAAATGATTGTACGGGTCACAATTACCTTGTATGATAAAATAAATATATTAAGATCATATTACACAGTTTTGGTAGACTGGATTCAACCTCTTGGTGATAATGATGTTAAGGCATGGATATATACATGATACTGATATCATGTGAGCTGCTCTCCCTCATTTTCACCTCTTACATTTTAATTTCTCAGAGCATTAGGTTATATATATAAGCTAAATACATGTTTTTTAATTCATGATTGTTTAGTTTCTTTTCAAACCTTCTACGTATCTGAAATACTTTTGAATAAACACGCATACAATTATAATTATAATTGGTGAATGTTGGAGCATTTAATAATGGTAAACAGTTGATATTAAAATGATAAAAGATAAAAGTTGTCACGTAAAATGTTGTCATTTTAATCACTTAGCCAATACTTGGGGTGGAAAAAAAATCAAATGGCCGCATCATAACAATGTTCGTGTGAAGGAGCTAGAGTCATTTCAACCGTTGTTGGTCTTTCTTTTATTTCAAGTCATTTTCTTTTGGTTTTTCATCCAATTCACAAGTTTAACCCATATGACCTAAATCTGTACTTATAAGTACAAATCTTGTTTAATTTGGGTTAATTACACCATTGTTGGTACTCGTTAACCACCATACCTCATAAAATAATACGGACCTAAGTTTAATTTTCAATTTAGTTTGTTGGTAAGTCACGAAACCTTTGACTATAAGACATTGGAAAAGTGTTAGATACCTAAATTGAGATTTTTGGTACCTAATTAAATGATGACATGTCTTTAAATTTCTTATCACACCATAATTGTTAATAGCTTATCCATTCTTAGCAGAATGATGAGAGTGATGGTGGTTCATTGAGATGTGGTAGAAAAATCAATATGTGTAATAGAGATTCTTAATTGTTTTGGCACCGAGTAAAGTCTCATCAAACCTGTAATGCACAAACTCAAAAGCTTACGTGTGAAATGTTCCAAGTCGAATGATTTAGCAGATGGTAAAACACAGATTGTTTTTTCGTTTCGGTTTAGTTTTTGGTTAAAGTCAACCGACTAAACATGTGGCGAGATTTTGCTTAGAGTAAGAATAGTAGACTACTCGAATTCTGTTGGTTTAAACATAATACTTGGTTTAGGCCCAATAGAATTCAGTTGATCAAACTGGCCGGTTGAGAATTAAGAAATGCAATAAGATTCTTTCACATCATATCAATCTATTGCTATATTACATCTTTTTCTTTAAGCATAGTCTAATTCGTGGACACTCATTCATATGCATATAACGCCGATTCTCCTAATAATTTAAGCAAAAAATAATAATCCAACATGGTATTATTATGTGTGTATGTGTCTGGACAAGAGGAAATGTCAACAAACGATGACTCGGTCTAAAATACATGACATTTCTATGCAATACAACAACAAATCCACATGGGAACGTTGGAGAATAATTTTAAAATAACAAGTACATGATTAACAACCAGTAAATAAAATTTAAAATAATCATCACTTTAAAAGACCAACAGAATCCGAATAATAAGAAAATTATTTTAATCAAATAAAATTCAAAGAAAATTCATGTTACAAAAAAAAAAAAAATCAAAGAAAATTCAAAAAGTAACAAGAGTGTCAACCAAACCCCATGTTTTAATTAAATATCATCATTAATCTCTCTTGGAAAAAAAACCTTTGCATTCACTTCACCTCTCTCCCTCTCTCTCGGCAAAAATGGAGGTATGTGGGTTGCTCTGTTCCTCTTCATGGTTTCCATAAACCCTAAAATCTTTGTTTCTTGAAATGCAGGGCTTTGATTTCTTCACCAAACGCTTCTTCCTTCTCATGATCACAGCCTTATGTTTATCATCTTTTGTTCTCAGTCTCCAGGTTATTTTCTTTCTCTCTACGCACTCCCTTTTGAAATCTTATAACATGTTATCAAGAACTAGTAACAGAGATTTTGACTTTGACTATGAGATTCACAGTTGGGAGAGACATGTAGTGCCAGCAGCCGATGCGACGCCGGTTTAAGTTGCCAGAGCTGTCCGGTTAACGGTAATACCGGGTCTACTTGTTCCCGGATCCAACCTCTAAACCCGACTTCCAAGGTTTGATATTTCAACTTCTTTACTGTTCTTTTTCAGTTTTAGTATTTTTCTTGTGAATGATGATGAATAGAATGTATGTGGTTTTGATGATGAGTAGGTGAATGGTTTGCCGTTTAACAAATACTCATGGCTAACAACACACAATTCTTACTCAATCACGAGTGCAAGATCAACAATTGGCTCCTTCATCATATCTCCAAGGAATCAAGAAGACTCCATAACCAATCAGCTTAAGGTCTCCCTCTCTTCATTCTCTTTTTTTTTTTATGACAAGTTCCGTATTAGAACTTTTCTTTGCTAATTTAAGAATCCGACTTACTTTACAAGTTGTTGTTTCTTAGGTTAGAATAAAAGACAATGTCAGCTTTAGTTGGTGGCTTTTGTAGTGAAAATCTTTTTTTGATGAAAGATTAACTTTATAATACTTTTCCATATATAACAACTAAGACCATCTCCAATATATTTTTGATATTTTTCCTTCTTTTAAACTAGGGAATATAATTTACTCTAATTTATAAAAAAAAAACATTCCTCAAAATATAGAGTAAAAAATATAGATTGCTGTATTTAGAAGGAAGAAATAGAAATGAGTTTGAGTAGTTTTTACTCTAGATGTTATAGTAGTCTTTTTATTCTTTGTTGTTGCAGAATGGTGTGAGAGGGATTATGCTCGATGTATATGACTATCGGAACGATATATGGTTGTGTCATTCAGCAGGAGGGACTTGCTATAACTTTACAGCCTTTGTAAGTTACATTTGAATTAGCTCAAGAGATCAGTGACTTTCTTGAATGATAAAGTTAGGTTTTAACATGTATTAATGGTGCAGCAACCAGCTGTTAATGCACTCAAAGAGATCAATGTCTTTCTTGAATCAAACTTATCTGAAATTGTTACAATCATCCTAGAAGATTATGTTAAATCTCCACGGGGCTTGAGTAAGGTATATACTACATTTGTCACATAATGTTTTAATAGTTTCTATATATATATAATGCCAAGAATTAATCATGTTCTTTCTTGTGATGAAGGTGTTCAAAGCATCTGGATTAAGTAAGTTCTTGCTCCCGGTTTCAAGAATGCCTAAAGACGGTAAGGACTGGCCAACGGTAGATGAAATGGTTAAGCAAAACCAAAGACTTGTGGTTTTCACTTCCAAGAAGGGTAAAGAAGCTGAAGGTTTTGCTCACCAGTGGAATTACATGGTTGAAAATCAATGTGAGTTTCTTTTCTTGAGAATCAAACATGAATATCTTGATTTTGTGACCAGCCTTAACAAAACTTTAGTATATATGTAGATGGTAATGATGGAATGATTGATGGATCATGCTCGAATCGAAATGAGTCTTCTCCATTGGATACAAAGTCTCGTTCTTTGGTACTACAAAACTATTTTATAACCAATCCTAATGCAACGAAAGCTTGCGCGGATAATTCATCACCGTTGATGAAAATGATGACAACTTGTTATGAAGCAGCTGGTAAAAGGTGGCCTAACTTCATTGCGGTTGATTATTACCAGGTGCTTAACATTTTTGTAGAAATGATATTTTACAAGCTTTGTTCCTTTTTTTTTGTGTTAATTGAATGTTTTAATCGCAGAGGAGTGATGGTGAAGGAGCTGCAGATGCTGTAGATGCAGCAAACGGTCGTCTCACATGTGGTTGTGATAGTTTAAGCCTTTGCAAGGTATAGTTACATTACTATACATGACATTCTTTTTCCTTTAGATTAGTTTTTTTTGTTACATAACATTTGAGATAATGATGAATGTGTTATGTATATATTGTATAGTCAAACGCAACTTTTGGAACGTGTGATGCTCCTCCTCCTAAGGCGGCTCCAAGACCAGCAGCAGGAGGAGATTCGAGTGATCTTCCTTCGGGTAGTGATGTTACTAGAGCAACTGGATTGTCATCTCTTGTTATGATCTCTGTGGCGACTCTCTTGTTGTGGTGGTAGTTTGTTATTGAGCTAATATTTGTTTTAATGGCACAAAAATTATTTAATTTTCCGACATGAAATGAATATTGTTATGTAACGTGAAAAACAAACTGAGGTGTGTTGTTGATTATAAGTCTTCTGATATAATGTTGTTTTGTAAAAAAAAGTTAATGGACTTATAAAGTGGCAAAGCTGTGTAACATGTATATTCAAAGTATTCAGACACACACCAAACCTGACAAGTGACAACACGTTGCCATTGATTAAAAAACAGGTTTGGTTCTTTAACTGGCTATAGCTCTTCCCTAGCTTTCATCTTCATGGCCACAAGAGAAAAAAATAAATAACAAAATCAGTCAGAAAAATCCTCTTTAACAACTATGTTTTTTAACATTTCACTAGCTCTTGCAACACGTCGAGGACTTGTGGTTAGGGCTGGGCATTTTATCCGTTATATTTGATTCGATCCGTTATTTGTTTCGATTCGATCCGAAAATTTCGGATATCCGTAAACTTTCGAATCAAAGCAAATACTAAAACTCAATATCCGTTAAAATCGAAGCAAATCACAAATATTAAAATTGTGGAAAGCGGATATCCGATCCGATCCGTAAATATATAAATATATGTATATTTTGATTATATTTAAAATTTTAATTGTATAAAATTATATAATTATTAATTTAGCACATGATTTTGAACAATTCTATTCAAATTATTACTTATATAAAAGTATTAC
>CAKOAT010964043.1:10922-53901 GCA_932364175.1 Eruca vesicaria subsp. sativa | reverse complement strand
ATATTTTTGCAAAGCAAATTTGTATCAAAATCTTAAGATTATTTGTACTAATTAAAATGGATGAGATATCCGTAAATATTCGTAAATATCCGCAAATATCTATTTATTTTCCGGATATCCGTTTTTCCGGATATCCGTATTTTTTCGAAGCAAAGCAAATACCAAAGTTAGATATCCGTAACATTCGAAGCAAATCACAAATACCTTAAAAAAACCCGGATATCCGATCCGTGCCCACCCCTAATTAACATTTTAAAGGTAAAATAGAATCGATTATACGTGAGCAGTGAACCTTTGAAAACCGGTATACTTCATGTTAATACTATAAGTAATGATAGTTTTTCATAATTTAAGCAAAATCGGTATGACATATATTATTACTATAAATAAATAATAAAATTTAAATATGTTAGCTCATGTTCGGGAGTACTATTCTGAAAATCAAAATTTGAATTTTAACAAATACCAACACATGATTACGATATAGGTATTAAAAATTAATAGTGATAAAGTTTGAATTAATACAATAAACCCACATCACCATTGTCCATAAAAACAATGCAATATCCCACTATCTCTATAACACAAATTTGCAATTACACAAAACGCAAATAAATCATATGAAAATCTGGTTTGAACCACCACGAGACGAGCTCTAGTTGAGCTTTTGCCAGGTATCAACGGCCTAAAATTACTATATTCGCTTTTCCAACCTGGAAATGTTTACCATCTCTATCTACTTAATCAAATTTGTCAGTTGTAAATTTTCATATTATTTTCTTTAAATTTTGGTTTACAACTGTTGTTTTTATTTAGTTACATTTTAGAGGGAGAATAAAGAGTCTGAATTTGATGATTGTTCCTATGATGTTAGTCTTTCTTCACAACTAAATGAATAAAATGGTTAATGAGCAAAGCTATGATATGTGAAATATAAATTCAGTTCCAGTCTAACATTTTACAATGCCTTAAACAATCTTTTTTTAACAAAACTATATTCTCTATATATGCTATTCAAAATTGTATAACAAAATAGTGTAAAGAATTCCCTCAAACAATCAAATTTTAAATATGTTTATAAAAACAAAATAGAATTGAAATACTTATTGTTGAAATATTGATATTATTTAACTTTTTTCCTACAAATATTCATTAATTTCATGTAGTCAACTCTTTGAATGGTATATTATATCTCAATAACAATGCCAGTCTATTTAATTTCTCTTGTGATATGGTCGATTGTTAATGATAATTCATCATCATTCTTGTAACTAATGCGACTGATATAAAATGGTTAAACAATACACCCTCTGTTTTATAATAGATGATGTTTTAGGAAGATTTTTATGTCAAATATTTAATATGTCTTTTAACTTTATCAAAAATTGTGCATAATCTTACAACATCAAATATTATGAGACATTGGGAGTATGTGATAAGAAACTTATGTGCTTTGACATCAATCCTCCTTTTTTTCAAGTTAAGCACTTTGACATAAATTCAAATCTAGCGATTTTAATTCACGGATAACTTTAATGTCATAAAAAAAGAATTACCAACTATGTCTTAATGTATACTATTATACAAAGAAGATACCCTCAGAGTATTTTCACTAGATGTTGTTATTTTTATATATCAAACAAAAATAGAAAAAGCTTGTTTTTGTTTTTGAATTTTTCAAAGTTCACAAGAAACTAAAACTTGATCCATGAATATCTTGAAGGTATTCATTCCTCAAAAATCTGTAAATACTGTTAAAAGATCTAACATCTATTCTGATTACAAAAATCAATGACTATTTTTTATACTAAAAACGGTCATAAATTATATTTAGTTATAAAAATTTGAAAATTATTTATTATTTCTTACAATTGATGTTGTCGTAAGTCACCGTTTGTGTCGTAAATTTAGATTTGAACTACTTGATTAAATGTAAGTTCTATATGTAATTAATTTTATATGTAGGTTTGTGGCTACAATGCAATATGTAGTACATGTAATTAATGAGTTTTATAATATAAACATCTATGAAAAAAACTTATATTGAAAAACAAAATAAATGTTGTACATGCAATATCAGTGTTAATAGTTAATGTTTTCATTTTGTTAGAACTTGGTAGAATATATGCTTTTGAAAAACAAAAACAAGAACAAGCTAATATATTAAAATTCTAAACTCCATCCTTCAAATCTAAATCATAAGTCTAGATTAATTAACTATAAGATTATAAGTGTTTGCTTACCTCTTTAAAACCAAAAATAAATGTGGTTAAGTAAACAGGATAAATGAGTATTACGGAAATGAAATTTAAACAACTTCTCATAAAATTACCTAAAAATTCTGCTATTCAAAATTTTTATACTAATCTGTCATTTTATAATATTTTGAAGAAATAATGTCGATATGTTTAATGCATAATCTTTTTGTGTAATTGAATAGATAAGTTTTGTTTGGTACCTTCTTGTATAGTGTAAGTTGGTCTCACAAACTGAAAATATTAATACGTTTTCACTTTTCATAATCTGGTGTGGTGGTAAGTACTGATACACATATGTCATAACTTAAAAAAATCTTGTAACAGATTGAAATTTAATGACCCAGCCCAAGTTAACCACGACCCACATGGTCCATGCAACTTACCCAATTGGGTCTGTTAATAAAGGAAGAATGAAAGGAGAGACAGATAAAAGTAACCCCAATGGGTCTAAATTATAAATCTATTTTCACATATTTGAAATCGTAAATGATTAATAAAGCCATTTTTAACACATTTCCCGCTATGAATAGAAACAGCTAATATCTCAATTGTTTTACTGTTCTTTTAAACACAGACTATAGAGAAGTATATACGTCTACTGCGAGTTCTTCTCGGAGACATGTGTATGGATGGTCTGACGCACTCACGTGATCGACCAAGCATCACGTGCTGCTGATCCATCCACCGTTGCTGTCCTGTCTCAGTGTCAACGTGGCACGTGCTAATGACTACTCATGACCGCAGTCCATAGTCAAAGTCAACTGTTTCTTGCTACTGTTACAGTCAATGAGTCGAACAATTCAGTTTGAAATGGTGATCCTTTTGTTAGGGTTTCCGAACGGTTTATATTCTGTAAATAAAAATTTACTAAGAATGTTTTGTTTTGAAAGCTTGTCAAATAAAAGAATCGGCTAAGAATGTTTAATGGGGGTATATTTTCATAGCTAAAATCAAATACTTATGCCTACTAATCAAATTCGTAACTGAAATAACACACATGATCACCAAAGTTCACAGAAAGTTTAAGTACAATCAATACAGTGTAAATATGGAGCTCCACGATGCTAGGTTTGTCTATTTGTAAATTTGTTACCATGGATCTGAATCTATTTTTGTCGATTTGCGATTTCATACATCCCACTTTATTTTCTGACAACAACTAATAAAAATGTCTTGGTTTCATCAGAACAAGTTTTATTCAAGGGACAACAATCATTAACTATATTTCGAAATTAATTTCCACTAGGAATAAAGTTTTGTCTCCGTCGTGAGCACGTTTTCCTTTTTATAATGTTAATTTTTTTTTGAGAAATAATGAATCTATAGTTATATATCCATGTCCATGCAAAAAGTAGATTATCCACCTTTAACAACAACAACAAAGTCGATTATAAACAACTTATACGACGATTATGCAACTATGTCAACAAAATTACTGAAGCCGAAGCTATTGTCAAAAATTTTGTATGAGATATTGTTCTGAGAGTCTGTATTTTACGTTATTACTTAATCGTACTATTTTGCTGGAGATGTTACATTATTGATAACAAATATTTAAATAAAACACGAAACTGTATTTCTCACCGAACCTGTTCTGTGACCTGTCGTGCGCCAAACTCGTCAAACATACATACATACACGACAGAGTAAGGAAACATGGTCTTCCTTACCTTGTCCTTTTTATATTGTCTGCCAGTGTCATTTCTTTTTCTCACTCTACATAAATCTAAATTAGATTACGAAATAAAAAAATCAAAGCAAAACCTTTGAGTTCTTACGGTGGATTTGACTTTTCTTCTCATTCTTTTATTTAAATTTTCCTTCACGGTAGTTTACAGAAATAGTAACCATGCAAATTATGTTAAGTCTCATAATGATTCAAAAAGAGAATCATTTTAATGAGCAACCGACAATCATGGTTAGCTGGAGTTTACAGATTCTGATACTTGGGAAAATGGTACCACAAGATTAGTGAATCCAAGTTTAATCATCATCACATATATGAATTGAGTAATCTACATGGACAGACAAAACTTTCACTATCAGAAGAAGAACCAAATAAATTATAACGAAAATGTTGATTAAATGAGTCCACTTGTAATAAGTAAGACTTTCTTCTTATTGTTTTCCTCACTAAAAAGTACAGAAGAAATGTCTAAATAAAGAAATCTTACAGCAAACGAGTCACATAGATCGAGAACAAAAAAAAAATCAAAACCTAATAAAAGATTCAGAAAGATGATATGATAAGTTTAAATAAATATATTAAGAGCCTCTGAAATCTCACCAACTCCTTCTCTGTCTCTTCCACCTCATTTACTCAATCTCTGTTTTTCTTCTCTACCACTCTCTGGTCCTCTCCTCTGGTCTTTCTCTTACACACGCATATACGTATATAAACACACACACACATCAAACTCTTATGCTTCTTGCTTAGAGATAAAGAAAGATTCATATTTACTTGATTCTTGTTTTTTGTTTCTTTTCTATCAACATTACCCTCAAAATCCTAAAAGGGTTGTTTTATATTATCCTTTTTAAATAATATAGTTACTTCATTTCATATACACTTTTGTAGTGAAATGGATCTAACGGACCGTCGCAACCCTTTCAACAATTTAGCGTTTCCGCCGCCGCCGCCACCGCCTTCAACTACCTTCACAAGCCCTATTTTCCCAAGAGGAAGCTCTTCAGGCACGACTTTCCCCATTCTAGCCGTCGCAGTGATCGGAATCTTAGCAACTGCACTCTTGCTCGTAAGTTATTACATCTTTGTCATAAAATGCTGTCTTAACTGGCACCAAATCGACATCTTCCGCCGCCGAAGAAGAAACAGTGATCAGAATCCTCTAATGATATATACTCCTCATGAGCTAAACAGAGGTCTAGACGAATCCGCTATTAGAGCAATCCCAATCTTCAAGTTCAAGAAGAGAGACGTTGCTGCAGCAGGAGGAGGAGAAGATCAGAACAAGAGCTCACAAGAATGCTCTGTTTGCTTAAGTGAGTTTCAAGAAGACGAGAAGCTGAGGATTATTCCTAATTGTTGCCACGTGTTTCACATTGATTGTATCGATATTTGGCTCCAGAGCAATGCGAACTGTCCATTGTGTAGAACAAGTGTTTCGTGGGACGCAAGTTTCTCTCTTGACCTAATCTCTGCTCCAAATACTTCCTCAGAAGATAACTCTCCTCCTCCTCCTCCTCCTCGTAACGCGAGTCTTGAACCTGGTGAGGTTTTAGGAGGCGACAATGACTTCTTAGTGATCGAGCTTGGGACAAGTAATGGTGAAAACAGACAAAGCGTGAGAAACAGAGACTTTCTTGCGGAACAAGAAAGGGCTACCTCGGACGAGGTATTCCATAATCGTGCAATGCATAATAAAGAGAGAAATTTTCATAAGGTGATGAGTAAGGGAGACGAGTGCATTAACACTCGAGGCAAAGATAATCAGTTTGGTGAGATTCATCCCATGAGAAGATCAATCTCGATGGATTCTTCAGTGGATCGCCAGCTGTACATGGAGCTTCAAGAGGTGGTTGGTCGGAAAACCGGGGAGATTCCAGTGGTGGTCGGAGATTGTAGTGGCAGTGATGGTAATAACAGAGTGATGAAGAGATGTTTCTTCTCTTTTGGAAGTAGTAGAGGTTCTAGAAGCTCCTCAATACTACCTGTTTAGTTGAAAGTTGAAACCCTAATTGTTGTTCCTATCTTTGTTTAATTTTTAAAATATTGTTTTCTGATTTTTTAATTGTTATACTTAGAGATGAATTTATTAAAATTATGTTGGAGGGTGAGTTAGGAGAGAATTAGTATGTTCATTTTTTATAAGACAAAAGAGAATCATAAAAATACAAGTTCTATGCTGATAAAAAAATACAAGTTTTTTATTCAGATTAACACACAAAATGATTTTATTTCTTTAGATCCAAGGCAAAGCTGTCACCATATATACTTACGGTGGGAATTTATAAAACAATAGCACACACAATTTATAAATGTTTTACTCTTTTTATGAGAGCTCTTCATATCTTGAAATAGGACAGATGTGATGCGTCATTAATATCTTTCTTTAAGTACCCTGCTGAATACTCATGTATAGTAAAATCTCTATATTTTGGAGGGTTTTCTTCAGACAAAAGCTCTTTGATTGGTCCATAAACTGTTGAATTTGGATGCATACTCGTGCTGAAAAAGCTCGCCACTGAAATCCTTGGCCCAACTTTGTTTGCGAGAACCCTATGCTGTACGCTTATGAACTTGTCGTTCGTTACAAGCTGCGGAAACACCAAAAGAAAGCAAATAGTTAATTCAACCTTATGTTGGACGTTAAGAGTTTCATATATTTTTGAGCTTTGCCTGCAAGAAATCTCCGATGTTGATGACGAGTGCTCCAGGGGTAGAAGTAACATCGGCCCAACAGTCTTGATGAAGAACTTGAAGACCACCGATCTGGTCTTGAAGAAGAATAGTGAGGAAAGAGTTGTCTGAATGCTTACTTGTGCCCAACGTTAGGTCAGGTTGTGGACAAGGAGGGTAATAATGGCTGAGCATAAGCACACCCTTCATGCAACCCTTGCTCTTAAGGAAACCAGGGCTCAAACCAAGAGCTTCCGAGAGAAGTTCGAAGAGCAGATCACCTAAGCTCATCACATGCTTCGAGTATTCAAGCACACCATCCCTGTAAAGTAATATACAATATTATGATGTTAAAATCAATCAATCCCGTAATGAATCTTGCAACTTGAACCACCATAAATTGTTGAAAAATTGCTTCAAAAACCATAAGTTGACTATCACTTTTCAAAATATTTTCAATCAAAAATGCCATAATATTTGAGTTTTACAGTTTCAAGTTTAGTATAAGGGATGAGAGTGTGTTTATAAACCATTATAAATGATTATTAAACATTTATAAACGATTTAACAGAGTTGGTTTAGTATTTTCAATCACAAATGTAATGTATATATGAAAATTGTCATCCCTTAAAGGTAAATTTAAAAAATTGTATTAATTTGTGATAGAATAAGAATTCTCTCTAAATTGTGTATATATATATATATATGTGTGTGTGTGTGTGTTCAATGTTTTCATAATATCTTTTTTATAAGTCACCTGCAGGATTCAGGGAGCTCCTCAGCCTTTGGAGGGTATGGGTCCAAGTAGATACCAAAGGTGTCTCTCCAGTTAAGAGACGCCGAACTATACAGATTGAAGTTGCTGTGGTAGACAAATTTCTCGGAGAAGTCTCGAGAGAAGTAAGATTTTTTTACCTCGATATCTTCCTCATGAAACCTACAAACTCCATCTTTAATCTCTTCAAGAACGGTTAAAGGAACACCATGATTGATCACCTGGAAGAACCCCCACTTCTCCGCTGCGTCTTTGACCTTCTTAACAACGGCTTCACGTGACGCTGCATCCTTTTTAACTCCTGTAAAGTCGATGATAGGGATTGAGAACTCCGAGGCAGAAACAGGAGGTTTCTTGTCGTCCCAAGTGCCTACTGGATCATGGAATATACGTGGAATTTCAGTGACGTGAGCATCAAAGAGGCCTTTCACGCCTGCTTTTGTCTCATCAAAAGCCTTGCGCTCACTGTAGGAGTCATATTCGGTAACAACACTCGCCTCCATTAATTACTTTTTATGCTTCTTGAAATTTTTTTTGTTTGTTGGTCTGGTTTTTTGACGTCTTGTTTGTTTGTTAAAGAACTTTTTTTTTTGTGCACGAATTTGTTTGTTAAAGAACCTTTTGAAATATTTGTTACAAATTATAAAAAGCTTCATAGAAGGTACGGATATATAAAGGGCAGAGCGTGAGAAAGTGTCTGCGGGCAGTTGAGTGTCGTGTACCTATTTAATATGTATTTTGGGTTACATTTTCTATTAAAAAAAATCGTTTTATCTATACGTAAACTGAAAGTGGAAGTCCCAAAATATGATAATTTAATTATAGTAAGTACTATCTCTAAAACTAGTGGAATAAGGACTAAGGAGTACAAAATATTATACCCAAATAAAATCTGAATTATTATTGCCATGATATTTTGCTTATTTTGTAGACGCCTGCAAGTTAATGGCCAAAAGTGTCCAAACATATATATATGGAGTGTACAAAAATAGAGTTTTCATACGTTCGAAGATCGATTTGGTTATATTAGGTTTAATTTTTTTGTAGCATGGTTTGAATTGGGATTTTTTTTGTCTTTAAAAGCCAATATTGGTGGGTAATTAAAATTGTTCAATCTAGCACGTATACCGCCAACATTAAACAAAAGTTAAGGTGATGAAATTGTAATGTTTCGTGGCTTTTAAGTGTACGTTTTAGACCTTAGTTTTTTTTTTAACAAGACATTTGTGGCTTGTAAGTTGTGTTCGTGTCAGAACATGGACTATGTAATGGTTAAACATATTTTGACGTATGATTACCGGTGAAGAAAGCATGGGTTGGAAGGTGTAACACAATAAAGAATATTCAATATAGTAAGTATGGGGTGGGGTATTAGTTCAAAAAAAAAGGTATGGGGTGGGGTATGGGAGTATGTAAAGCCCTTTATCAGAAAAAAAGGGAGTAACGGAAAGATTCCAGTGGTGGTCGGAGATGGCAGCGCCGTAGCGGTTGTGTTGGTGGTGGTAATAACAGAGTGATGAAGAGATGTTTCTTCTCTTTTGGAAATAGTAGAGGTTCTAAAAGTTCCTCAATACTGCCTGTTTAGTTCAAACCCTAAATGTTGTTCAATTTTTATTTATTTTAAAAATCTCGTTTTGTGAAATTTTAATTATTATATTTAGATATGATTTATTCAAAAAAATTGAAGGGTGAGGTAGGAGAACAAATCAAATGTGTGCACTGTTTATATAAGTCAAAGGAGTTAATGAGTTTGAATAGTTTAATCGAAATAGTAAATTGAATAGTTTTTTTTTTGTTTGAATACATCTCTTAACATTAAATGTGGTGAAGGAAACAATAAAAGTCACACCTACTGTTAGCGATTTTAATTTACTCCGCCACTAGAGGAGGAACCGAAAAAGCATGACCTAAATTTAAAGACCATCTTCATGAAACTTGCAAAAAAACGATTATATTTATGAAGCCCTAACATCGAAATAACAACTTTTATTCTGATACACACGCAATGATTTTATTTCTGTAGATCCAACACAAAGCTGTCACCATATACTTAAGGGTGGGAATTCATAAATGCTGACACACAAAATTATCTACTTATTTTTGGTAGTAGTTTAGTTATAGAGTAGCTAAGAAGAGACGGGAATGGAAAATAAGACAAGGACTGACTCAACAAATGCACAAATATTAACTCAAACAAAAGACTTTACTCTTTTAAGTGTTCCTCACATCTTGAACTTGGACAGATGCGATGTTCCATCCAGGCCTTTATCAAAATATCCCTTTGTGTATTCTTCTAAAGTGAAGTCTTTGTATTTTGGAGGGTTTTCTTCAGATAGAAGCTCTTTGATTGGTCCATACACCGTTGAATTCGGAAGCATATTTGTGCTGAAAAAGCCCGCGACAGAAATCCTCGGCCCAGCTATGTTTGCAAGCACTCTATGCTCCACGCTTATGAACTTATCATTCGTTACAAGCTGCATATCAAAAGGTATCCTAGATTCTCGTCAAAATTGCATTGTATAGTGTACTTAAATAAAAGTTCCTAAATAATATATTACCTGTAGGAAATCCCCTATGTTGATGACGAGCGCTCCAGGGATAGGTGAGACATCGACCCAACTGTCTTGATGAAGGACTTGAAGACCACCGATTTGGTCCTGAAGAAGAATAGTGATGAACGAGCTGTCGGAATGCTTACTTGTGCCAAAAGTTAGGTCGGGTTGTGGACAAGGAGGGTAATAATGCCCGACCATATTCAAACCCTTCATGCAATCCATGCTCTTTAGCATCTCCGAGTGTAAACCAAGAGCTTCTGAGAGAAGTTCGAAAAGCAAACCACCTAAGCTCATCACATGCTTCGAGTACTCGATCATAGCATCCCTGAGCCAATGATATATTCAGGACCAGATTTGAGCATAACATAGTAAAATATGTCGGTTCCCAAATTTTTTACAAGTTATATATACAGAAATCAGCCTCCAGATTCTATAAATATTTTTAACTAAAAATCTTAGTAAATATTTATATCTCACAAAATCTCAAATCCTGTTCTAGTAAGAAATCAACCTCCAAATTATATAAATATTTTTTTATTATAATTTAGTAAATATTTATATCCCAAGTTAAAGTCTATATATCTTCCAAAGTATTTTTTTTGAAGAGAAAACAATATTTATTTATATATACCTGCAAGCCAATGGTATCACTTCAGGGTTTGGAGGATCAGGAGCCATGCAACAAACGAAAGTGTCTCTCCAGTTAACACACAGAGAAGAAGAATTGAACAGATCAAAGTTACTATTGTAGAGAAACGTCTTGGAGAGGTCACGCGTGAAGTAAGATTTCTTAACTTGGAGATCTTGCTCATGAAACCTACGAACTCCACCTTGGATCTCTTCAAGAACGCTTAAAGGAATACCATGATTGATCACCTGGAAAAATCCCCACTTCTCAGCTGCGTCTTTCACCTTCTCAACGATGCCTTCACGTGACACGTCTACGTCTGCAAAGTCGATGATAGGGATTGCGGAGGTAGACACAGAGGGTTTCTTGTTAGATAAGGTACCTTGAGGGAGACGGAAGATAGGAGGAACCTCAGTGATGTGAGCATCGACGAGACCTTTGACGCCTGCCTTGGTCTCGTCGAAAGCTTTGCGCTCGTTGTAAGAGTCTATCTCCATATTTTTGTTCTTTTTAACCTAGCTATTTCGAAATTTCTCACAAAAGCTGAGTCATATATAAGACGAAGAAGAAGAATGTTAACTGTTATAGGTATTCGGGATGGATGTTGATGTGACTTGAGTATGAAGAAAAATGGTATACGTTTTCGTTCTTGTGGTGTGAATATGTCTTATGAGAGTATACTAGTCTTTTGTTATGATCATGAGGTGAAGGAAAAGATAAGAAAGGCAGAGCAGCAACAATCGATGGTTGTAAATTTGGTCTTTGGTGTGTGGGAACGACAATGACCGGTGATGACGTTGGCAGTTTTTGATGGCCTTGATGTCAGCATAAACATTCACAAAAATAACTTGGAACGAACGGGTTGAATAATCTAGTTTACAGCTCATTTTTTGGAATTTGTAGAAGGAAAAATCCTTTATATTTGGTTGACTTATAAATCTGTTTGATTAATTGTTTGAAAATAGATTTTATATAAAATGAATAGTTGAGCTTATAAATATTTTCATTTACCAATTATAAAATAAACAAATACTACTAAATAATTTATTTTAATGTATTTCTATCGCATTTAAATTCAAATAAATTCAGCAATAAAAAAATAATTAATCGCATATTTACGCTGATGTTTGGATCTAAAAATGTTTTAGAATATTTAATTTTCTAAAAAAATTGATTTAAGTAAAATTCTCTTATTTTATATATGTTAGAATATACTTACATTTAGTTTTGACAATATATATATATATATATATATATATATATATATATATTTGTACAAAATTGGTTGCTATCTTATAATTTATACTAAAAATTGTTGTGAATTTTCTTCTACTTTTTCAATTATATTTTTTAGCAACAATACTGTAAATAATATACATATATGGTATGTATTCAACTGTCATTATTTCATTTTAGGAATCTTACCAAAAAAAACTAAAAATAAAGATTTGCTTAGTAATGGTTTGGTTCGGTATTGGTTTATGTTGTGTTTGAGTCTGGTATTACTAATTTAACTGGTTTGGTTCGGTATCAATTTAATGGTTTGGTTTTGTTTTGTTTTCATTGTTAAAAGAAAAAAACAAAGCAGAGGAACAGAACAGAACACAAAGCTCCGACCAAGCAAGAATCCCTCTCTCTCCGACGACAAACCAGACCTGCGACCCTTGAGACATAAGAGAAAATGGGTTTCTTCTCTTTCCTCGGAAGAGTTCTCTTCGCTTCTCTCTTCATCCTCTCCGCTTGGCAAATGTGAGTCCTTTTCTATTAAATCCTTCCTTTTTCTCGATTTGTTTTCTCCGAACCAGCGTTTCAGTTTTTTTTTAATCTTCTTTGATAATTTTCTATCGCGCTTAGCTCCAATTTGATAGAGAACTTTTGCAAAGCTGTTAAATTTGGTTTAAGCGCTTCCAGGTTGTAGATCTAGGGTTTGTGTTATACTTGCTAATGAATCTAGCTTGATCTCTTTCGTCATGACGAATTGGTTGTAAAGTTTGATACTTTGTCTATTATTAATGTCTAATTTTCTCATTGTTGATTTGTCTTCTTATGATGTATTTACCTCTCCGCTTAGAGATATGGCACATGAAGATGTTTTGTATATTCTAAAAGGGAAAGAGTTTGATTCAAACCTAACTAACTAGTCTCGTTCATTAATGATTTTTAATAAAGTTAGCTCCCAAGAGACTGTGTTGTTTCTGTTTCTGTGCCTTTTAAGATGAATAAGGGTCTAGCTTTCACTATTCAGATCTGATTGATTGTGAAGTTTATATGTTTGCTTGAAAGTATACTAGTTATATGGTTAAAGACTTCTCAGATGCCTCCTTATCAATCATATTACTGAGTTTAAACTATTGATATTGGGATATATTATTTAGGTTCAATGACTTTGGAGCTGATGGTGGTCCAGCAGCTAAAGAGTTAGCTCCCAAGCTTGATCTTACCAAAGCACATCTCTCTTCCAGATTAGGAGTATCATTGCCCCACATAGAGGTATTTCCTCGTTTGTTATTTGCTTAAACCTGTGTTTACTTGTCTTCATGAATCATGTCTTTTATTCTTTCTGTATATATATGTTTGGTCTGACTTGGAGAATGAATTTTAAAAAGGTGAAACAAGTCGTATCGGCAATTGTTGCTCTGAAAGGGCTCGGAGGCTTACTCTTTGTTGTTGGCAACATCTTTGGTGCCTATCTTCTGGTTAGGACTCACTTCATTTCTCTGTTAATAAATATTATTATAAACTTCTAGCTGTTGTATTGACTTTGGATTTTCATTTTTTTGTTTGGTAGGCTTTCTACTTGGTGATTGTTAGTCCCATCTTATATGATTTCTACAACTATGGACCCAAAGACCGCCAATTCTCTCTTCTATTGACTGAGTTCTTACAGGTTTGTCTAAAACACACCTCTCTTCATTTTAGCTTGTTCTTGTCATGACAATATAGAATGTTCAAACCATCCTTCAATGAGTCTATATAATGTTTGATCGCAGAGCGTTGCGCTGCTGGGAGCATTGCTATTTTTCATTGGAATGAAGAATTCGAGGACAACGACCTCCTCAAAGAGCAGCAACCTGAAGAAGAGGACACCCAAGCCTAAAGCTGCTTAGAGTTGTTCTATTCTCTTTCACACATGCTTATCAGGCTTTAGAGCAGCTTCTTCTGATGTTTCAAGCTCTACCTTCATTTGTCTTCCTTACAACTCTTGCTTCTTTTTCTACTGCAGGATTCTAGAATTAGCAACAATTCTATTTTTCGTCTAGTTTTATTTATCATTTGAGATCAAAGAGTTTTTTTTTGGTTCGATCATACAATTTTTTAATCATAATTTATTGTTCCAGCAATTTTTGGCAGCATAGATCATAATTTTCTGCGTAATTTTGTATCATTAAAAGTTAAATTTATCTGTTTACAATCTTTTTTTTTTTTAAACACTGGATAATTATGCCATTACAAACTACGAGAAATGTTACATTCAACAGCCGACATTCAACAGCCGACAATTCTATAACTATCTTATGAGGATACACGCACACCTGACAGCCGACAATTCTATACCTATCTTATGAGGATACACGCACACCTGACTGCATCACCTGGCCGCCCTATCGGATCCACGCTTGACGGTATTCCTTATGCCATGCTGCAGATCTCTTGTAAGCCTTTCTCCATTAATTCGCATAATTCCGTCTTCTCTGAGATTCGAACCCCATACCTACTGGTGTAGAGCATTAATGAACCCTTTAGTCAAACCACTGGACCAGGGGGCTTCCACGAATGTTTACAATCTTTTATTTTTATTTATGTCACTCTGAAAGTAAATAGAACAAAATTATTAAATGTTGAACAAAAAGTTAGTTTATGCAGCGAGTTAGGTGATCCGTCCATTACAAACCATTTTAAAACATACAAGTGGTATTTACGAGAGGCTTTTTTTGTGTGTGCATACTCCAATTTTATATTATGCTTGTAATCCAATGGACAAGCTTAATATGCGTAAATATAATGTCACATCAATAAACTTGTCTTTATATGACATGGGTTTTTGATAAAGGTTATTTCTGAAGAATATGAGCCGCTGATTTCTATGGTAATTATAATAAGAGAGTGATTAATTATTCAAAGATATATTACCTTTTGTTTTACACTAGAATATGATTCTTTCCATTATATGTGGCACACAAAATCTCAGAAAATTAAAATAGTAATAAAGGGATTGGTTAGTCTAAAGTTGGTATAGGAAACAAAAGTTATATTATCTCCTTGGTCTAAAGTTCATATGGTCTTTATCATTCTTTTGCTTTCTAAAAACAAAATTTATGAACAATGCCAAACCTACAAACTGATTGGAAAAAAGAGTTGGTAATTTTTAGATTTTTTTTTTAAAAAAACTGAATTGTTGGAAATCTAAGTATCATCATATATTTACAAAATGTATTGTATAGAGTGACTAAGAAAATGGTTCGAAACCTATTAAAGTTCGGTTAGCAAAACTAATGAAATTTGCTGGAAAAAGGAAGAGAAAAAAAAAACTAAAATAATTTCTTAGTAATTTTCCCAACTATACTACAGAAAACATTTCAGAAACCAAAAGTGAGAAAGAGGGAAAATAGTATCTACCGTCCTCAAAAAAAAAAAGAGAGAATATAGTCAAACTTATAAATTGATTAGTTTAGTCTTACTAGTCAAAAGGAAAAAAACTTTAAATAGTTGAAAAGAAAAGAAAAAATAATCATAAAAGATTCGTCCGTTCTAACCAAAATACAAGCCGAACACACATGAACACACCCCACTATATATAAGTTATAACACGCATACTCCCACTCATAGACAAAAAAACAAAGGATAACAAGAAACACTGGCAATGTCGTCCACGGCGAGAAATATGTCTGGCGGTGGTAACCGGAAGTCGAGTAGGCTGCAGCGGCGGGCTCCACCACCTCTTAAGATAAACCCATCCGAAGCGAATTGGAAACTGCCTATTCCCCTTCTATCACCTACGGAGTCACCTCCACCGAAGCCACCAATGGTAATGAAGAGGGAGGAGCAACGGTGGGGAAAAGAGGTGGAGAAGCCGCCAGTTTTCAAGAAGTGGCAGCACCCGGCCGCTCCTTTTTACTACCAGCCAGCGCCGTCTTCGAATCAGCCGTTTGCATGGCCAAATTAAATATTGGTCTCTTAATACTAGCTAGGGCTGTCACATACATATCTACTATATATGCTTAATGTGTCGATCATATGGGTATAACGTATACACATCTAAATATTTTAATGGTTATGTAGCATGTAAACTAGTATTTTATCTTCAATGCAAGATGTATGTTGGGTTTTATGTTTTCTCTTCGTAAACTGACTAGTATATAGGATCGAACACGTGAAATCCAAGGTGGAATTATGGGGGAAAACATAATATATAGTACAAGATTCTGTGATAATCGTGTAATTTCTTTTAATCCATTTTTATCACAAAATGAATTCAATCTAACCAGTATGACTTTGATATGTTCACACAATGTTTTTTTTTTTTTTTTTTTTTTTTGTAAACTGGCTTTCACACAATGTTTTTATAATTACAATAAGAACGACACTGTTGCAAGTGGTTGCGTGAGTTTATTATTCTTGCAAAATTATTGTAGACTAAGAAATAGATGTAACTAATAGGTATTTTATTTGTTGTATATATATATGCGCTTTTTCAATTTCACAAATCACAATAAATGTTCACAAAAAGTAAAATAATTGACCCTGGCATGCAACTGCATTCGGGTTGAGTTTGAGAATAAGTTGTGATTAACAGATTGGTAAAAAGATAATTAATGATCACTCTACTGCCGACTGAGTTAAGTAGTATTCTCATATTATCATATAGAGTTTGTTCCCTTCACATACAAAGCTAAAATATGTGTGGTCTTACATTGTTTTCTTTTATTTTTTGTAAGGAGTTTGTGGTCTCATGCAAAAAGCAAAAAGGACTATGTACATTGACCTTAAGTTTCTAAGATGCATGCATTCTTTCATTCCTTTTCAGCTAATGATGCATGCTTTCATTCCTTTTTTTAGTTAATGATGCATGCATTCTTACCTTGCATTTTTGAAAAATAAGACATTTGTTTGGCCTAAACGAGTAGGTAATGGACAGAGAAGGGAGAGAATCAGCACGTGTTCGTTACCCGACACGTAGCATTAGTACTGCCTTGGATAAAAGAGAAAGGAAAAAAGCTAGTAACTATAAAAAATCTGCACCAGCCGGGAATCGAACCCGGGTCTGTACCGTGGCAGGGTACTATTCTACCACTAGACCACTGGTGCTTTTGTTACTTCACTCTCATTAGGTATCCCACATTTTTAGTACGAATGATGATGATAAAATTCCACTCAAACACTTCCAAGTAACAGTCAGTAGTCTCATAATGTGATACTTTTAGTGATGTTTGAATCCAATAAGATGCTGTTGCACTGAAGATTCTTTCTGCGTTGAGAGTTAAGTTAGGCCCACGCACAATAAATGGTTCGGTATGTTATGAACTTATGAATGGAAAGCATAGATGGAGTGTTTAACTAAATCATGTCTAGGAAAAGGAAAAGAAACAAACTCATGTCTATAAGAAGCAAGTAGGTCAAGATATCGAGCAAACATAACGTGTTAGAAACGAAATTATTGAAACGAGCAAGTGGGTGTTAATTATCTGATAAGTATTTTAAATCAGTAAATCAATAGAACTAATATTCTCATGGCAGCCACAAGTCGTGCCATTTAGTTAATATAATGAGTAGTAGAAGACTAGAAGTTGTGCCATTTAGTTAATATAATGAGTAGGAGAAGACTAGCAGTTGTGCCATTTAGTTATTCTTTGGCTACTTTATATACTTCATAGTAGTGAGGACTGGCGTTTGGACAAATTCAGATGAAACATTAGTTTTGATTTCTAAAACTTTGTGAAAAAATGACATGTATACAAATTTTTAAAATAAATTTTTAGATCCCAAATCTATAATAAAAAATTTTAGGCGAAATCGTTAAGAAATTGGTTTAGGTCCCATAATTTTCAGAACCGACTCTGATAATAGTTATCATTGTTGAATGCATTTTTATTTCAAAGTTAAAACTGTTATTTAGTAACCTGGCAATGAAAAATCATCTATGACAAATATAAAAAAAGAAAATTTCTAAATTCATGTAAAATAGTTAAATAAAATGTAAACTCCAAAATTAATCATTTAATAAAGTAAAATTTAATTTAGTTTCCGATATGTTTACAGTCAGCTTTCTTTATTGGGTGAATTGGCTTATAATCCATAGAAAACTTGGATATTAGCAATGTACCATAGTTTTGGGGGAAAAATAGTAAGAGGGGGGGAGGAGAGATAAGAGAAAAAAAGGGTAGATAGTTAATTTTTGGGTTTAGTTAGTGTATAGGATGCAAATACTCTTCTTTATTTTACAGTCATTAACTCCTTATTAAGAATTAAAAAAAACAAGGAATGAGATAATAGATTTAGGCACAAGTCCACGTAGGTGAAGATGTCGTGCTCGTGTTGTGTTCCAAACGAAAAGCGTCTATGTTCTCTTCATGTTCCGTTTATGGGCCCCACTAGTTCTTCTTTCGTCAGTCTCCCCCCATTTCCTCTCTTTCTCTCTCACCAGAAACACACAATTTACTCACACACATCTCTCTTTGTCTCTCTACATTCTTTTATGAGTTTCGTTACATAGAAGAGAGAGAGAATCAGAGCACCCCCACAAGAGATAACTTTTTGTTCTTCCAAAATTTACATTCTACCGGAAACAGAAGAAGACTTTGCCTGATCTTTTGTAATAATACACACTACTTGCATTTGCAGGTAACTGTTTCTGAAATGCAAGTTAATATATTCTTAATTTTCGCTATTACACATCTGGTTTTGTCTTCTTTTTTTTTTCTTGGATTTTGATTTGGTGGTAGTGACATATAATGTTCAATTAACTTTGTTTTCCTCCAAGAAATTTTGAACTTTTATCTGATTTTGATATTCACCATGCTCATAGGTAATGTCATCGAACTTTTTGAAATTCACCTTTTTTATATATTTTTATTTATCTCAGGAAGAAGAGTAATTGATGTTGAAGACAATGTTACTTCACGTGGTTTTATTCTTCTTCCTAATCAGCTCTGTCGCCGGTGGCTTATCGATATGCAACTGCGACGACGACGACAGTTTCTTCACCTTCGAGGCAATCCTCCAATCGCAAAAAGTCGGCGATTTCCTAATCGCAGTCGCTTATTTCTCCATCCCAATCGAGCTTCTCTACTTCGTAAACCGCACCAACGTCCCCTCACCTTACAACTGGGTCGTCTGCGAGTTCATAGCCTTCATAGTCCTCTGTGGCATGACTCATCTCCTCGCTGGGTTCACTTACGGGCCTCATTGGGCCTGGGTCATGACAGCTGTCACTGTCTTCAAAATGCTGACTGGGATAGTCTCTTTCCTCACGGCTATCTCTCTAGTCACTCTCTTGCCCTTGCTTTTAAAAGCAAAGGTTAGAGAGTTTATGTTGAGTAAGAAGACTAGAGAGCTTGGTCGTGAGGTTGGGATTATAATGAAACAGACCGAGACTAGTTTGCATGTTCGTATGCTTACTAGTAAGATAAGAACGTCTTTAGATAGGCATACTATACTTTACACTACGCTTGTGGAGTTGTCAAAGACTTTGGGGTTAAAGAACTGCGCGGTTTGGATACCTAATGAGATTAAAACGGAGATGAATCTTACTCACGAGTTGAGACCGAGGAGTGATGAGAATGTGGGTGTTGGTGGTGGTGGTGGTGGTTATGGAGGTGGTTTTTCGATACCAATTACTGAGTCTGATGTTGTGAGGATTAAGAGAAGTGAAGAGGTGAATATGTTGAATGCTGGCTCTGCGCTTGCCTCGGTTACTAGCCGAGGCAAGCCAGGAGACCATACTGTTGGGATCAGAGTCCCTATGCTTCGTGTTTGTAACTTTAAAGGAGGGACGCCTGAGGCGATCCACATGTGTTACGCGATCTTGGTTTGTGTGCTCCCGTCGCGGAGCTGGACTTACCAAGAGCTTGAGATCGTCAAAGTTGTTGCTGATCAAGTCGCCGTTGCGATCTCTCACGCTGTGATACTCGAAGAGTCTCAGCTTATGAGGGAGAAGCTCGCGGAACAGAACCGGGCGCTTCAGGTGGCGAGGGAGAACGCGTTGAGAGCTAACCAAGCCAAAGCTGCGTTTGAGCAGATGATGAGTGATGCGATGAGGCGTCCTGTTCGGTCTATTTTAGGCTTGTTGCCTATGATGACACAAGACGGGAAGTTAGAAGAGAATCAGAAGGTTGTCGTTGATGCGATGGGGAGAACCAGCGAGCTATTGTTGCATCTTGTGAACAATGCTGGGGATGTAACACGTCCTGGTGAGATGCATTGTTTTAGTTTGCGTTCTGTTGTGAAGGAAACGGTTTGCTTGGCGAGGTGTTTATGTGTGGGGAATGGTTTTGGTTTCTCAACGGAAGTTGATAGATCATTGCCTGATTACGTCGTGGGGGATGCTAGAAAGGTGTTTCAAGTGATCTTGCATATGCTAGGAGGTTTGGTGAACAGGGAGATCAAAGGGAATGTGAGTTTCTTGGTTAAACCGGAAAGCAGTGGAAACTCAGAAGTAGGTAGCCAAGAAGCGGTTTGGCGACAATGCTATTCCAAAGAGTACATCAAAGTTAAATTCGGATTCGAGGTAGAGACTGTTACTAGTAGTAGTAGTAGCGTTACGAGCTTCAACATCAGTGAAGATATTGTAAAGGTTAGACATCTTTTGTGTTTGTTGTTGTCAGCTATTTGTAGGTAAAGATATGTTAATGGGGTCTTCTTGGTTTGTGACACAGTTAATGCAAGGGAACATTAGGGTGGTGGAAGATGGTTCAGGTTCGGTGAAAAGGCTCTCGGTTGTTTTCAGGTTCCAGCTTCGGCGATCTATGCTGCCACTAGGCGGTGGATATTCTGGAGAAAGTATTAAAACAGCAACTAGTAGCGATCATTGGCGTCAGGAAGAGATAAGATAAGGGGTTGATTATGAAAATTTGTATTGAGAAAATGGTTAACTAAAGATGGTTGTATAAACCTGAAAATTATAAGGTTTATGAACCAACCTATCATTGTAGACTTGTTACTTCATACTGTTAGATAACAGAATTTTAAAAAGTTACTAGATTTTAACCCGCGCAACCGCGCGAGATCTGTTTTCATATTTATATACATATATATTAGTTTTATATCATTAATAACGTTAGTCATATGTTTAAATGTTTGTATAATTATTACAAATATAATAATTTTATAGCTTGTATGTTAATATCAATTGTTTCAATAGTTTCTTTTTATATACTTATCTTATTGGATTTATATTTAATTATTAATATTAATATATGCATGAAAATCATATTTGAAAATTACTTTATATTTAATTTATACTAAATTATTATCTGAGTTTTAAAGCTAGATTACCGTTTAGCAAACTTTTTATGTTTATATAGATAATATGATATTATAAAAGTTTAAGATATGTTAATTTTATATATTTATTTATAGTTACTAATCTTAATCCACTGTGCCAATATATTTTATATTTTTAAAATTAATATTTTCTATTTTTGAAAATAAAATTGATTAATTTATCAATTTAATATAATTTTATAACATTCACTTTATTATAATAATTTTCATTTAATATGATAGATTATGATTATGAAATAGATAAAAAGAATAACATTTTTTATTATATATATATATATTAATGTATAATTATTTTCATTACTAATCCGAGTTTTTACAAGTTATTAATTAGTAAAATATTTATATAATGTTTTTAAAGTTAAGATCTTGCTAAAATCTTTTCAATAGATTTGTTAAAAAAAAATTAATACATATTTAAAATAGAAAGATATCAAAAGATATTATGATTAAAGTGGTTACAAAGAAACGAAATATATTTAATAAATTTTTTTTTCTAATGGTCCAAATGAAAAAAATCACACATGAAATAAGTCATGACTTCTCTTTTAATATAATAGATATATATGTCGGAGGATGTTTCTTTCTGTTATTGTCCCATCGATATCGTTAAACGTTTGAAGGGAAGAAAATGGATTAATATTTACAATCTTAGATTAGCAATCTTTTAAACGGGTAAATCCCATGGACCAAGTGAATTAACATTTTTTAAAAATCATTAGATTTCGACCCACACAACCGTGCGGGTATTTTAATACAAAAATATTTGAAATTATATAATAAAATTTATCAAAAAATAAGTATAATTTGATTATGTATGCTATCTAATTTTATAATAATTTTTATATGACTTATAATATTATTAATATAAAATTTATAAATTTGTATTTTTGTAACAATTTTTAAAAACATTATTATGTAAGATTACTTATTTATATATACTGTTTTATTTCTATTTTGTAATCTATGTAAAAATTAATTAAGTTGGACTTACATAATACATAAACAAAATTTTGGGATACTGTTAAAAGTATTTTACATAATTTTTTGTTTATAAATTAAAAAGGAATTAAAATTTTAATTATATTTTATGATAGTTAAAATTTTAATCAAATAATTTTTGAAACTATATCTTGAAAAAGATTCTAAAAGATTTTTAAAAGATTTTGTTAGAATTTTATTAAAACTATTTATTTGTATTTCAAACAAAAATTAAAGATATGAAAAGATATTATAATGTAAAATTTTATAAAACTCTAAAGATGGTCCAAACTAAAATATCACACATGAAGTGAGTCATGACTTCTCTTTTAATATAATAGATGTAGTCGAAGAGTTTATTGGTGTAAATTTATCATTTTTTAGACCCATATATAAACAAAAATCTAAGATATATATTCGCTTTTGATTCTTTATAAATTTTATCTTTCACACACTCTCAAATATTAAAAACATGGATCAAGCTTTTTCTAATCATAAAACTAATTAAAATTTCATTACTGTAAATCTTTCTTCTGACATCTAAAAAAATGTAATAAAAATAATAAAACAAAGCTTAAAAACTAGTGATTCTAAAATTTCAAAAACTTGTTTGAAAACAAAGATACAATTAGAAACATTTTGTTATAAGGTAATTAGATCCAAAAACATTACTATAATTGAAGGGTAATTTTCCTCTCTGTGTGTGTGTTTTTACCCCTTGAAGAGCTGTTTCGTGCGACCTCTCTCTCTCCTCTCTATTTATCTTCTCTTTCTATCTTTCTTCCGTCGTCTTTTGTTTTTGTTCTCTCTCTGTAGAATCTCCGGAGCTACCACAACAACGAATAACCTTCGCTTTGCTCTTTCTTCCACCATCTCAGGTTCGAATCGATCTACACGATTATCCACCACCATAAGTCCCCTTTCAATATCGCTTTTTGATTTTGCGCGGCTTTAGGTTCCAATACCAATAACAATAACAATAAGCCCCGATCGTTGGATTTTATTAGGTTTCGGATTGGTTTCTTTATGGAGAGATTGTAGTTTTTGATAGGAATTAAGTTTCGGTTTCTAATTTAGGGTTTATTGCCAATCGGTTAATCTGATTTGGGGTTTTAAGCGCTTTGATTCAAAAACATGGAGATTCGATTTGGATCGCTGATGATGATGATCTTGCTTGTTCTTGATACATAACAGTGACCATTATCAATTGCTTTTTGTTAGCTAGTCTTATTGTTTTCGAATTAGTTTTATTAATTTATTTGTTGCAATGGTTATGGTTGAAGGAGGGAGAGGTTTGACGAATAGAAAATCAGAATGGCAGAGAGTGTTGGTGAAGTTTGTGGAGTGGGAAGATCAGTAGAGGAGAGCTCAAATGGAGGAGAAGCAGTCTCTAAGTGGAGGTCTTCTGGTCAAGTTGAGAATGGGACGCCGTCTACATCTCCTCCCTCTTACTGGGACACCGATGATGATGATGATCAAGATTACGGTATGTTTTTTCTTTTTAATCTTTCCTAAAATGCTTTTTAAAAGTGAAAGTGCGTGCAGTTGGACCTCATTTCTATGTTGTTTCTTTTTGAAAAGTTTGCATCATATCTGAAAACACGCTATGGACGCAGTGCAGTTCCCTTTTTCTGTGTATTATATCTGTATTCATGGTTTGCTGTTAATACCAGCATGGTCTTTTTGCTTCTCTTATCAGTTGATACGTTTTCATCTTTGATTTAGCAAATGCATGCAGCTAAAAATGCAATTGTTTGGTAGAAAACTAGCGTGCTATAGGCTTTTATCTTTTTTTTTTTCGTGAAGAGTTCAGTTTTTGTATTGAATTCTACCATGTAAATAGAAAAGAGGGACATTCTTAGTAGTATTCTCCTTTGTTTCCTTTTCCGCCTTAGTCTACTCTTATCTGTTTTCAGCTGTTTAATGTTAACTTTTTTTTATTTTTCCTAGGCCTTAAACCCTCTCAGTTATTTGGGAAACATACTTGGAAGATACCTAAATTCTCAGAAATCAACAAAAGGGAGCTCCGTAGCAGTGTTTTTGATGCTGGCGGCTACAAATGGTACATTTCATATTTTTTTATCTTTCTCATCCTAAAATTTTGTCTCACAATATTAAACTTGAGATTGGGTTTTTAAGGATCTGTTTGGTTACCTTCTTCTTCTTCGTGACAGGTATATTTTAATTTATCCACAAGGATGTGATGTTTGCAATCATCTTTCCTTGTTTCTCTGTGTTGCAAATCATGAGAAACTTCTTCCAGGTTAGTAGTTCTGTCCACTGTTCACCATGGCCCCGTTTCTCTCTTTGGATACCTGGTTATGTATGTTCTTTTGCTATCTTTGAAACAGGCTGGAGTCATTTCGCTCAGTTCACTATAGCTGTGGTGAATAAAGATTCAAAGAAATCCAAGTTTTCAGGTGAGTTTTCCGAGTCTTTACTAGCTTACCCCTTTTTATATGCAGACAACTGAACTCAACTCTTGCAGATACGCTGCATCGGTTTTGGAAGAAAGAGCATGATTGGGGATGGAAAAAGTTTATGGAGTTACCAAAGTTACATGAAGGGTTCATAGATGATTCTGACTCTCTTACGATTGAGGCTCAAGTTCAGGTGATCAGGTAATGCAAAATTGACTCTATGTAGAGCATGAGTAAAAAACTACCACGTCCATTTTTCTGTGCTACCATTCACTTGCCGCACCACAAGCTCATTTTTTTTCCATTAAAAACATATGTGATATTCTTTATTTATGGTGTCATTGATTAATGAATTGTGATAATTTCCCTTTAAATGTTCCTTGCAGGGAGAGAGTGGACCGACCTTTTCGCTGCCTTCATTGCGGTTATAGGAGAGAGCTGGTTAGGGTGTATTTTAATAACGTAGAGCAACATTGCCGACGTTTTGTCGAAGAGAAAAGAAGCAAGCTTGGGAGGTTGATAGAGGACAAGGCAAGATGGACGAGGTATTTCACAATGCAACTTATATCCTTAGCTCTCTAGATTCCGGAAATATAATCATATTTAATTGCCATTTGTGAAGATAATTAAGCAGGAAGTAGCTGTGGTTTCCTTTTCTTCGGAGGAAACCTTGCTATGTATAGAACTATCTTGTTTTCCACAATGCGTTCGAAGTCCTATTTAAACTAGCTTTAGTTTCAAATTTAAATTTTTATTTGGTTGCTATGGCTCTACACTATCTCTGATTTAAAAGTCTTGTTAGCCAAGGAAGTTGAGATGCTGAGGCGGATAATCCCTTAAAGAGGATGTGGTCTTTTTTCTTAGTTCACACACTTGTTGAAGGCCAGAATTTACACCAATCTAGTATATTACAGTTGCCTTACTTTTATATTTATTGTGATATCTTTCTCTCTAAATCTGAGCAATTTTGCCTTAAATGAAATGGATATCGTTCTTTGTTGCAGCTTCGGTGTTTTCTGGTTAGGGATGGACCAAAACTGTAGGCGTCGGATGTCTAGAGAGAAAATGGACGTTATACTAAAAGGAGTTGTAAAACACTTTTTCATAGAGAAGGAAGTTACATCCACTTTGGTGATGGATTCCTTGTATAGTGGATTAAAGGCTCTTCAAGGCCAAGCTAAAAACAAGAAAGCTAGGCCAAGTTTGTTAGATGCCAAGGAATTGCCAGCTCCGATTGTTAATGTGGACAAAGATATGTTCGTATTAGTTGATGATGTGCTGTTGCTCCTAGAGAGAGCTGCTCTAGAACCATTGCCTACACATGAGGATAAAAGTCCCCAAAACCGTACAAAGGTTGGTTTCATTGGTTGTATATATATTTGTTTTGCCTGAATTTCCATTACCTGTGACGCGTATCTGCATTTGTTTTATTTTTATTTTTGTCGTTTGTACTATCCATTTTTCTGTTTCAGAGGACGTGTTGCATTGTCCACTAGAAAAGAATATTACTTGTATTGATTTTTGTGTTCTTGGGTGCAAAACTAGGATGCCAATGATGGAGAAGAGGTCAACAATGAAGTCGTTGAGCGTGATGAGAGACGTTTAACTGAGTTGGGTAGACGAACCGTGGAGATTTATGTTCTAACCCATATCTTCAGGTAACAATGCACGATATATTTTTGTACGGTATTCTGTTTTGTTCTTCGTTGCTGTGCTTATGTATCGTACTTCAATATCTCTGAGAACTGCAGCAGCAAAATCGAGGTTGCATATCAAGAAGCTATTGCGCTAAAAAGGCAGGAAGAACTGATTCGTGAGGAAGAGGAAGCGTGGTTAGCAGAAACAGAACAGAGGGCCAAAAAAGGAACAGCAGAGAGGGAGAAGAAATCTAAAAAGAAACAGGTGTGATACTCTTTCTGCTGTTACAAAAAATCTAATTTTGCTCCTCCTGCTTGTTGGGATGTTGATGAGAGTTCTTTGGTTGTTTAACATTCATAGGCGAAACAGAAACGGAACAAAAATAAAGGGAAGGACAAAAGGAAGGAAGAAAAGGTGACCGTTGCAACACATGAAAAGGATCTTAAGGAGAACCAACATGAAGAGGAAGAAAAGGATTCTGTCACCGAGAAAGCACAATCCTCAGCTGAAAAGACTGATATTCTTGGAGATGTGTCAGACGTATCTGATTCTGCGGATGGTTCAGTCGACATTCTTCACCCTGATTTAGAAGATGGAGACAGTAGCTCGCTTCATTGGGATGCTGACACCTTGGAAGCTCATCCTCCTCCATCAGGAGGGAGCGACATTTCCATATCCACACCCAATGGAATTGGAGAAAGAAAGAATCAGTACACAGTGGATGATAGTTCCTCAACTTGTTCTAATGATTCTATCCGGTCAGGGGTTACCAATGGCAATGGGTCATACAAAGGGAATGCCTTGAATTTCCGAGACCAGAAGTCACCAAATACGTAAGTTTGTTTTCACCTCCCTCTGCTTCTGCTGTCTGTGCTGATTCCTTATAAGATACCTTGTGATTTGCAGAGGAACGAACCACCAAGCAAAAGTGAAATCTGAATCCCGGAGCTTAGTGAATGAAGCAGATGACCAACCTTCAACACTTGGAACAGAATCAAAGAGTCAAAGTTCGCCATCCGAATCTGATTGGGTTGTTGTCTCCCGCATCCAGGAGCCAGATAGCTCTCGGAATCGTAGTCCCGTTAGGAAGGTTGGTCACTCATGCTTTTAATGTTTGGATAAGATCTCATAAGTGCGATGCTGATGGAATTATAACAAATTCCTTGTGCAGGAACGCAACGTCGCTCCAATCATTGTGAACTCGGTTGACATGGATCGACTAAAAGTGAAAAGCGCTGCTGTACTTTCTTCTCCCAGAACTGCTGCCAAGAATCCTTCACCATTAACTCAGACAAAGCCAGAGAAAAAGAGCGTTTCAAACGCAGACCCTGCTCCAAATAGGAAAGCAATGTCAGCTCATGGGCCACCTTCATCAAGTCAAGTAGTGCGGCCTTCTTCAGATATTCAGTCACAAACCATTGGTCTGAGATCTGATATGCAAAAGATGTCTGCTCCAAAACCGTCTGCAACAACAACAGCAACTATATCAAGACCTTCTAGTGCTCCAATTATCCCGGCGATGCAACCTGCCCCTATCATCTCCTCCTCTTCGGTTCAATCAACATCATTCCTTCCTCGGTCGGTTAGCTCAGCTGGTCGTCTAGGTCCCGACTCTTCGGTACACAACCAACAAACTTACATTCCTCAGTCTTATAAGCATGCCATAGTCGGTAACTCTCCCGGTTCAGCATCTAGTTTCATCCACCACTCAAGCTCTCATGGAGTTGTCCCAACCACATTGCCATCATCATCTTACTCACAAACACCGACATTATCTCATCAGTCAAGCTTCCCTTTCAGTCAAGATGCGCTTATGTGGGCAGGAAGGAGTTCAAATTCTTTAAACATGGGCATGAACAGCCCTTACACACAAACCATGACTAACAACAGATCTGTAAGCCACATTGATGTTGAGATTGCGCGACAACAACAACCACAAAGCTTGATGACCGACGAGTTCCCTCACCTTGACATCATCAACGACCTGCTCGAAGACGAAAGCTGCAGCAACATGGCGTTCAATGGAAGCATATACAATTCACAACCGCAGCTTTTCAACAGCCAATACGCTTACCATAATAACGGTGGTGGTGATCTAGGCATCTCAGGTGAGTTTATGTCTAGTGGCAGGTCCAGGAGTTTCGGAGATGAAGGATTCCATTACATGCCACGTGTCTCTGCAGCCGGACCATACGGTGCGGATGGTTTGATGCCGCCGACGCAGTGGCAAATGGCGAACATGGACTTGTCTTTATTAGCTATGAGGAACAGTAACTTGGAAGATACAGCACCAACATACCATCACAACACATATCAGAGTTTTTCGCCTGGGATTAATGGCTACACTGAGTACAGACCTTCGTCTAATGGCCACTGAGTGACGAGGAAATGAAGCAAATGAAATTTGGGATTTGTAATGTTTTTTAATCAAAAAAAGAAAAAGAAAAAGAAATTACGATTACAGTTTGTGTAAAGAGAGTTTCTCTTCTCTACGTTTCAAATGAATTTACTTTTCTTTTTTAATATAAGATAGTTTTCAACATTCTTCTATAGACAAACTTTTGCTTCCTACAATTGTGGTATGAATAATAATAGTGAATTCTGTTTTAAACTAATAACTAAAATATAACGTTATTTTCGTGCCAACGTAATAGTTTTCTTTTTCATTACTGTTAGAAATAAAAGACGGATAAACAATAATGTTGATAGATAAATACAAAAAAAAGTGCGCCTTTCAGACAGATGAGATAAAAAAAACTGCTGTTCCAAAAAAAAAAAAGTGTCGGAAGGGAAAAAGCATGAACCTAGAATTGGTGAAGCAGTATCTTGAAGGAGCGAAGAAAGATGAAGAGAGCAAGGAAATGGAATCGAAAGTAGCGAAATTACCACCGAGATTCATCGAGAGATTCGTGACGAAAGGAATTAAAGTAGATCTCATCGAAACTGGTCGAATCATCTGCTCCATGAAAGTCCAACCTCATCTCCTGGTAATAACTTAAATTAAAAATCCTAATTTTTCCATTTTCCCCCAAACTGATTTTGGAATTTTGGTGAGTTGGGAAGAACGCAGGCAATTTCTTACACGGAGGAGCAACGGCGACTCTAGTGGACTTGATAGGATCAGCTGTAATTTTCACGACAGGAGTTACATCCTCTGGAGTTTCAGTTGAGATCAATGTTTCTTACCTCGATTCTGCTTTCCTTGATGTAAGTTTTTTTTAGATTCCTGAAAATTGAGGAGGAAGCCAAATTCAGTTTATGTTAGTTATATGGTTGGTGATTTTTTTTTTTATATATACAGGAAGAGATAGAGATTGAAGCGAAGGCTTTGCGTGTGGGTAAAGCAATAGCAGTTGTGAGTGTTGAGCTGAGGAAGAAGAAGAATGGTAAGCTTATAGCTCAAGGTCGTCATACTAAGTACCTTGCTCCCCGTTCTAAGCTTTGAATCTTACTATTCTTTACTAGTATCGTTTACACCTTCAAAACAAATAAGAATCGGTTTGTCTTGTCTCATCATGAGTTTATGTTAATTACATTATTAAGCTATGTTTTATTCTCTGTCTAATGCTACTACTAGAAAACTATGTTGAAGAAGTTAAAAACGGTTTGTATATCTACACTTCAAACATACACGTGCTTACCGGCATAATCTTTGCAATCTTTTTTCTTCTGCTCTGCTTTGCTTCTACTATAGTTGTCAGGATAATTACACTAATCTAAGGCTCTTTTGTATTACTAGTTTAGTTTAGTGTAGTACTGTCCTTGCCAACACTCATGACATGACACACATAGTTTACTTGAAACTCAAGTTTTATGGCTGCCTAGGTTACTTGTAAAGCTCCAAGTTTTATCCATCTTTCTAATCCGGTTATTTTAGGTAAATACCCTAAATCATTCTGGAATTTTTTTTGCATGATGTAATGGCCAATTAGTGAGTGAGTGAATCACTTTTTACTAGCGCTTTTTTTGTTGTAAAATTGGACATAAACTAGCATTCTTTTATCTTGACATACTTTAACTCTTGTTAAAAGGGAAAACAGTCTAGGATTTTCTTCTTTCTATAGTTATATTTCTTGTCTTTAATAGCACTTTTTTGTTATAGACTTGTGCATTTATAACTAACCACCACTTTATTTCCCTGGCAAGATTTTCTAACTTCATTTTGCGATCGATGAAAACGAGTTTTCTCTTTATGTGTGTGTGTTACACGAGTTTAGTTAAAGATCAGAATAAAGATGACAAAGGTGAGAACATAATCATGTTAAGGACAAAGATGTGGTGGTGGATCAGTGTTGTTAAAAAATTTAGGTTGTCAGGTTGAAATATGTTTGTTGAGATTTTATTCTTCTTTTTTTTTTTTGCTTGTTAGTTAGTGTTACTATCTAATAGCCATCGCGGCAGAATAAGGTACAAAATATACAATTAATTACATGATGCATAGAAACTGTTAGATCGTTTATAAACCCGTTATATAATGCCATAATCGTAAGTAAATAAAAATTGATGACTGGTGTCTCATAAAGCTTCAACAATCTTAGCATAGATATGGAATACTGAATTGAAAACGATTATTTATCATAAAATTCAAATATGTAGTTTATTTACAAAAAAAAAAAAATGTAGTTATGAATTCAGAACTAATCAAGTAGTGGTACCTCTATGCAACGTATGTGACAGATTGCAAAATAATTTATTATGGAGTAAACAGTATTCTAATTTATTTATTTTAAATTCTATGCAACGTATGTGAAAGATTGCAAGATAATTTATTATGGAGTAAACAGTATTCTAATATGTTTATTTTTAATCTAAATATCAAAATTTAACTGTAAGTAAAATGTTACTAACACGTTTTCGATTTGAGGTACCTAACAAAACCGGTATTAACATTTAAAAGTTTATTGATATCATAAGAAAAATGGGCTCTGTCACGGATGATATAGATTTCAAACAATAATAATATAGTACTAGGATAAGACCCGCGCCTTGCGCGGGACGAAGCTATTATTTTTATTATGCTTTTAAAAATGAAACAATAGTTCGGTTTCATTCAGATTAGAGGTGTTCAATCCGGATATCGGGTTTCGGTTCGGCTCGATTTTTTGGTATTTCGATCATTAAAATATAACTACTATTCAAAATCTATATGTACTTTAGTTTGATTTGGTTTATATACCATCGGTTTTCAGTTTATTCAATTTTATACCAAAAAACATAATTATTTAGTTTGAGATCATATTATATATTATACAAATATATAATATGATCATATTTAGAGTCATATTGTCACAAAGTCATTTCTTAAAAAAATATTCTATATTTAAATAAAAAAATAAAAAACAAAAAGGCTTCTATCATCTAATAAAATGATCAAATATAGAATTAATATCAAAACACTAAATTTTGAAAATAAAAAACAAAACAGAAGCATGAAAGAAAAGTTTTTATATTCTTCCATATTTAGTGTTCATCAAACCAATATGTCTTCGATTGAACACAACTATGTTTGTTTAAAGATAAAAAAAGTTGTAAAGAATTTCAACTAATTGTTGTCCATCAAATTTATAATGTTTACTTCAATTTAGTTACAGTTAAAAAAGCATCAAAATAAGAAGTCTTAGTTATAATAAATTGTTAGCTATTTACAAATTATAATTATAGTTCAACTCATGTAACAAATAGATATTCATGCGTCGTTATAAATATATACATATTTACATGTTTCGGTTTAATCGATTATAAATCAAACCATATCCAAATCCTATGGTTTTTATAAAATCACATCCATTCGGTTTGTATGGTATATACCAAAAATCCTCTATATATTAATTGAGGAACATTTGAAAAGATATAACCTCAAGTTTGTAATAATTAAAAAATAACCTTGCTGAATTGTCAATCAATTAACATGCCAATTAATCTGACGTGCTAGCTTTAGGTTCAATTGGAAAAAAAATGTAGGTCCGAAATCGATTATATATTTCGCTAGGGAAACATTAATATCACACGCATGTACATTTAAATGTAAGACTATAAAACTCGATATACATTAATATCACACGTATCACATGGAAGACTTACATAAGCTTCCATATAATAAATGGAAATAGAAAAATAGAAAGTATGATTCACATAGAGAAATAGAAAAACTTACATGCGATGGAAGAAAGCTTCTGGAATCGTGCTTGGGATTTCTTATCTTTTCCTTTTAATTAACGCAAGTCTATATGTAAAATGAAAAATACTTTGTGACCAAGTTAAAATTTAATATGTCGCAAAACATAAATATCCCTTATATATTAAAAGAAATATTTGAAAAATTGTAACCTCAATTTTGTAATAATTAAAAAAGATCACATGCTTAGGTGTCATTCAATTAGGTAATCAATTACATTCAATTGAGAAATAAGTATGTTTACATTCGATTTTTATATGTCGCTAGATGTATTCTTTGGTCAAACTATATGATATGATGATATGATATGATATTTAGAATAAAAACATTTATGACTGTTCCGCTAGATATATTACTATTTTATTTTCTTTCCTTAAATAAAACCTACGAAATTACCATAAATGACTAATATATATATGATAATTAATGATTTTAATAGTAAATATTGATAACAATTTATATCTCCTCCATCATTTTTATTGAATTTTATATTATTAAAATAAATTAAACAATCAAATTAGTTATAAAATTAAACTTTAGATTTTTTTCGTATATATTACATTTTGAGTTTACAAAACGAGAATAAGTGACTAAAACTATTAAAATTACTATGTTAAAAATTAATGATCAATAGTTGAACATTTTTATTATAAAAAGATACACATGATTTTTATACCATATGAGTAAAAAGTATCATTCAATAATATATATATATATATATTAAACTATATACCATATAAGATTACATAAATATTTTAGTTTCAAAAATGTCAATGAATTTTCAAGAACATTTATAAATTATAAACTTATTAAATTTTTTACATTGAAATTTTTTTTATCAATGATTTAAATATATTAGTTCTTTTTTTATAATTTTATATTGTTAAAAGATATTAAACAATCAATAATATGTTTTTTTTGTATATACCATTAAGTATGAATGGATGTGATTTTATTAAAACTGTAGGATTTGGATATGGTTTGATTTATAACCGATTAAACTGAAACATATAAATATGTATATAGTTATAACGACACATGAGTTGAACTATTATTACAATTTCTAAATCACTTGAATCACTTGAACTATAATTAACTAACAATTTAGTGAGGTTTCTTATTTTCTTATTTTTTTATCTTTTTGCTTTATAAATAAACATAAATAATAATTATAAATTTGATAGACAACAATTAGTTGAAATTCTTTACAACTTTTTTTATCTTTAAATAAACAGAGTTTTGTTCAATCGAAAACATATTAATTTGATGAAAACATATGGAAGAATATACAAACTTTTCTTTCATTCTGTTTTGTTTTTTTATTTTTATTTTCAAATTTAAAACTTTGATATTAATTTCAGATTCATCATTTTATTAGATGATAGAAGCCCTTTTTATTCTTTTATTTAAATATATAATATTTTTTAATAAATGACTTTTTGACAATATGACTCTAAATATGATCATTATATATTTGTATAATATATAATATGATCTCAAACTAAATAATTATGTTTTTTGGTATAAAACTGAATAAACTGAAAACCGATGGTATATAAACCAAATCGAATCCAAGTAAATATGGATTTAGAATATTAATTATATTTTAATAAATAAAATACCAAAAAATTGAACCTAACTAAAACCCAATATCTGGATTGAACATCCCTAATCCAAATGAACCAAACTATTGTTTCATTTTCCAAAATATAATAAAAATAACAATTTCATCCCGCGCAAGGCGCGGATCTTATCCTAGTAACCATATTATTGATTGTTAATATCTTTTAAAATATAAAATTAAAAAAAGAACTAAGATATTTAAATCATTGATAACAAAAAATTTCAATGTGAAAAATTTAATAAGTTTATAATTTATAAATGTTCTTGAAAATTTATTGGAAATTTTGAAATTAAAATATTTATGTAATCTTATATGGTATATAGTTTAATCTGTATATATATTTGTTTTATTATTGAATGATCTTTTATCTAGCAACCTATAAAAATCTAATGTGGACTTACTTATTTTTCAATTGAATCTAATTGACTACCTAATTGAATGACACCTATGCATTAGGGTCTCTTTTAATTAATACAAAATTGAGGTTACATCTTTTTAAATGTTCCTCAATTAATATATAGGGGATTATTACTACGTACTGTCGAATAACAAACATTGAAAAACCAAAATTTACTTTATAAAAAAATATACTCCTGAAAAAGTCAAGACACAATAGATGAGAAGATTAAAAAAAAACATAAGTATAAATCAGTTGTCATGGTGTGTTGAGTTAGTGCGTCCCCTCACAGTCTCAATCTTCATCCCAAACACGCTTTTTTAGACTTTTCAATTGCAAGAAGGCAAGAATGATTAAACCTTCAGGTAATGCTTGTCCTGTCTCTACCTTCGTTTACCACTAGACAAATACAAACACTTTAATAATTAAATTATATTCTTCTTTTAAGTCGTTTCTCTCTCTTGTTGGTTTGTTAAATTTGTTTGCTATAGAAGGAACGCGAGATGTCTCTAGTGGTGGTTGTAAATCACTTAATCTCAACCACGTCCTCCTTGCTTCTCTTGGTGGTCTTGCCGCCGCTGCCGCTGCTTTTGCCGGAGAATCTCTCCTTCGCCGCAGGAGAACTCATCAAGGTGATTTTATGGGGAACAAAGATCAGAAAATAGCTCCTTTGATTGAGAGAAAAGATTCAAGTCGACGATCAAACCTAGAGAGATTCTCTTACTATGTTGGTACGTATTCTTGCATCTGTCATACATTTTTACGAATGAACTTTGCTAAATCTTTAACCGAAAACATAAATTGCAAATAGTTTCTAATTAAGAAGAAAGAAAATATAGAATTGATATTGACCAGGAGATTATAATAATAGCAAAAATATATTGTATTTATTGGGAAGAAAAAGATAAATAATGATACTACTATTCTTTGCACATGGAAGGATATGTACAAAATCAGAATTGATGAGGGTTTATTATAGTTTTGAAAGTACCGAAGCTTGTAACAGAACAATACTACTACATTTAGCAATTTTGGCATGGTTTTTTAGATTAAAAATATCCTTTATTTTAATATTATGTTTATACTTTGAAATATTTAACTCCAATTCTTGAAATATCCAACTCTTACGCAAGTCTATAACTTATGGTGATGGGGGATTTAATAGATTACATACACGTGCTACTTTCTCCATAAATGCTAGAAAGAGCTTTCACAAAAGGGGACCTTTTGTAAAATTTAAATATTGTATGTAAGCAAATATATTTATCTTTTATATTTGTTTTTTTTTGTGCACCATATTTATGTATCTTCTATATAAGAAACTTTGCACGTGTATTTTTTGATAAGTGTTAGCATATATGCAAAATGCAGCAAGGCAGCTAGGAATTGAGGATCCAAATGAATGCCCACAACTATGCAAACTGGCAAATGCATATTTGATGAAAACAAAAGGATATGATGAGAATGTGTATGCGTATTTGGTCAATGAAGCTGATGCTGATTCTCTCTATATCCATCTCCTTGAAGAATTCGAAAGATGCATTCTCACGTATTTTGCTTTCAACTGGACTCAATCGTCCAACCTCATCTCTCAGGTACTCATTTCATATCAAAATCAACCTGATCTGCGTATTTTTTTTTCTAAGTATATATTTGTATTATCTAATTTACTTATATTCTATGTGGCATACTTATTAACATGATTTATTTCGTAATCATAGAATCATTCAAAAGTTGTACTTTATTTATTTGATTGTTGGTTAGTATTCAACTTTCCGCTGGGTGGAGTAGGTTAGACCATTACCAATCTCCAATAATGCGTATGAATAGTCAATATTATCTAATTATTTATCCATAACAACGACAGATATTAAGCGACGAGTCGGATCAGAAAGTACCAAAACTCAAGGATTTCGTGATGGCAGCAACAAGGTGATTGGATTGTTCCATGTTCCATAATTTTAATTACATGGTCTCACAACTATCAATTACATATATAGATAGACATACATTGATTTTTTTTGCTTAAAGACATACATTGATTGACTAATGCATATACTTAACTATATGAATTGCCTAATCATGGTGATGGCGCGTTGCTTCCATTGTTAGCCTTAGGTCACATTTTCCCTGCTGTGATAATGATTCTTTTTTTTTGTCAACCTGTGATAATGATTCCAACTTTATTCATTTTAAATAAATTATCATCATTAACAATTTTAAAAAAAAAAACTTTGTAGAACTTACTGACTAATTTTGTTTAATATAATTAATTCAGGAAACAGAGGTTCGAGAGAGTAACAAATGATCTAAAGGTGAAAAGGGTATTTTCAACATTAGTAGAAGAGATGAAAGCCATAAACATCGGCAGAAGCGGCAGTAGCGGTGAGCCACATTGTACGGAAGTGATGTCTCCGGTGGCTCATAACAAACGGAGCCCCGTTCTCCTCCTCATGGGCGGTGGAATGGGCGCCGGAAAAAGCACCGTCCTCAAAGATATCCTCCAAGAGTAATGTTTTAATAAAAGTTTGCATGCTTGTATTTATATGCATGCATTTAGCTATATACAATTATACAAAGCCAACTAAATTATATTTTTGTAGGCCGTTTTGGTCAGAGGCAAGGGGCGACGCAGTGGTGATAGAAGCTGATGCGTTTAAGGAGACTGATGTTATCTATAGAGCTCTTAGTTCTAGAGGTCACCACGACGATATGCTTCAAACTGCTGAATTGGTGAGTTTATTATTTTAAAATCTCTAGGCTCTATAACAAACGGACTACATATAACGTGGGATATAAGAATTAAAGACTGCATTATGTTAATTTTATTAAACATGTTACATATTTTTGGTTGCTCCTTATATGTAGGTGCACCAATCATCTACTGATGCTGCATCGTCCTTACTAGTAACAGCATTAAACGAAGGACGTGATGTGATAATGGATGGAACCTTATCATGGGAGCCATTCGTGGAACAAATGATAACAATGGCTAGGAACGTCCACAAACATAGATATAGAATGGGCGTAGGCTACAAGGTGTCTGAAGACGGGACAACAACCGAAGAATATTGGAGAAAAGAAGAAACCGAACAAAATAGGAAACAACAAAACTTGAAACCTTATAGAATCGAGCTGGTCGGTGTAGTTTGTGATGCTTATCTCGCCGTAGTAAGAGGCATACGGTAAAAAAAGATAAAAAAAATCTATTGTTCTCAAAACATTTTAGTCGAATCATATTGGATTTATTGTGCTTGTAATTTAACAGGAGAGCTTTAATGGTGAAGAGAGCAGTGAGAGTGAGATCTCAGCTCAAATCACACAAGAGTTTTGCTAATGCATTTCCAAAGTATTGTGAGCTTGTTGATAACGCTAGGCTTTACTGCACAAACGCTGTTGCTGGTCCTCCAAAGGTAAAAACGTCAATATTAACGTTATCTTTTACCTAAAGGGATACTAACATGTATTTTTTTTTAAATCAGCTTATAGCGTGGAAAACTGGAGATAGTAACCTTCTGGTGGATCCAGTGGAGATTGAATGTCTGAAACGGGTCAGCAATCTTAACCCGGATGCAGAATCCATTAACGAGCTTTACTCGGATCCGAGCGTATTAAGCAAGCCCGGTTCAGTTTGGAGTGATGTCGTTTTAGCCCCATCTAGGCCAACGCTTCAGAAGCAACTCACCGATGCCATCAAGAAAATCGAGAAGGTCCAAGCGACAAAGTGATGTATTGTTAATTAGCCATTAAAAAGTTGTTGTCTTTTGCTAATTTCGAGCTATTTTCTTTGTACGTACGTTTCTCTTATTTTTTGTGCTAGTCTAAATAACTTAATAAATTAGTAAACGGATTTTGCAAATTTTTAGCTACTTCATATGCGTATTTGAACCAGATTTTAAAAGTTAACTAGATTTTGACCCGCGCTTGAAAGCGCGAAAATTTTTTATGATTAAAAATTTATATAATTGGGTTTTGTCTTAATTTAAAGAATGTTTTAGTATAAAATCAGTTCACCAAAATTTGTGGTGATGATTGTTTTTTATTAGTTTTTAGTTTCAGTTTTTATTTTTAGATTTTGGTTTTTGGTTTTTAGTTTTTAAGTTTCTAATTTTGATTTTAAGCTTTTGGTTTGTGCTTTTAATATTTAGACCCATTGAGTTAGTTTGAACTGATTTTACCAACAAACAAATCCTAAATAATCGAACATCTAATTTAAAACTGAAAAGATGACAAAAGACATTTTTCAATAGTTTATTTTGTAAATAAACAAAAACAAAAAAAATATAACTTGTGTTTTCATCTTTTGGTTTTTAGATTTGGTTTTTGGTTTTGCTTTACATTTTTTTAATCAGTAAATTATTTAAGAAAAAAAAAATTATTTAAAAGTTACCATTGAAATTTATCAAAATAAAGTGATTTTTATTTAAAATAAAAAATAGATTAACATGTTTTAAAGTACATGATTTAAATAAATGATTAATAATAGACATTCTTGTTTTGTTAAAAATATTAAAACCTTTAGGGCCTAAAAATAATAATTGATTTTTGATCTATTAAGGTGGAAAGTTTATCCAGTGTTTTTGGAGTTTTTCCTTAATACTAAGCCCAAAAACTAAACTATATAATTTGTTCTAAAAACAAAAGTAATCTCAAGACTATATCTCATAAATAACTATCGGTTTAATTTAAGTAATGCGGTTTAATTAATTATATGATTTGTGTTAAATATTTGTAACACTCTAGAAATGATCCAAATTTAAACGACAACTTGTATCAGTAGATAAAAAGAATGACTCTATTTTAATAGAGTAGTACTCACATAATAACGAGTGCATACTTTTAGGAGGTATGATTTTCCTCATAATGTATTTTCTTCATATGCGTATTTGAACCAGATTTTGTTGTTGGTCTCGTACGCAGCATTAGAGAAACGGACATGACTAATATGTTACTAAACTAAAGAATCTCTTCATATTTCACACAAAACAAAGATTCATGGATTTATTGTGTAATTTATAACATGTTATTCCATTTTCCAATCAGTGTTTGGATTTTTAGTGGTTCATATATATACTTTGTATTACAGAAGGTTATATAATTTACAAAAAACGAATGTATGGACTGATTTGAAAATTAGATAAAACATAGAGAAACTAATAACAAATAAGTATACTAGGCTTTCCAAGTGGGACTGAATTAAAGTTGGGCCCCTGAAACACTTCAAACAATCAAAACTGGGCTGGGCCGAAAAACCCTAATTAACACACATAGTCCCATATATATTTTGTATCGCCGCAAGAATCTGGCTCAAGCTTTCCAAAGACCTAATAAAACTTCCTCAAGCTTTTAGCCGTTTTAGGGTTTAATCCTTGAGATCTAAATCATGGTGAGTTCTCCACTCTCAGTCTCTGAATCTACATCTCTAACTACACTGTCTTAACCTGATTGTTTGCTTAAAAAAATTATGTATGTAGGCGGATGTGGAACCAGAGGTTGCTGCAGCAGGAGTCCCAAAGAAGAGGACGTTCAAGAAGTTTGCCTTCAAAGGAGTTGATCTCGATGCTCTTCTTGACATGTCTACTGATGATCTTGTCAAGCTCTTCCCTTCTCGTATTCGCAGAAGGTAAAAACACACAGAAACCGTAGATTGAGATTTGTGTAATTGATGTTTTATGTTTTGTTCTGACAGTTTGTCTTTGTCTGAAAAATTGAGTTTAGGTTCTCTAGAGGTTTGACCAGGAAGCCAATGGCTCTCATTAAGAAGCTGCGTAAGGCTGTAAGTCATTTCTATCTCTCTGTTTGTGTAATTTAATGATTAGTTTATGTTATTCGTAGTTCTAGATTAGCTAAGAATCTCATTTCTAAACTTTTTCAGACATAGTGTTTACATTTCAGACATTTGTTTAGAACATGAGTTAGTTCTTTTAGTTTTAGGACCTGTCTTGTTTCTATTTAGTTTTGTCTTTTTATTGAATTAAAATAATTAAGCTGTTGTTATTTTGAAGGCTTTGAGGTGTTTGGTAATCTGTTAAACTTTATTTATGTTTGATTTTGTTTATTTATTTATTTGGTGTTGATAAATAGAAAAGAGAGGCACCACAAGGTGAGAAGCCAGAGCCAGTGAGAACCCACTTGAGGAACATGATCATTGTCCCAGAGATGATTGGAAGCATCATTGGAGTATACAATGGAAAGACCTTTAACCAAGTCGAGATCAAGCCTGAGATGATTGGTCACTACCTGGCTGAGTTCTCCATCTCGTACAAGCCGGTTAAGCACGGTAGGCCTGGTGTTGGTGCTACCCACTCCTCCAGGTTTATCCCTCTCAAGTGAAGAGCTTATACTACTACTGCTTGGGGAATGTGTTCCATCGTTGTATGGTCTTTGCTTTGATTTTGTCTTCAATGTAATGCGGATCCTTTTTTTGCAATTTGTTTTTGGTTTATGATGAATGAAACTACTTTTAGATACTTTGTTAAATCTATGTTTTTCTTGCATTTTCATTAAGGTTTCATTTGCGCACGGGTTGTTTTTCAGTTTTGTAAAAGTTTTTAATCAACACGAGAATTCCAATATAATTCTGCAAACCAAACCGCATAAACGTATTGAACTGATGGGTTTATATCTTTGGGTTTAGTCGCTTAACAATTGTATGTCTTTCTTGTACAGTTATTGGGCTTCGTCCTCTTTAAGTTGTAAATCTTCCCCTTCATCAGATTTTGACTAGTCTTCCTTTCACAAAGATCTTTGGCGAATGGCACAACTCGTCTCACTTATTTTTTAACAAACAGTCAGTTTATGATACAAATATCCATTAGAAAATAAATTAAAATTTATTTTATTTTTTCTTGAAATGTATGGTTTAATCCCTTTGAAAAAATTAAATTTTTCGATAAATACTATCTATAATTTTTAGACACTTTAGTGTTGTTTAAAAATACCAAACCACACTCTAAATGTATATTAACATAGGCTAAACATATTTTCATGGTACATTGTCATCATTTCTAACTTTTCAACGAGTAATTTACTTTAACTTCATAAATAATCTAATCAGTGTACTAACCACTATAAAATCTATAATTTCTAGAGAAATGAGAACATATAAGGTATCAAACCTCTTTAATCTTCAAAATATATCAGTTCACTATGAAAATATGCATTAAAACAAAAATTAAAAAAATTTCTATTTTTTCTTGAAATGTGTGGGTTAACCCCCTTTGAAAAATTGAATTTTTCGATAAATGCTATCTATAATTTTTAGACACTTTAGTGTTGTTTAAAAATACCAAAACCACACTCTAAATGTATATTAACGTAGGCTAAACATATTTTCATAGTACATGGTCATCATTTCTAACTTTCCAACGAGTAATTTATTTAAATTCCATATACGATCTAATTAGTGTACTAACCACTATAAAATCTATATTTTCTAGAGAAATGAGAACATATAAGGTCTCAAACCTCTTTAATCTTCAACAAATGTCAGTTCATGATGGAAATATGCATAAGAACAAAAATTAAAAAAAATTTCTATTTTTTCTTGAAATGTGTGGGTAAACCCCTTTGAAAAAATTAAAATTTTCGATAAAAGCTATCTATAACTTTTAGACACTTTAGTGTTGTTTAAATATACCAAACCACACTCTAAATGTATATTAACGTTGGCTAAACATATTTTCATGGTACATGGTCATCTTTTCTAACTTTCCAACGAGTAATTTATTTTAACTTCATATACGATCTAATTAGTGTTATAACCACTATAAAATTTCTATTTTTCTAGAGAAATAGGAACATATAAGGTCTCAAACCTCTTTAATCTTCAACAAATGTCAGTTCATGATGCAAATATGCATTAAAAAAAAATTAAATAAATTTCTGTTTTTTCTTGAAATGTGTGGGTTAACCCCTTTGAAAAAATTGAATTTTTCGATAAATGCTATCTACAACTTTAAGACACTTTAGTGTTGTATAAAAATACCAAACCACACTCTAAATGTATTTTAACGTAGGCTAAACATAATTTCATGGTACATGGTCATCATTTCTAACTTTCCAAAGCGTAATTTATTTTAAACTTCATATATAATCTAGTTAGTCTATTAACCACTATAAAATCTCTATTTTCTAGAGAAATAGGAAAATATAAGGTCTCAAACCTCTTTACTCTTCAAAATATGTCAGTTCATTAAGCAAATATGTATTAAAACAAAAATAAAAAAATTTCTAAATTTTCTTGAAATGTGTGGGTTAAACCCTTTTGAAAAAATTGAATTTTTCGATAAATGCTATCTATAATTTTTGGAGACTTTAGTGTTGTTTAAAAATACCAAACAACACTATAAATATATATAAACGTAGGCTAAACATATTTTCATGGTACATGGTCATCATTTCTAACTTTCCAACGCGTAATTTATTTTAACTTCATATACAATCTAATCAGTGTACTAACAACTATAAAAACTATATTTTATAGAGAAATGAGAACATATAAGGTCTCAAACCTCTTTAATCTTCAAAATATGTCAGTTCATTATGCAAATATGCATTAGAAAAAAATAATAAAAAATTCTAAATTTTCTTGAAATGTGTGGGTTAACCCTTTTGAAAAAATTGAATTTTTTGATAAATGCTATCTATAATTTTTAGACACTTTAGTGTT
>CAKOAT010964043.1:0-10822 GCA_932364175.1 Eruca vesicaria subsp. sativa | reverse complement strand
TGTGGTGGTACCACATAAGCTCATTGGATTCACTGAACAGATGACACGACAAAGTAACTTATTCAATATAGGTAGGCCCAATGATATTGTTGGCCACAACTTTCTCGTGGAAAAGTGGTACATCTGTATCCACCAAGCTTTCTTGCTTGCTTATTTTAATCAACGTTATGTGTTAGTACTTGGTACATACACAAAGACTCATTGTTACTACTTCATCCTCTCTAAAAAGCCTTTGCTATCTTGGTCCTCTCTTCATTATTCTAATGGATTGCCCTTACTAATGTTGTTGTTGCGGCAATAAACTTCCTCACGGTTTCGGGGTACACTCTTTTCTTGTTTTTTTTCTACAAAATAAAAATCCAGATCCCATCTAGAAAACAAAATAATGGCTTCCCCAAGCTTCCAGGGGGCAGATGTCTACAAAGACTTTCTCAGCTACGTTCTCAAGGAGTTCAGGAGCATAGGAAAATTCACTTTGTATATATGGTTGATCCCATTTGCTTTTCAAATTTTTTTGATCTTGTGTTGTGATGATAATCCGACTCCTATAACTAAACCAACAAGTTTGAAAGGTCTAGTCATACTTGATGATGTTGATTAGTTAGTACAATTAGTAGTCATAAGGAAAGAAATTTGCTGATTTGGTTTTCAAAGTCGGATTATCATCACAAGACTAGTTCTAAAAAATTTAGATGCAAAAGGGATGTCAACCATATGTATACATAGTGGATTTTCCTAAGTGATAAGCTTTCTAAAAGTCAGAAAAGTCTTCCGAGTTGGATATCATCACAACACTAGATCTAAAAATTTAGAAGTAAAAGAGATAAGCCATATATACATGGATTTTCCATATCAAATCTTTTGCATCTATGGTTCTGGTCAAAAGAACCCTAAGGATGGTTTCATGAAGCTAGCTTGTTAAGTTACAAGACTTGTAGGTGGACTTCCTTTGAAGTTAACATGTTGGTGAACAGATGGTAAGGACTAGTTGCATTAACTTGACAAACTTAAGAAAAGAAAATAGATAGAATCTTCTGAATCTTATTCTGAGGAATGTTGGTGAATACAAGTTTTTTTTTATAGATAATGTTGTAAAGAGTGAGATCAAGAACTCACAAAGTGGCAAAAGCTGATACTATGGTTTATATCTTAAATTTTATTATAAGAAAGACAGAAGCATACAAAACTATGTTTGTAAAAATCTCAATGCAGTTCACCAACAGGAGCTTCGTTGAGCCAGAGGAAGTGGATGAAGTCATACAACTTGGCGCTCACACTAACCTGTAAAAGTTTTAAGTAACCAATTAAGTTTTTTTCTCTCTCTCTTAGAACTCTCTGTGAACACAAAACAGGTTCTCTCACGGTGTTTGTTTGATATATTGTAAGTACCTTATAAGGAGTAGGGTTTAATCTCCTCATATGATCAGGTCTCATGTTCTCAAGCTGTTTAATGCAACGGTTTCTTATCTCTTTCAATGGCTCCAGCTCTTCCCTAGCTTCATCTTCATAAAAAACAACATAATCAGACATAAGCCTTTTGTAAGAAAAAAATTAAGAACTGTGTTGTAACCTGCATTTCCACGCCAATAACATTTAAGAAGCTCTTCCACACGTTGTGGCACCACATAAGCTCTTTTTGATTCATTGAATGGATGACGGCAAAGTAACCTTTCACCAACCTTGAAATTACAGAAAAAGATTAAAAGACTAACACAACAATCTTTCAAGAACTCTAATGCCTCTGCTTTTACCTTTGGTGGTGGTTCGTTTTCTCCTGTCATAATATCAACTAGAGGGTAACCCTCTTTACCAAATAATCTGTAAGTACGCTTCTTACATGGTATAGATACCTGAAAGACAAATGAAAAGAAGAAGCAAAGGTTTATATACTTTTAAGTTCAAAGCAACATCTCAATCCAGAATTCAAACCTTAGTAACATCTTCAGAAAGTTTGATCCGAGGCTGGCCATTGATCTCCACAAGTTTGAAAACACAACCTAAAGCAGCTTGTGAATAGCAAGTGACTAAGTTGGTTCCAATTCCAAAGGCATCTACCTCATGACCCTAAAAGTTACATTCCATCAAAGTGAAGCCTAATGAGAACAAAATGTCATAAAGTTAAAGGTGAGTGAGAGAGTTACCTGTTTGTTTAGAGCATCAACTGTCTCTTCATTTAGATCATTACTAGCGGTAATAATCATCTTCCCAAAGTCAGGCACATTAAGCTCTCTCTCTATGCCACAAAAGAACTTTCTTGCTTCAGTAGAGAGGTAAGCTAAGTCACCTGAATCCAATCTGATACCTACTGCTTTGTATCTGCATTAACAGCCATGAATCTTTAAACAAAAAGTTGCATTGGCTCTAAGTAAAAAAGACAAGAGTATCAATGGAAATTCTATAACACACCCCAGTTCATTAAGTGCTAAAGCAACTGCACAGAAGTTAGGAATGCCACTCTTCATCACCTGTAAAGTAGTTAAAAGAGAAATGTTATCACCAATATTCTAAAAAATTTTGGTTTCTTTTTTTTGTATATCTAATTTTTATAACTCATCAGAATAATTTTACAATTAGACACAAAATTAAACTAGAATATATACATCAATATTCATTAAACACCTAATTTATCGCCTAGAGATTTCTTGAACATTGGTTATTACAGACGAGAAGGTAAAGAATGTTAACACTCACATCATAAGTATCCACAAGAGCAAGAAAGGCGCTGGGGAAAGCCAGTGCATAGGATGTGAAAGCTGCAAGCTCGCTTTTGTTTGTCTCAGAAAAGATCCCAGACACTGAAGATGAGTTCTATTCATACAACCAACAAGAAAAGATTTATAAAGAAATGAATCAAACTAAAAACAAATACTACACTTCATAAGCAAACCTGAATCTTGGCTAGGCATGTTTGGACTAGATTGACAAAATCTTCACACGTGGTTTTCCCATCAGAACTTCGAAGAGCTTTGTCCACAATCTCATCAAGGCTCTGCAAAATTACAAATGTAAATGATAAAAGCTTATAATCCTGCTAGTGTTAAAGAGTTGGCTTACCATGAATGAGCTAACAAAAGCATGGGAATGTGTACCACGGAGAGGTATTCCAAATAATTTCCCCGCTGCAACATTGCTGCCATAACAAGAAAACAACCAAATCATTATTTTTCTGTTTCCTTTTTGAACAATTACTTGAAATAACATTAAAAATTTCAAAAATACATTAACATTTGGATTTAGAATTTAGTGATTAGGATTTAGTATTTAGGGGTTGATTAGGTTTATAAAGTTCTATAAATAATTCTTAAAACATTTATAAATGATTTCTTTGACCAAAAAACATTTACAAATGATTTATGAGAATTAGTTTAGTATTTTTCATCACAAATTTAAGGCAAATTTGAAAAATGGTATCAAATTTGTGGTAAAACTAGAATTTCTCCTTTTTTATAAACAAAACAAAACACTAGTAGTAAGACTTAAGACATACCTTGTTGCATCAAAACCTCCAAGGTAGCAATACTTTGATGCACTTATTGCACCATCAGGTCCCTATAACAACAACATAAAAGAGATCAATCAAAACCAAAACCACAACACCTAAAGCTAACATATAAAAACTTCCAGAGGAGGAAACCTGAGCTCTTCTAGCACCAAACTCAAGCAGAAGCTTAGATTTGCCAGCAACAAACCGATGCCTTGCAGCATTAGTAGCAACCAAAGACGCATAATTGATAAGATTAAGAAACGGAGTCTCCAACAATTGCACAACCTAACCAACAAATAACAAAATAAACCTAAAACCAATCAAATCAATTCAAAAGCTAATGAAAGATTAAAAAAAAACAACTCACAGCAACAGGACCTTCAATCCTAAGCAAAGGCACTTTAGGAAACACAACAGAACCTTCAGACACAGCATACACTTCAATGTCGGAACAATCAAGCCCACGAAGATAATCACAAAAAGCTTCCTGCTTTCAATACTCAAATCAAAACTATTGTAATAAAACATTAAAAAGTTTTAAGTCTTTGTTTGTTTTATTACCTCACAGCCAGGTAACGAGTCACGAACAAAATCAATCTCTTCATCAGTTAACTTGAAATTAGCTAAAAACTTGATGCATTCTTCTAACCCAGCGAAGATTGTGTACTCTCCACCAAATGGGTTTTTGCGAAAATACAAATCAAACCTGAGAATTTGAATAAAGTTTCAGACTTTTGACTTAAAGAATTGAGATTTTGAGATTTAGAGAGACTGACACGGAGCGTTCGGATTGTTTGCCGGCTTTCCAGTAAGCATAAGCCATAGTGAATTGGTAAAGATCGTTGAGGAGTGGTGTCACCATCGGGTTTGTGGGTTTTTCAACGACCCGACCCGGTTTAAGACTCTTCTTCTCCATTTTTAAACTATGTTTTGTTTTGTTTTTGTGTTTGAGGAGGAGAAAGAGAGAGTGGGAGATTTATAGATTCTATGGAACACAAAAAAGTTGAGCGTGAGAGTGAAGACAAGCTTGTCCCCAGGTACAAGTTCAACTCTTGTCGTCTTCAACCCAAATCAAAAGTTGGAGAATTTTTTTTTTTCAAAGTTATCACTTTTTATTTTACGAACCAAAAAAGAGGGTATAAGAACAATCTGAAGATTTCAAGTAGATAATAAGATTTGTGCAAATGGGTTTTATGAAATGGATAAAATTAACTATTATTGGGTTTGGTCCATTGTTGTGTGTATCCCAACATCCATATAATCTGTTTAAAGTACAAGGCTTTAGCTGATAGGCCCATTCTTCATGTTGGTCATTTTTACCCAAAGTTCTATCTTAATATCTATCGTAATATTAACCCATAAATTTCAAGAAAATTAGAAAATATGGAGTGTTTCAAAAAAAAAAATGTTTCAAAAAAGAAAATTAGAAAATATGGTATTTTTATTTTACTGCATAGATACATCCATCGCATATATAGGATGAAGGTCAAAGATATCTAACATCTTTGTTGTCCTAATTTCTCATGAATATATAAATTTCATAGGATTTAATTCTTTGGTTTACGTGGTGGTATATAAAGATTTATTAAATTACTCATCGGAAAATTATAAATGTTGTCGATGTACCATGAAAATGAATTTTTAACGTGGTTAGATATTTAAAAAAAAAACTTTAATGAGACTAAACTTAAGTACAAATAACATTTATTGGAAAAATAATTTGATTTTTTCGTAGGGGTTAACAAACATATTTCAAGAAAAATTAGAATATATGGGTTTTTTTTAATGCATAGCTGCATCATGCGATGACATAGTATGAAGGTTAAAGAGATTTGAGAGTTTAGGTGTTTCCCTTACTCCAGAAAACAAAGATTTGATATGAGTTAATCCACTAATTAAGGGGTAAATGAAGTTTAAATAAATTACACATTAGAAAATTAGAAATGATGCTCATTTACCATGAAAATCATTTAACATACCTTTCTATAAATTTACAATGTGATTTTGTATTTTTAAAACAACAATAAATAGCCTAAACTTAATAATATATCATTTATCGGAAAATTCGATCTTTTTATAAGGATAAATCTACATATTTCAAGAAGAAAATAAAGATATGGTATTTTTTTGAATGCATAGATGTATCATGGAATGACATAGTATTAAGATTAAAGAGGTTTGGGACTTTACGTGTTTCCGTTTCTCTAGAAAACAGAGATTTGATAGGGATTAATCCACTGATTAATGGGTAGATGGAGTTTAACTAAATTACTCACTGGAAAATTAGAAATTATGTTCATTTACCACAAATTATTTTTTAACATACATTAATATAAATTTAGAATGTGATTATCTATTTTTAAAACAACACTAAAGAGCCTAAACTTCATAACATATATCGGAAAAGTCAATCTTTTTGGTAGGTGTTAGCCCACATATTTGAAATTGTTTTTTAGAAAATATGGTATTTTTGTTTTAATGCTTATCTGCATCATAAAATGACATAGTGTGAAGATTAAAAATGATTGAGACCTTAGGTGTTTCCGTTCTCCAGAAAACAGAGATATGATAGAGGTTAGTCCACTATTTAATGGTATATGAAGTTTAAATAAAATACTCTTTGTAAATCTAAAAATGATGTCCATCTAAAATTAAAATATGATTAGTATACATTAATATAAATTTACATTGTGGTTATTTATTGTTAAAACAATATTAAAGAGGCTAAATTCTAATATATATAGTTTATTGGAAATTATAATCATTTGATATATTAAATCAAAAAATATGGTATTTTTTAATACATAATTTAATCACGCACCAACATATGATGAGGAAAGAAGTCTGGGACCTTGGTTGTCCCGTTTCTCCCAGAGAAAAAAAAACACAGATTTTATCAAATTAGGTCAGAGAATTATGTGAAATATGAAATTTTATTAAATTACTCACTAAAATTTTGAAAGCATGCCCATGTATTATGAATCTTTTAAACATATATTAATATACATTTAGAATGTGATTAGGTAATTTTCAATCAACACTAAAGAGTCTAAACTTCAGAATATTGCATTTATCGGAAAACTAGAAATTTTCGTAGGGTTTAACCCACATATTTCAAGAAAAATTAGAAAATTTGATATTTTAGTTTTAATGTAAATCTGCATCATGCAATGCCATAGTTTGAAAATTAAAGAGGTTTGATACCTTAGGTGTTTCCGTTTCTCCAAAAACCAAAGATTTGATAAGGGTTAGTTTAATGATGAAGCTTAAATAAATTACTCGTCTGAAAAATAGAAATGATGCCCATAGACCACGAATATTTTTAACATACATTACTATAAATTTATAATGTGATTAGGTATTTTTAAAACAACAATAAAAAGCCTAAACTTCATAATTTAACATATATCAGAAAAGTCGATCTTTTCATAGGGTTATCCCACATATTTTTTTTAAAAATAGAAAAAATGGTATTTTTGTTTTAATGCTTAGATGCATCATACAATGACATAGTGTGAAAATTAAAAATGTTTGAGATCTTACGTGTTTTCGTTTCTCCAGAAAATAGAGATTTGATAGAGGTTAATCCACTGTTTAATGGTATATGAAATTTTTTTTAATGCATAAAATAATCAAGCACTAACATATGATGAAGATTAAATAGGTATGGGACCTTAGTTGTCATGTTTCTCTTAAAATCAGATTTTATCAAACTAAGTCACTGAATTATGTGAAATATGATATTTTATTAATTTTCTCACTAAAATATTAAAAATAATGCCCATATATTATGAATCTTCTTTTTAACATACATTAATATAGTTTTAGACTGTGATTAGGTAATTTTTAATCAACACTAAAGAGTCTAAACTTCAGAATATTGCATTTATCGGAAAACTAGAAATTTTCTTAGGGGTTAACTCACATATTTAAAAAAAATAGAAAATTTGGTATTCTAGTTTTAATGGATATCTGCTTCATGCAATGACATAATATTAAAATTAAAGAGGTTTAAGTCTTTAGGTGTTTCCGTTTCTCCAAAAACAGAGATTTGATAAGGGTTAGTCCAATGATTAAATTGTAAATGAAGCTTAAATAAATTACTTGTCTGAAAAATAGAAATGATGCTCATCTACCATAAATTTATTTTAACATACATTACTATAAATTTATAATGTGATTAGGTATTTTAAAACAAAAATAAAAAGCCTAAACTTCATAATTTAGCATTTATCAGAAAATTTGACCTTTCGTAGGGGTTAGCCCACATTTTCAAAAAAAAAAATAGAAAACATATATTTTTGTTTTAATGCTTAGATGCATCATAAAATCACATAGTGTAAAGATAAAATTTTTTTGACACCTTAGGTGTTTTTGTTTCTCCAGAAAACAGAGATTTGATAGGGGTTAATCCAATGTTTAATGGTATATGAAATTTAAATAAATTACTTGTTCGAAATCAAAAATGACATCCATATACAATTAAAATATGTTAGTATATATTAATATAAATTTAGCTTGTGGTTAGTTATTTTTAAAACAATGTTAAAGAGGCTAGATTCTAATATATATATATATATATATATATATATATATATATATATATATATATATATATATATATATAGTTTATTGTAAAAACATGATTATTTTGTATATTAAATTAGAAAATATGATATTTTATTTTAATGCATAACATAATCAAGCACTAACATATGATGAAGATTTAAAGAGGTCTGATACCTTAGTTATCTTGTTTCTCTTAAAAACAGATTTTATCAAATTAGGTCACTGAATTATGTGAAATATGATATTTTATTAAATTAATCACTAAAATATTAAAAATAATGCCCATGTATTATGAATCTTATTTTAATATAGATTTAGAATGTGATTAGGTAATTTTCAATCAACACTAAGGAGTTTAAACTTCCGAATATTGCATTTATCGGAAAACTAGAAATTTTTGTAGGGGTTAACCCACATATTTCAAGAAAAAATAGAAAACTTGATATTTTAGTTTAAATGCATATTTGCATCACTCAATGACATAGTTTTAAAATTAAAGAGGTTTGAGACCTTAGGTGTTTCCGTTTCTCCAAAAAACAAAGATTTGATAAGGGTTAGTCTAATGATTAAGTGGTAAACGAAGCTTAAATAAATTACTCGTCTGAAAAATAGAAATGATGCCCATAGACCACTAATATTATTTTAACATACATTACTATAAATTTATAATGTGATTAGGTATTTTTAAAACAACAACAAAAACCCTAAACTTCATAGTTTAACATTTATCGGAAAATTCGACATTTCGTAGGGGTTAGCCCACATATTTCAAAAAAAATTAAAAAAATTATATTTTTGTTTTAATGCTTAGTTGCATCATAAAATGACATAGTGTGAATAAAAAAAATGTTTGACACCTTAGGTGTTTTCGTTTCTCCAGAAAAAAAAAAAGAGATTTGATAGGGGTTAGTCCACTGTTTAATGGTATATGAAATTTAAATAAATTACTTGTTGGAAATCAAAAATGATATCCATATACAATTAAAATATGTTAGTATATATTAATATAAACTTATCTTGTGGTTAGTTATTTTTAAAACAATGTTAAAGAGGCTAGAATCAAATATATATAGTTTATTGTAAAAACATGATCATTTTATATATTAAATTAGAAAATATGAAATTTTATTTTAATGCAAAACATAATCACGCACTAGCATATGATGAAGATTTAAAGAGGTCTGAGACCTTAGTTATCTTGTTTCTCTTAAAAACAGATTTTATCAAATTAGGTCACTGAATTATGTGAAATCTGATATTTTATTAAATTGATCACTAAAATATTAAAAATAATGCCCATGTATTATGAATCTTATTTTAACATACATTAATATAGATNGATTTAAAGAGGTCTGAGACCTTAGTTATCTTGTTTCTCTTAAAAACAGATTTTATCAAATTAGGTCACTGAATTATGTGAAATCTGATATTTTATTAAATTGATCACTAAAATATTAAAAATAATGCCCATGTATTATGAATCTTATTTTAACATACATTAATATAGATTTAGAATGTGATTAGGTAATTTTCAATCACCACTAAAGAGTCTAAACTTCAGAATATTGCATTTATCGGAAAACTAGAAATTTTCGTAGGGGTTAACCCACATATTTCAAGAAAAATTATAAAATTTGATATTTTAGTTTTAATGAATATATGCATCATGCAATTGCATAGTTTGAAAATTAAATAGGTTTGAGACCTTAGGTTTTTCCGTTTCTCCAGAAAAAAAAACATTTGATAAGGGTTAGTCTAATGATTAAGTGGTAAATGAAGCTTAAATAAATTACTCGTCTGAAAAATAGAAATGATGCCCATAGACGAAAAATATTATTTTAACATACATTACTATAAATTTATAATGTGATTAGTTATTTTTAAAACAACAATAAAAGCCTAAACTTCATAATTCAACATTTATCGGAAAATTCGACATTTCGTAGGGGTTAGCCCACATATTTCAAAAAAAATTAAAAAAATATATTTTTGTTTTAATGCTTAGCTGCATCATAAAATGACATAGTGTGAATAAAAAAAATGTTTGACACCTTAGGTGTTTTCGTTTCTCCAGAAAAAAAGAGATTTGATAGGGGTTAGTCCACTGTTTAATGGTATATGAAATTTAAATAAATTACTTGTTGGAAATCAAAAATGATATCCATATACAATTAAAATATGTTAGTATATATTAATATAAACTTATCTTGTGGTTAGTTATTTTTAAAACAATGTTAAAGAGGCTAGATTCAAATATATATATATATATAGTTTATTGTAAAAACAGGATCATTTTGTATATTAAATTAGAAAATATGACATTTTATTTTAATGCATAACATAATCACGTATTAGCATATGACGAAGATTTAAAGAGGTCTGAGACTTTAGTTATCTTGTTTCTCTTAAAAACAGATTTTATCAAATTAGGTCACTGAATTATGTGAAATATGATATTTTATTAAATTGATCACTAAAATATTAAAACTAATTCCCATATATTATGAATCTTATTTTAACATACATTAATATAGATTTAGAATGTGATTAGGTAATTTTCAATCAACACTAAGGAGTTTAAACTTCCGAATATTGCATTTATCGGAAAACTAGATATTTTTGTAGGGGTTAACCCACATATTTCAAGAAAAATTAGAAAATTTGATATTTTGGTTTAAATGCATATTTGCATCACTCAATGACATAGTTTTAAAATTAAAGAGGTTTGAGACCTTAGGTGTTTCCGTTTCTCCAAAAAACAAAGATTTG
>CAKOAT010964042.1:335043-394441 GCA_932364175.1 Eruca vesicaria subsp. sativa | reverse complement strand
GAATCTGTGTGCATCGGTCCAGCGTATGGGGTTCAAGGGTTTATCATGTGGGATGTGAGTATATTGTTTAGGATTTACGTTTTAGTGTAAGGGTTTAGGGTTCAGAGGTTAAGGGTTATGGTTTAGGATTTAGGGTTTACGACATAGGGTTTAGGATTTAGATCTTAGGTTTAATGTTTTTGAGTTAGGGTTTATGGTCTAGGTTTAGGGGTTAGAGTTTAGGGTATATGTTTTCGTGTATAGGAGTCGGGCTTCCAGAAATAAATTCATATACATCACTAGAATATTAAAATTATGGACCGTTAATATTATGTTTGGATGTCTTTCATATTATTAATCGGCTCATCTATTTATTAATCTTTAGTTTATACACGCTGACAAAATTAGTAGTCATTGTGAAAAAACTTACTATTAGTATTTGTGGATGGTTATTAGGACCAATAACCGTCCAATCCAGAGTGTACACATATGTATGTGTGGATGGTCACTACCACAAGTAACCGTCCAATCCCAGTTGTAGACATTTGTGTGTCCATGTTAGCAACTCACCTTCTTTGTACTGAACAAACGTGGTCTGGTCTAGTCTACCAAGATTGTTCATTGGTTTAGGGCTTAGGATGATCTCTTTAACACAAAGTGGAGGACGGTATATGGTTCATGATTTAGACAGCCCCAAAGTGAAGGACGTACAAATACACATCTATATACACATTTTCTGTAATTAGAAGAGGTAAATCTTTGGCCTTAATTCGTTTTTCCCATGCACCGCTTGCGTCAGAAATTGCGTGGACAAAAAAGTTTCTGCAGTTAACACTATTTAAGTGTGTTTACCAATGCAAAATAATAATACCATCTAATATCTAAACAATATCTAAAGAAAATCTAAACAAAATCTAAAGAAATCTTCTACACCTATAAACCCTACACACCTAAGTCCACGGAAGTTGAAATGCAAATAGGGAGGACATTTCTGTCATCAACCATATACCAATCTCTACAACTTTTTGAGTCACGTACTGTTATTGGCATACTCTTAATTTGAGCTTCTTTCATGGGTTTTGACTCAATTTACTCTATAAAAAATGGTTGAAAAATACATATGCAATATATACCAATGCTCTTCTGGAAAGTAATATCATTGATTTTCACATTCAAATTAAGAAAAAAAAAATTAAGAAAAAAAAAATTGAGATTAGAAATGGATCCCATAGATTTTTCGTATTAACAAAAGAAAAAAAACTCTCAAAGTATACAAAATTTTCAATGTTTCAACAGAGTTTTGCCATTTAACGTAGTTTACACCTACATGCATTTATCATTGTTGACAAATAAACATTTATCAGACTGTTTTCTCCATCATGAGGCTTTCTATGCATTGAGATTTTACGTGGAAAAGACCAAACTGACTCTCGGTTCTTGATCCTCTTCATCTTCTCTGTTTGGCTGATCATATGAAGCCAAGAACATAGGGAGTCAAAGCCCTTCGCCACAGACTATTCCAGCTAATGTTTTGAAGATGTTGTGTTTTTTTACCTCATTGTTTGTCAATAGGAATTGCGAAAACTCATTCGGAAAGTACAGTTGGTTCATGAGCAAGAAAACTTCATTGATGATGGCTGAAAAGTCTCTGAACCGATTTCTCCATTCCATGGGTAGACAAATGTTAGAAAGTGAGCAGAGAGAATTGTACTAATGATAAACATATGTGTTGAGCAAATGTATTATCAATTTAACCAAAAGTTTGGATTCGCTTATCTCTAGAATCCAAGTTGTGCTGCTTTTACATAATCCATCAAAAACCATATTAGGGGTAAAAACTAATCTTTGAAAATACGAATAGAATGATCTGCTTTTTTAAATTAGAAGGAAGAAAAAAAAACATCAGAAGTGGAATCTACTACAGTTCATCCTTGGTTGGTGTCTTTTTCTCAACAGGTTCAGCTTCAATGTTCAGACCACCAGCCACGTCATCTGATTTCGTCTCAGTAGACTCCTCACTGGTCTCTGTTTCCTCTGCTTCCACTTCCTCTTCAGCTACTGCATCAGGGCTGATCTTCAGGCTGCTCTTGACAGAGTTGTAAATACGCCCCGCAAAGTCTTTTGGGTCGTTGAGTATGAATCCACTCTCTATCAAAGCCGTCTGGTACATGAGCTGTGCTGTTTCTTTCATTCTCTCATCCTAAAACAGTTTTGCCTCAGTTTAAACCAATAGATCTAAAGGAATTTTTGATGGGTCTAATGTTTTGGTTTACCTTTGGGTCACTTGCAACTCTACCCTTGAGTTCTTTGATGATAGGGTGACGCGGGTTGATCTCGAGGACTCTTTTACCACGCATGTAAGCTTGTTTCTTAGCATCTGAGAGAGTTTGTGACTGCATAATCCTCTCCATGTTTGCACTCCATCCAAACTTTGACGTTACGACTACACAAGGAGTGTCAGCCAATCGGTTGCTGATTTTGACATCGTCCACGTTCTCACTAGCGAGACTCTCTTTCCACCACTTGGTTAGCTCCTTGAATGCTTCTTTCAGCTCTTTCACTTTTGAGTCTTTACCAACCTTGAGTCCTTCTTTTGACACATTCTGAAACTTCTTGTCCTCGTAATCCATCAGGTATTGCATCAAGTATTCATCAACTGGGTCTGTGAAGAATATGACCTGAGAACACAAAGTATTTGAACATGTGATGTGAGTAGCCAATCAAATAATGAAGTTTTTTTGATGCAAACCTCATAGCCCTTTTTGATGAGTCTCTCCAGGAATGGAGATTTCTTCAGTTGTTCCTTGCTGCTTCCTGTGATGTAAAACACGTCCTTTTGCCCCTTTTTCATTCTCTTGATGTACTGATCCAGAGAAGTCAATTTTCCATCGGACTTTGTTCTGGAATAGCAACGTCTTAATCGTTAGCAAAGAGATGTGTATAAAAGAAAGGTAAAGGGAGAACTTACGTCTCAAAACGAAGAAGTTTTGCTAAGCGGTTCCTATTAGAAGCATCCTCAATGATGCCAAGTTTAATAGACTTGCCAAACTCCTTCCAGAATTTTGTGTATTGACCCTTCTTCTCATCATTCTCACCAGACTTCTCCACATCTGTGTGTCCCAACATTTGAGCAAGTTTAGAACAAATTTGGTTCGATATTAAGAAAGCTTGTAATATGGAATATTGGAATACCTTTTTTGTCATCATCATGGACCTCATCAGGGTCTTCTTCAGCAAACTTGCGGATCATATCAAGCGCCTTTCGGATAAGCTTCTTCTTTATTGTCTTTAAGCTGCTGTGTTGTTGAAGCATTTCTCGCGATACATTTAGAGGCAATGTGTCAGAGTCAACAAGACCCTGCAGAAGTAGTAAAGTCACATTAGAGATTCAAAACTTGAATATGTATTGAAGCTAAAACTTAGTCTCTCTTGCAGTTAGTTTACCTTTAAGAAACTCAAATATTTAGGTAGAAGCTCATCAAACTCATCCGAGATGAAAACCCTCCTTACATAGAGCTTCAAGTTCGCCTTGTTGCTGTTGTAGTATCTCTCGTACTGATCATAGGAAGCTTTCGGAGGAATATACAACACAGCCTTGAATTCAACATCACCTTCAGCATTGAAGTGACTCCAAGCCATTGGCTTCTCCTCAGAAAAATCCTGTATAGCAACAACGGTCAGAAAAATCCACAACAAGTATTATTTGTTCATGCATGATTTTTCACCTTTGCGAGAGAGTGGTAGAATTTAGTGTACTCTTCCTCTGTCACTTCCTTTGGACTTCTCAGCCATATAGCCTTAACATCATTCAAAAGCTCCCATTCATGAACTGTTTCTTTCACCTTCTTTGTTTTCTGCTTTTTCTCGTTGTCTTCCTCTTCGACTTCTTCTTCCTCGGTAGATGTAGTTTCTGAAACGAAGTACATAACGTTAATAAGACTCTAACACCGCTTGACTTGTAGGAAAAAAAGACAGAACACAGAAGAAAATTGTAAATTGCAGTGTTTAATAATAACTCACCAGTTTCCTCTTCAGCTGATTCATCTTCCTCAACTGAGACCTCATTTTCAACCTCTTTGCTAGCCCAGAGGTGGATAGGGAAGTTAATGAATTCAGAATATCTCTTCACTAAATCCTGTAGTAGACAGAATTGATCATAAGCAACCACAGTGATACAATAAAGAGATAGATTTACTTTCAGACTTATCAAATTGATTACTCACCTTAAGTTTACTCTCCTCTAGGTACTCGCCAGCTTCATCTCTAAGATGTAATCTAATCTCAGTTCCACGTCCAAGTGGCTCATTCCATGTATCCTCAGAAACAGCAAATTTACCGTCAGCCTTTGATTCCCATACATGTCTGAAAATAGAAAATTAAGTTCTCAGAAAAGTTTTGGAAATGATTTTTACACAAAACACTCTCAGGAATCAAACTTACTGGATGTCATCATTGTGCTTGCTAATGACTTCAATGTAGTCAGCTACAAGATATGCAGAGTAGAATCCAACTCCAAATTGTCCAATAAGGTTCAAATCCCCGCTTGATTGCATTTTCTCAACAAAAGCTGTGAAAGGAAAGAAAGAACTCGAACACATGAATTTTCATTGATCTGGACTATTAGAGCATGATTAACCCGGAGTTCTTATGGTGGGGTCTTAGCGGAAGTTAAGAAACAGTTTCTTAACTTCCGCTAAGAACCCCACCATAAGAACTCCGGGTTAGTCATTGTCTTACAAATGATAACGTATTTGCACATACCTGACGTTCCGGATTTCGCTATGGTACCAAGGTTCTTAATCAGATCTTCCTTACTCATTCCAATTCCCCGGTCACGAATAGAAAGTATCTTCTTGGCTTTATCTAGCTTAATCTGCAAATCATTACGTTATTAGAAAACTCAAAGACCCCTCTCAAACCCCAAAGTACAAATTATAAGCCATCTACTAACCTGGATCTCAAGCTTAGCAGTGTCACCTTCACCCAAAACATCTTTATCAGTGAGTGCAAGGAACCTAATCTTATCCAAAGCCTGAAAAAAATTCACAAACACATACACTTAATTAGCTCCTTGTCATAAAATCAATAAACATGTTAAACATGTCAGGCTTACGTCAGAAGCATTAGAGATCAACTCTCTCAAGAAAATATCCTTGTTACTGTATAGAGAGTTGATGATAATGTCCATAAGCCGTGAAACCTCAGCTTGGAACTCAAACTTCTCCGCGCCACTGCGAAGTGACTTCTTTGATATGGACTCAGACTCTCTGTTAATTAAACAAATTCAAAATCAGGCGAGAGATTAATAAAATAAAATATCGAATGTTTGAGACTAACCTATGAACGACATCTGAATCAGTCGATAAACCGCCGTGACCACCAAGTTTCTCTTCCACCTTCGGTGGATCTGTAGCCTCGTTGGAACTATCGTCTGCATTTGCGTGTATCTTTCTTCCTAATGATATAATACAATAGAAACCTCAACATTATACACTAACGTTACCAAACCGAGTAATATACAACGCATTACGCGTTAGATCGTACCTTGATCTGGAAGAAGGAAGAGAAGGGAGAAAAGGAACAACACGGACACCATCGTCCTCTTCCTCATTGTTATGATCGTATAACCTTCGATACTTCTCAGACTCACTCACTGATGATGATGGTTCAGCTCGAAGACGAAGAGATCCGTAAAATACGAAATTTCAATTGCGTACACTTCGGTTCGGTTCATGAGATTAACGTGGCAGCTCTAACGGCTTTAGTTTTTTTTTTTTTTTGAGAAAGCCACGTGGGCGTGTTCTGTTGGAAAAAGCTTTTGAATTTGACGTGGATGGACGACTTGGATAATCTAACTCGAAAGTTATACACGTGGACGTCCTTGTTGGACGATCGGACGGCTATTTTGATTGTAATACACGTGGCAATGGATTATTGGATGTTAGGGTTTAATGACGTCGGGCTTCCAAAGCTAAAATGATTTTCTGGATGATTCTTCCTCTACTTCCCCACGTTTACGTTTGGCTACTTTGATATTGCTGTTCTGATTGGGCATAAGATTTGAAATGCTTAGGTATTCTTATTATTTGTTCTGATCACCGTCACTTTAAGGTTGTGGATGAAATCTGTAAGTCTCTTTAGCATCATCACCAAAGTAGTCTCAAGAGTTGTAATTCGTGTTAGAGCATCTCCAATGTAAAACTCTATTTTTCCTCCAAACTGGAGTAAAATAGAATATGAAGTAAAAATGCTCCAACCCCATTTTATTTTCTACTCTATAATGAAGTGATGAACAAACAAAAAACAGATTGGTTGAAATTTTTTTTTCTTTTTATCTGAAAAAATAATTAAAAAAAAATCAAAAAATCATTTTTCTAAGGATACTTGAGTAACACCATTGCTCTTGCTCTTAGTTGCTTAGATTAATGAACCCTAGGTAATAAAAGAGTTGTGTATTTTGCATGAATGTTTGGTTACTCATAGTCTCTATTGTCCCAATCCTTTATGCTGAGTTATAAAATGCATGTTTGGTCAAGCTTTTCTGATTGCTAATATGATTTTACAGTAGCTAGCACAATCCATAGCCCGACTGTAGCTATGCAATAATAGAAGCTGGTAAGAGAATCTTTAATCTAATAAATACAATATTATTCCAATATTAGTTGAGAGTTGAGACCAACTTTTAGTCGGCAAGTTCATGCGTGTGTAAGATATAAACTTCTATAATATATACTTTTTATTCACAAAATAAAAGACTAAAAAGACAAACCCCACACGGTTCTCTCGAGTATACAACATTACATCATCTCTTACCTTCTTTCTTCTCTTATCACCGATCTGATCAAGAAAATGAGTTGGTGGTGGGCAGGCGCCATTGGAGCTGCCAAGGTAAAAATATTCAACTCCGATCTTAATGTTCTTCTCCTCCTCACACACTCACTAATCTAACAAAAAAAAAAATCTCATCAATTTCTGCAGAAAAAGTTCGACGAAGATGAACCAACACAAACCTACGAGAGCGTCGCACTCATCATCGGCGTCACAGGCATCGTCGGAAACAGCCTCGCCGAAATCCTCCCTCTCTCCGACACTCCCGGCGGTCCATGGAAAGTCTACGGCGTCGCTCGCCGTCCTCGTCCCGCCTGGAACTCCGACCACCCCATCGAATACATCCAGTGCGATGTCTCCGACGCCGAAGACGCGAGATCGAAGCTTTCTCCTCTAAAAGACGTCACGCACGTGTTCTACGTCACGTGGACCAACCGCTCCGAGGAGGTGGAGAATTGTAAGGTCAACGGGTCTATGCTCCGTAATGTTCTCCGCGCGGTTGTACCAAACGCGCCGAATCTCAGGCACGTTTGTCTCCAGACGGGGATGAAGCATTACCTTGGTCCTTTTGATTGTGTTGGTAAAGATGTTGAGCGTCACGAGGCGCCTTTCACTGAGGATATGCCGAGGTTGAAGGTTGAGAATTTTTATTACACTCTTGAGGATGTTTTGTCTGAAGAGATTAAGGTGAAAGGAGAGAGTGTGACTTGGTCTGTGCATAGACCAAACACTATTTTTGGATTCTCTCCTTATAGTTTGATGAACATTGTGGGGACTCTCTGCGTCTACGCAGCTATCTGCAAGCAGGAGGGGTCTAAGTTAGTTTTCCCGGGGAGCAAGGAGGCGTGGGAAGGTTTCACGACGGCCTCGGACGCGGACTTGATCGCTGAGCAGCAGATTTGGGCTGCGGTTGATCCTTATGCAAAGAACGAGGCGTTTAATTGTAGCAACGCTGATGTTTTCAAGTGGAAACATCTGTGGAAGATACTTGCTGAGCAGTTTGGGATTGAGGAGTATGGGTTTGAGGAAGGGAAGAATGTGGGTTTGGTGGAGATGATGAAAGGGAAAGAGAGAGTGTGGGAGGAGATGGTGAAGGAGAATCAGTTGCAGGAGAAGAAGCTTGATGAGGTTGGTGTGTGGTGGTTTGCTGATGTTGTACTTGGTGTTGATGGGATGGTTGATAGTATGAATAAGAGTAAAGAGTATGGGTTTCTTGGTTTTAGGAACTCTAACAACTCTTTTATGTCTTGGATTGATAAGTACAAGGCTTTCAAGATTGTGCCTTGATTCATCTTCCATTCAATCTACACTTGAATGGTTCTCTGGTCTCTGGTCTCTTCTTCGTTTCATGTTTATGTATGTTTCTTTCAAAGTCTCAGTTCTTTCTTGTTTCAAAAAGTATAAAATAAAAGCCGATTTCACTTTTTTCTTGTAAACACTTTTGAAATTCTACCATATTGGAACAGTTTACGCATTAGAACCACTACAAGTTGTAATAAAAATAATATTGGACAATGCTGCAGCAGCATTAAGGCTAATGGGAAACACCTGTCTTGGAATTGCTCGCTGTGGTTCCACAAGTGGTGGTATCTATTGGTCGCATAGTGAAATTGTTAGCCGCTTTTAAACCGTAACAGGGTAAACAGGTGTAACGTAGTATCAAAACCAAAGGCAACTACTATAAGTTCCTTTGCTTGATTCATAGATCTTAGCATTATCTAACACTTTCATAAACCAACCAAGCCACATATTTACTGCATTTGTGACTATCTTTGAGAAATATATTGTTTGTCTGCAAAAAAGAATAGGTTTGCCTTTGTATTCCCAAAAGATGCTTCTTCAAGCCTTGCCTGTTTAAACACTGGATTCACCTTTCCCTTTAAACTGTTTCTTACACGAGTTAGCCTGCAGTTAGAACACAGGGTTCTTGGTAAGTTGTATAGCTGACTTGCTGTCGATCTTGATGATCACTCTCTCCGTCTTCCAGCCTGTGATCTCACTCAGTAGGTCTTTGAGCCATATGGCTTGCCGTGCAGCTTCCGTTGCAGCCATAAACTCTGCTTCACATGAAGAGAGTGCAACAGTGTCCTGTTTTTGCGAACACCAAGTAATTGGTGAACTTCCGAAGTTCTGAGGCAAATCAATAAAGAGAGCAAGTTCTTTATAGTTTCTGAGATTATCGTTTCACTTTATTTGGTATCAGAGCACAACACCGCAGTCGTATGGTTAAGGCTCCAGCAATCAATGGCCTCTAAGCTATAAGTAATGGAGGACACGAGGTGCTGGAGAGAGGGAATCTTGTGAGGCTCCATCATAATTTTTCTCGTCTCGCTTTCAGAAGCCTCAAAAAGAACGTTGTGTTTGTGAAGGTTACCCATGCTCTCCACCGCCCATAGCACAGCATATAAATTGGCTTCCTCTTTAGAGTGAATATAAGAGTAAGCTCGATGGGGCCAACAAAGTTTTTCTCGAACTTCGAAATAACAGTTTTTATGTGGATTATTTAGTCTAAAATGAAAATAAAGAAATGGAATGTGATTCACATGATGTGATACAAAAAAAAAAAAAAAAACGCGGGTGGGCTTTAGAAATCCAGCGGCCCATGCATCTTCACTCTCCTTCTAGAAACTTCATCTTGGTCCCACAATTGTTTCCTCACTTGTCTTCACCTTCCTCTTATCTTCTTCTTCGTCTCCTCTCCTATATCTCCTCCTTCCTTCCTTCCTTAGGGTTTTTCTCCATCTCCTTTCCTGTCTCACTTCCCTCACTGCTACTAGTCTCGAAAAATGGCTTCCTCCGCCGCCCAGATTCACATCCTCGGCGGAATCGGATTCGCCACCACATCCTCCAAAAGAAACCTCAACGCTAAATCCACTTCTCTCCCCAGAACCGCCTTCTTCGGCACAAGAACCAATCCCTTCTCCACCCCTACCTCCGCCTTCCTCAGAATAAACACCAGAAACGCCTCTAGATACTCTGTAGGTCCTCTCCGCGTGGTTAACGAGAAAGTCGTCGGAATCGATTTAGGCACGACAAACTCCGCCGTAGCTGCAATGGAAGGAGGCAAGCCGACGATCGTCACCAACGCCGAAGGCCAGAGAACGACTCCCTCCGTGGTGGCTTACACCAAGAGCGGTGATCGCCTCGTCGGGCAGATTGCGAAGAGGCAAGCAGTTGTTAACCCGGAGAACACATTCTTCTCGGTGAAGAGGTTTATCGGAAGGAGGATGAGTGAGGTAGATGAAGAAGCTAAGCAGGTTTCGTATAGAGTTGTGAAAGATGAGAATGGGAATGTTAAGCTTGAGTGTCCTGCTATTGGTAAACAGTTTGCTGCTGAGGAGATTTCTGCTCAGGTACTCACTTTTTGTTTGTTACGATTCTGTTGAGTAGTTTGTTGCGATTCTCTTGAGTAGTTTGTTGAGATTATGTTGAGGAGTTTGTGCTGTGTGTGGATTGTTTCTTATGGGGTTTGGTTGTGCGTTTGTAGGTTTTGAGGAAGCTTGTGGATGATGCTTCGAGGTTTTTGAATGAGAAAGTGACCAAGGCTGTTGTTACTGTGCCTGCTTACTTTAATGACTCGCAGAGGACGGCTACGAAAGATGCTGGTAGGATTGCTGGGTTGGAGGTTCTTCGTATTATTAATGAGCCTACGGCTGCTTCGTTAGCTTATGGGTTTGAGAGGAAAAGTAATGAAACAATTTTGGTGTTTGATCTTGGTGGTGGTACCTTTGATGTCTCAGGTACCTGGCATTGAATTCTCTATGGTCTTATTCTCTTGGTTTCTACTAGAGATGTCAAATGGGCGGATTGTCCATGGACGGTCCGTGTCCAAATTGATATGGGTTAATATGGACACATCCATATTAGACCAAATTTAAATGGGTTTAAATGGGTGAAGTCCAATTGCACTATGGACAAAACCGGGTTTGACCATGTGGACATTGGGCCGCCCAAATAACTAAAATATTTAGGTTTAAGGAATTAGGAAAAAAATATAATTTTATTTTGTCTTGTTAAAATCAATAAATCAATATATTTTTTTCAAAATCATAAAATTGTGTGTCCTACCAAAATCGTAAGATTGCATTCTTTCGCCCAATCCACAAGTAATTTTTTTCCTATAAATCGTGTTTTTGTCAAAACCACAAAATTATGTTTTTCTGCCAAAACAGCTAAATCATGTTTTTGTCAAAATTACAAAATTGTTTTCCCACCAAAATCGTAAAATCATGTTTTTTTGTCAAAATCTCAAAACCATGTTTTTCCACCAAAACTGCAAAATCGTTTTTTCCCGCCAAAATTGAAAAATCATGTTTTTCCGCCAAAACCGCACAATTATGTGTCTTACCAAAATCGCACGCTTGCCCGTCCAATCCGCAAAATTATATTTTTCCCCCGCAAATCATGTTTTACGACAAAATCACAAAATCATATTTTTTCCTATCAAAATCGTAAAATCATGTATTTCGTCAAATTTCAACTTTCTATTATGTGAACTTGTGTTTATGTGTTTGAACTTATCTTCAATGTTGTGAACTTGTGCATTTTTATAATTTTGAAACATGAAATTTAATGAAATTTAAGTCTATGACATCTTTAAAGTTGAAAACTTAAGAATCCTATAAACTTATAATACGTAAACTTATAAAACACATAACTTATAAAACTAAAAATTATGTTGTTTACATTAAGTGGATGAGGTCCATGGACAACCCAACAAATCATGGTCTTATTTGGTTATGGTTCTATTTGGACATGGTCTTATTTGGGCATAGACCAAATATGTCCAGCAAAAAAATTAAGCCCATACGGACACACCCAAACCCACCCAACCCGCCCATTTGACATTACTAGTTTCTACTGATTCGATATATTAGCATCTTATGATATGTTTTTTTATTTGTTATTATGTAGTGCTTGAGGTTGGTGATGGTGTGTTTGAAGTGCTTTCCACTTCTGGTGACACGCATTTGGGTGGTGATGACTTTGACAAGGTGAGTTAATCGAAGCGCTTTGAAATTTTGTCAACTCTTTCTTCTGAGCTTTATTTGATAGATTTAAGTTTTGAAATGCAGAGAGTTGTTGATTGGCTTGCTTCAAATTTCAAGAAGGATGAAGGTATTGATCTTCTGAAAGACAAGCAAGCACTCCAGAGGCTGACAGAAGCAGCGGAAAAGGCTAAAATCGAGCTTTCTTCGCTGACTCAGACAAATATGAGGTACAGTTACTTTTTATCGCCCTCGCCCAAATCTTTTACTTAGGTACTTTCACAGTATATAGATTCTGATTGGTATGAGTTCTATGTCCAGTCTGCCATTTATCACAGCCACAGCTGATGGGCCTAAACACATAGAAACCACGCTCACACGTGCCAAGTTTGAAGAATTGTGTTCAGATTTACTTGACAGGTAACCACCAGCACTCGTCATTCCCTCTTTGTTACAGTTCTATGGAAACTAGTCATGGAGTCTCACATTGTGTATTCTTATCCATGTATGATGTATATATCTCATAGGTGTAAGACTCCCGTTGAAAATTCCTTGAGGGATGCAAAGCTCAGCTTCAGTGATATTGACGAAGTGATCCTTGTTGGTGGATCAACACGTATTCCTGCTGTTCAGGAAGTCGTGAGGAAGTTGACTGGGAAAGAACCTAATGTCACAGTAAACCCTGATGAGGTTGTAGCTCTAGGTGCTGCAGTCCAGGTTAGCTCTCGTGAACTTCTACCTTCCACCTTGTGTAGGTCTCGACTATTTCAAACATGGTTTATGTGTAAACATCAGAACAAATTCAAAAAATATTTACAGTAAACAAAGAAAATTTAATCATTTTTTTGGCAATAAGTTTATTGAGTCCTCATCAAGCGCCTTTCTCTTTTGATTCCAGGCTGGTGTTCTGGCTGGAGATGTGAGTGACATTGTTCTTCTTGACGTGACACCGCTTTCGATTGGTCTGGAGACTCTTGGTGGTGTTATGACTAAGATTATTCCAAGGAACTCAACTCTGCCTACTTCTAAATCAGAAGTTTTCTCGACTGCTGCGGATGGACAGACAAGTGTTGAGATCAATGTGCTGCAGGGTGAGAGAGAGTTTGTCCGGGATAACAAATCTCTTGGCAGCTTCCGTCTGGATGGTATCCCACCGGCACCACGTGGAGTTCCACAAATTGAAGTCAAGTTTGACATTGATGCAAATGGTATCCTCTCAGTCAGTGCTAGTGACAAAGGCACTGGAAAGAAACAAGACATTACCATTACTGGTGCCAGTACATTGCCCAAGGACGAGGTTCGTATAGTTTACAAACCAAACCACATATTCGATTATTTTGATAGTTATGGTAACAAACGGTTGGTGTGAATGAACATTACAGGTAGAGCAAATGGTGCAAGAAGCAGAAAGGTTTGCGAAAGATGACAAAGAGAAGAGGGATGCAATTGACACAAAGAACCAGGCGGATTCTGTTGTTTACCAGACAGAGAAGCAACTTAAAGAACTTGGAGAGAAGATTCCAGGTGAAGTGAAAGAGAAGGTGGAGGCGAAGCTACAAGAGCTTAAAGACAAGATTGGGAGCGGATCAACACAAGAAATCAAGGACACCATGGCTGCTCTTAACCAAGAAGTAATGCAGATTGGTCAGTCTATGTACAACCAGCCTGGTGCTGGAGCTGGGGCAGGTTCTTCACCTCCAGGTGAAGGTGATTCAGCTGCAAATTCATCGTCAAGCAAAGGTGGCGATGATGTGATCGATGCTGACTTCACTGACGGCAAATGAGAAAATCCAGTTTGGATGGTTGAGATGAAGTGATAGATATTGACACACCGCAAATTAGAAAATGAACTTTTGGATGCAGGGGCGAAGCTATTTTATAAACTATGTGCACTTACTTGTATCTACAGTATTTTGAAAATTTAGTGTATTTTAGAATTTATTTGTTTATGTGCACCCACTAGAGTTTTCAAGTATGCACTCAGATAAATTCAAAAGGAAAAAAGAAATTAAAGTCACTCACTATTGTAAAAATAAAGATAGTTATCTTTGGAAAATAAATTAACCTGATTATGGGAGATTAGGCCGTAAACGAAGATGTATATATATATTCCAAAGAGTGAGTACAAAGTTACAGAGACAACTTCCACAGAAAAACACTTCGCGACCATATATTAAACATGCATCATTTTGTAATAGGACCCAAAGATATGGGCGATACCTTGCGATAGAGGCTAAGTGTCACGAGAGATGACCGTTTTGCTTCACCATCAGCAGCTCCTCCTTCTCATTTAAAAGCACCAGAAGATAATTTTGTTAGGGACTCAAATATGAGACAGAATAAAAAAAAAAAAATTGTCATGAGAATTTTGTATTGTCATTTTTCGGATGCTTCTGTCTTACTTAGGTTTTAAGGCAATCTTTGAAGCTCTCAATAATGTTTATCATCATGAAGGGAATAGACCTGCTAGAGTTGAAGCATCCCGCATTCTATTATCTCCCATTCTTCGGACCTGTCTACAAGTGAATACTCGAACTGGATCTCGAACTCAAAAACAAGCTCGGTGGAAGTCATCTCCTCTGTTTCAACCTCAACCTCGAATGCGTACAGATGCCCCCCAAAAACCTGTTCTGCTATTCTAAAACAAGTATTGAGATCATTCCCTCCGGAGGTGATTCTACAACAGAGATATGCTCTTCGCCAACATCTTAAGTCATTTTCGTCCACATCGCCAGGTAATATGATGCAAGCCTTAAATTTGGTTGACTTACCAAGAGGCTTTTGATTTAACTTCACAGTCAAGGAACTCCCAGATGATCGGTCCGTAAAGCACTCAGGAACTTCTTCAGCGGGAAAGACTACATATTCATTGGTCAAATTCCGGATGATGAGATCTCTTGCTTTTTGATTTAGTTTGAAGCAGTTACGGAAATTGAGACGAATATCCGGATTTCGAAAGGAGCCATTTAGACTCTCTAGGGACTCACAAATTTCTGCATCTAGTTTACACAGTGAATCGGGAAGGTGCGGGAGTGATACCAACCTCTTCATTCCATTTAGTGCAAGGTGATGTAGACCAGATAATGAGGAAGGAAGCTCCACCATACTTGTGCAATGACTGAGATTCAATTTTTGGAGATTAGTTCAATTCCCAATAGAAGAAGGGAGCTCCAACAAGCTTGAACAACCACTGAGATTCAGTTCATGAAGATTTTTTACATTCCCAATAGAGGAAGGTAGCTCCACCAAACTTGAGCAAACACCGAGATTCAGTTCTTGAAGATTAGTTAAATTCCCAATAGAGGAAGGGAGATCCATAAAATTTGAGCAATGACTGAGTTTCAATTTTCTGAGATTAATTGCATTCCCAACTGAGTATGGGAGCTTCACCAGGCTTGAGCAATAGCTGAGATTCAAGTCATATAGATTAGTGGCAGTTGAGAGATCTGGAAGCTCTTCCAAAATTTCTGAACTACTCAAATCCATCCACTTGAGATTGTTGAGCGGCTGCAATGACAAATAACACATAAAGAAAAATTGGTTAGATGCCTTAACTTAAGCAGTTATATATTCAAATATAAAATATTACTTACTTTTGTTTCTTCCCACAGTTTCTTAAGTTTGCTATTCCTCATCTCTAGTTTGACTAGGAATTTTGGATTAAAAGTTGAAGGGAAACATGTCATCGTGGATTCATACCAAATTAGTACTCTAAGTTTTTGGGATATGTGGTTCATACTTTGTGGACTAACGCCTTTGCCAAGTATTCTAAGGAATTGAAGATTAGTCAATCTTTCAAAGGCTCTTTCACTTGTCCATGTTATTTCCTGAAAAGTCCCAATAGTAAATCCTATGACGCTGCTACTTTCCTGTAAAACAACCCAATGAAACATAAATAAAGATGGTTAGTTATTAAATAAATCTCTTAACTTGTAGAGCGCATGCAATGAAGATACGAAAGTCACAACTTACTGCTCTATCATCACTCAATACTTCATCAACATCAATTGCATCAGTCAAAAATTGGCGTTTTCCAGGCTCATCAACCGATTGTTCTCGCACAATTTTTCTTCCCAGTTCAACTAGCAACTTTGCCATCTCTATTTCTCCCAAAAACACAGATATGAGAGATTTTTCAGTTAAGACGCGAAGCCCATGTCTCACATCCAAAAAACATTTTGTTAGACAGCCTTCCACTATATCAATCTTCTCACCGTTGAAAAAGATGGCTATATGAAGAAATAAACGTTTATCTTCATGACATAAGGAATCATAACTAAACTTTAAAATGCTTGCAATTTCTCCATCTCTATCAAGGTGTTCCTGTAACTTTGGTAATGCCTCTCTCCAATCTTGCTCGGACATTCCCCGAAAATATGAGCCCATAACTTTTAGCCCCAGTGGAAGTCCACCTACAAGATCCCTAACTTTACAAGCAAGCTCCTGGAAACCATCCTTTGGGTATTTCTGATCAAAAGCGTACATGCAGAACATTTGGAGAGCTTCATCATATGATGGTAAATTCACCTTGTGTATATGCTTGACCCCACTTGCTTTTAAAACCTTTTGATCTTGTGTAGTGATTATAATCCGACTCCCCGGACCAAACCAGTAAGTTTCTTTTGCCATGGCTTCCACTTGTTCTAAATGATCCACATCATCAAGGACGACAAGAACTTTCGTGTTTTGCAACCTGTCTTGGATGATTCCCAAATGCAAAACACTGACACATGTGTCGTTGGTTAGCTGAGACATAAGCTGCTTATGTAATTCCAACTTCACTTTGTAGTTATCGGAACAAGCTGCTATTGCATACTTTCTTTTGATATTATCCATAAATGCACTCAGTTGGAAATCTTTGGAGTGTCGGTTGAACAAAGATCTAGCAATGGTGGTCTTACCAATCCCAGGCAGACCCCAAATCCCTATTTTTCTCACCTCATCTGAATCTAGCTGTAAAAGTGATTCCAATTTTGTCAAATGAGATTCCATCCCAACTAAGCCATCAAAATCACTGGATGGTGCTGAAAGGTTCAACTTGTTTGAAACATCAGTGGCAATAGCTGAAATCATCTCTGCTTCATTCTTCCTGAAAAAAGGAGATGATAAAAAAATTAGTTATATAGTCATAAAAAAAAAATTCCGTACTACTATATATTCAAAGAAAGAAAGAAAGCAACACTTGTTCGATCATTGATGTGTTTAAAGCAATATATATGTACAGAGGTCATTGATGTGTTAGAAAGATTAAGAGCAAGTGGGAGTGAAGAGAACGAACCAGTTTTTTGAATGGTAACCTGCGATTTGAGCCACTTCGGTCAAAGCATGTTTCCATCTTCGTATCTCCTCCTTTGTTTTTCCTTTACAAGTTTTTCTGAAGACCTTCCCAAAATCACCAGTCTGCTTCTTTACATTAGTTGGTTCCACTTGATAGAAAACAGAGATCACTGTTTGACCAAACTCTTGTCTGCACTTGATGATCTCCACCAGCTCGTTCAAGCACCATGTCGACGATGCGTAGTTCTTCGAGAGCAAGACAATCCCAATCCTCGAGCCTTTAATAGCTTCAGTGAGCTCAGGACGGACCGACTTACTTCTCTCAATATCATTGTCAATGAATAGGTTGATTGCTTTGCTCCTAAACTCCTTGACAATGTGGCTGAGAAAGTTTGTGCGGACATCTGCTCCGTGGAAGCTTGGGAAGACATGGTGTTTCCATTTGTGAGACAAAGAAGGTTGGGGAGCCAAAACAGTTAAAGAAGAAGAAGAAGCCATTGTTTTGTTTTTTTGATGGGATCTTGATTTTTTGTAGAAAAAAATGGTACCCAAAAGCGCCAAGAAGCATATTACAGCAGCAACAAGAATGGTAAAGAAAACATAAGAATCCATACTAGTATGATGAAGAGAGGATCAAGATCTGAGAGCTTTCTAGTGAGGGGGAAGATTAACAAACAGAGTGACTCTTTGTATATACCAAAACGGAACTGTTCATCCTATTAATTGAAAAGGAAAGAAAGCTAGCTTCGTGGAAACATACGTACTACTTTTCCAGGCGATATTTTGGGGGCAACAAAGTCAGTACTGGATCTACCTAACCTGCAGGTGTGCCAAAATATTTGTATATTGATTTTTTGGGGGTCAATTCTTGTGTACTGATTGTTGTGTCACCGTTTATCATTGTTTATGCTTTTTTTATTAAAAAAAACAACAAAATGGTTGCATTAGAATCCTGATGAAGTTGTAGCTCTAGGTGTTGCGGTCCAAGTGTGTTCTCGTAAACTTGTAACTTTCACCGTATTTGCTGCAGTTAGTTCTTATTATTGACAATTATCTACTCGACTATAGGCTAGTGTTTTGGCTGGAAAATCTTGGTGGTGTTATGACTAAGATTATTCCTAGGAACTCCACTCTGCCTACTTCTAAATCAGAAGTTTTCTCGACTGCTGCTGATGGACAGACAAGTGTTGAGATCAATGTGTTGCAGGGTGAGAGGGAGTTTGTCAGGGATAACAAATCTCTCGGCAGCTTCCGTCTGGATGGTATTCCACCTGCACCACGTGGAGTTCCACAAATTGAAGTCAAGTTTGACATATGCAAATGGTATCCTATCCGTCAGTGCTAGTGACAAAGGAACCGGGAAGAAACAAGACACTACCATTACTGGTGCCAGTACATTGCCCAAGGACGAGGTGTGTACAGTTTACAAACAAACCACATTTTCGATAATTTTGATAGTTATCGTAACAAAAGGTTGGTGTGAATGAACGTTACAAGGTAGAGCAAATGGTGCAAGAAGCAGAAAGGTTTGCGAAGGATGACAAAGAGAAGAGGGATGCAATAGACACAAAGAACTAGGCGGATTCTGTTGTTTACCAGACAGAGAAGCAACTCAAAGAACTTGGAGAGAAAATTCCAGGTGAAGTGAAAGAGAAGGTGGAGGCGAAGCTACAAGAGCTTAAAGACAAGATTGGGAGCGGATCAATACAAGAAATCAAGGACACCATGGCTGCTCTTAACCAAGAAGTAATGCAGAGTGGCCAGTCTATGTACAACCAGCCTGGAGCAGGGGCGGGAGCTGCACCTGGAAGTGAAGGGGATTCATCAGCAGATTCATGGTCATGCAAAGGTGGTGATGATGTGATCGATGCTGACTTTACAGATAGCAAATGAGAAATCGAACTTTGATGATTGAGATGATGTGATCAATACTGACTCACCTCCACTTAGATAACAAACTTGGATGCAGGGGGGGGGGGGGGCAAGACTGTGTTGCACTTGCATCTACAATATTTTGAAAATTTAGTGTATTTTTACAATTTNGAAGTTGTCTGTTGTCACCATCATCTTCACGAACAAGCTCCAGGAATTTTGCACTTTCTCGGAATGCTTCTGACTTACTTGGGGTTTCAAGGCTTGTCCCGGGTTTCTATAATGTTTTATCGGGATGAAGGCACCTCCAATAGTTGAAGGATCCCGCACTCTATTATCTCACATGTTTGAGAGTTTCCAATACCTGAAAATGAGAGTCTGATATCGAACTCAAAAAAAAACTCAGTGGAAGTCATCTCCTCTGTTTCAACCTCAACCTCAAATGTGTACAGATGCCCCGGAAAAACGTCCTTTATTTTTTTATAGAAAGCAGTGACCGCATTCCTTCCAGACGTGATACTACAACACACAACTACATCAAAGTCATCACCATGACATATGATGCCAGCCTTAAATTTGGTTGATTTGCCAACGGGAAACTGATTCAACTTCACAATTACGAAACTCCCAAATGATTGGTAAGTGAAGCACTGAGGCAATTCTTCAGCGGGAAAGACAGCATATTTATTAGTAGGCGTCTTGATGATGAGATCTCTCGCTTCTTGGTTTAGTTTGAAGCAGTTTTTGAAGTTGAGATGAATATCCGGATTTCGAAAGGAGCAATCTATTCTCTCCAGTGACGCACAATAGGATGCATCCAATACCAATATCGAATCAGGAAGCTGCAGGAGTGATACCAGCTTCTTCATTCCGCTTAGATCAAGTCGACGTAGACGAGATAATCTCCCCATCCATGGATCAAACTCTTCAATATCTGTAGAGGATGGAAGCTCCACCATACTTGAGCAATGACTGAGATTCAAATTTTGGAGATTAGTTGCATTCCAAATAGAGGAAGGTAGTTCCACCAAACTTCTGCAATCATAGAGATTCAAATTCTTGAGATTAACTGCATTTCCAATAGAAAAAGGAAGCTTCACCAGACTTGAGCAAAAACTGAGATCCAGTTCTTGAAGATTAGTTAAATTTCCAATAGAGAAAGGGAGCTCCACCAAACTTGAGCAATTACTGAGATTCAGTTTGTGGAGATTAGTTGCATTTCCAATAGAAGAAGGGAGCTCCACCAAGCTCCTGCAGTGACTGAGATCCAGTTTTTCAAGACTAGTTGCATTTCCAATAGAAGAAGGGAGCTCCACCAAACTTGAACAACCAGTGAGATTAATGTGATTGGGTTCAGTGAATATTTTAATGTTGTAGGGAAGCTTCACCAAACTTGAGCATCCACTGAGATCAAGAGATGTTAGACTAGTGATTGTCGTAATAGATGAAGGAATCCCCACAAGACTTTTGCAATCCTTCAGAATCAACACTCTTAGATTAATTGCGTTTCTAATAGAGGAAGGGATCTCCACCAGACTTGAGCAGTTTCTGAGATTCAATTTTCTGATATTAATTGCATTCCCAATAGAAGAAGGCAGTTTCACGAGACTTGAGCAATTTGAGAGATCCAGGTTATATATAGATTAGTGGTAGTTGAGAGATCTGGAAGCTCTTCCAAATTTTCTGAACTACTCAAATCCATCCACTTGAGATTATTGAGAGGCTGTAATGACAAAGACTCAAAGATTAACACTGTTGATACCATTATTGTTAAACACATAAGAAACATTGGTTAAACAGCCAAACTTAGGCAGATATTTTCAAAAAAATAAAATAGTACTTACTTTCGTTTCTTCCCACAATTTCGTAAGCTTGCTATTGATCATCACTAGTTTGACTAGAAACTTTGGATTAAAACTAGAAGGAAAACATGTCATCTTGAACCTCCACCAACTTAGTACTCTAAGTTTTTGCGATATGTGGTTCATACTTTGCGGATTGACGCCTTTGCTTAGGATTCTTAAGAATTGAAGTTTATACATTCTTTCAAAGGCTCTTTCACTTGTACATGTTATGTCCTCCTCATAACAGTCATAATTTATTCCTATGACGCTGCTACTGTCCTGTAAAACGAACCAATGAAACATACAAGAAGGTGGTTAGTTCTCTAATTTGTAGAGTGCATTCAATAAAGATACCACAGTCCCCACTTACAGCTTTATCATCACTCAATACTTCATGAACATCAACTGCATCAGTCAAAAATTGGCGTTTTCCAGGGTCATTAAGGGATTCGTCTCGCACAATTTTTCTTCCTAGTTGGACTAGCAACTCAGACATCTCTATCCATGACTTGAAAGATATGAGAGATTTTTCAGCTAAAACGCGAAGCCCATGTTTCACATCCGAATTTTTTTTTGCTAGACAGCCTTCCACTATATCAACTGATTCACCATTGAAAAAGCAAGCTATATGAAGAAATAAACGTTTATCTTCATCACATAAGGCATCATAACTAAATTTTAAAATGTTCGCAATTTCTCCATTTCGGTCAAGGTGAGTCCTTAGTTTTGGTAGTACCTCTGTCCAATCTTGCCTGGACATTCCCCGAAAATAAGATCCCATAACCTTTAGCCCCAATGGAAGACCACCTACAAGACTCATAACTTCCCGAGCTAGCTCTTTGAAACCAGCCTTGGGGTATTTTTGACCAAAAGCATACATGCAGAAAATTTGAAGAGCTTTATCATATGATGGTAAATTCACCTTGTGGATATGGTTGATCCCACTTGCTTTTAAAACCTTTTGATCTTGTGTAGTGATGATAATCCGACTCCCAGGACCAAACCAACTAGTTTCTTTCGCCATGGCATCCAGTTGTTCTACTCGATCCACATCATCAAGAACGACAAGAACTTTCTTGTCTTTCAGCCTGTCTTTGGCAATTCCCAAATGTGAAAAATTGTTGATATCTGTCACATTGGTTAGTCGACACATAAATTGTTTTTGTAAATCCAACTTCACACTGTAGTCATCAGAATAAGCCGTTTTCGGATAATTTCTTTTGATATCATCCATAAAGACACTCATTTGAAAATCTCGAGAGTGTCGGTTGAATATATATCTAGCAATGGTGGTCTTACCTATCCCAGGCGGACCCCAAATCCCTATTTTTCTCACCTCGTCTGAATTTAGTTGTAACAATGGTTCCATATCTACCATCTGAGATTCCATCCCAACTAAGCTGTCGAAATCATTGGTTGGTGCGGAAAGGTTCAACTTGTTAGAAACATCAGTGGCAATATCTTCAATCATCTTTGCTTCATTCTTCCTGAACAAGGAGATGATCAATAGTTCAGTTATATAGCCATGAATTTTTTTCACATACTACTACATATTCAGGTATTCTCATACTTGTATGAATACAAACTGTATATCAAAGAAAGAAATTAAAGCAGCACTAGTTCAATCTACATACTTTCGAAAAAGGAAAGAGAAAGAAAGAACTTTCAGGATGGATGTTGTTTACAAGCTACAAATATACATAGGTCATTTATGTGGTAGAAAGATTTGTAAAGATTAACCACAGTTACCACTCCTTCCTTGCTTAGTGTTCTTAGGCTTTCTTGCCTTTCTTCTAGTAGTAGTAGGAGGATGTTGGGCTTCATATGTATCACAGAGCTTGCCACACAAAAATAATAACAACAAAGAAGAGTAGCAGAGAAGAAGCTACAAAGACGCAAGAAAAATAAGAAAAGTGGAGTGCAAGAAACAAAGGAAGAAGAAGGGGAAAAGCATTGTTGACAACAAGAAGTGACAAGGTTGGTTTGTGTAACTAGAAGTTGCACAACAAGAAGACTAAGAGTAACTAGTTAGTTTGTAAACTAACTAAATTGGAGTGGTTAAGAGTTCAGAATAGTTGTTAAGAGTTTTAGTGGTTAAAGAAAGTTTGCTTGTAAGCCACATGTCTAGGAACAAGGTGCGAGTCTAATAAGACAAGAGTTGGAGAAAGAACAAAGTAGACATACAAAGTTTACTCTCTTCTCTCTCTACAAGAATAACAACAAACGTAAAGAGAGAGAGTGTGAGTGTTCGTATTCTGTTGCAACACAACTGTGAGACATGAGTGAGAAACAAGTGTGAGAGTGTACAAGCAAAAACAGAGCTTTGACAAAAACAAAGAGTGATTACAAAAACAGAGTACAAGTGAGAATAAGAGAGCGAAGGTTAAAGCCAAAAGAGAGAAATTCTACAAAAATTAAGAGCAAGTGGGAATGAAGAGGACGAACCCGTTTGATGAATGGAAACCAGCGATTTGAGCCACTGTCGTCAAAGCATGTTTCCATCTCTGGACCTCCTCCTTTGTTTTTCCTTTACAAGTTTTTCTGAAGACTTTCCCAAAATAACCAGTCTGCTTCTTTACATCAGTTGGATCCACTTGATAGAAAATGGGCATCACTGTTTGACCAAACTCTTCTCTGCATTTCATGATCTCAACAAGCTCGTTCAAGCACCATGTCGACGAAGCATAGTTCTTTGAGAGCAAGACAATGGAAATCCTAGATCCTCTTATAGCTTCTATGAGCTCAGGACCGATTGGCTTACTTCTTTCTATGTTGTTGTCAATGAATAGGTTGATTGCTTTGCGGTTGAACTCCTTGAGAATGTGGCTGAGAAAGTTTACGCGGACATCTGCCCCGTGGAAGCTTGGGAAGACATGGTGTTTACCGTAGGGGGGCAAAGAAGCTGGAGGAGCCGAACGAGAAGAAGAAGAAGCCATTGTTTTGTTTTCTTGATGAGATCTGGATTTCCTGTTAAAAAAACATTGTATAACCAACGAGTAACTTTTGATCCCATTGACTGAAAAAGCTATCTTCGTGGAAACAGAGGTATCCCATTTTTCCGCGAAATTAGCGGGATAGCAAAATCAGTGGGCCTCCCTCCTATCATGCAGCCGCACCACCATTCTTATCATGATGTCGAAACCTTTTTTGTTTTTTCCGAGAGATATAATTTTAAATATGCACCATTCATCATTGTTCCCGCTGCTACTATTAGGTATATAACAAATCCATATTTCAGAATGTAAATATTTTGGCCTTAAATGGTTGGGCCAACGATTCCATTTTAGACATGTTTGTTTTATAAGTCGTACTTATATAAGTAACGACTTAGAGCTCATTCACTCTTTGTCATGTTGATTGCTTTTTTTTTTGTGAAACTGTCATGTTGATTGCAAAATTCAATTTCCACGCAAATTTGTAGTCCACAAAAACATTGGGCATGTCCTGTCATTTAGGTTCCATCATTCTCCATGCGAGAATGTCGGAACCTTTTCGTTTTCTTCCAAGGAACACTGCACTGCCTACTTCTAAATCAGAAGTTTTCTCAACTGCTGCCGATGAACAGACAAGTGTTGAGATCAATGTGTTGCAAGGTGAGAGGGAGTTTGTCCGGGATAACAAATCTCTTGGCAGCTTCCGTCTGGATGGTATCCCACCAGCACCACGTGGAGTTCCACAAATTGAAGTCAAGTTTGACACTGATGCAAATGACATTCTCTCAGTCAGTGCTAGTGACAAAGGCACATGAAAGAAACAAGACATTACCATTACTGGTGCCAGTACATGGCCCAAGGACGAGGTGCTTACAGTTTACAAACCAAACCACATTCTCAGTACTATTTGATATTGTGCTAACAGATGTTAGTATGAATGAACGTTACAGGTAGAGCAAATGGTGCAAGAAGCAGAAAGGTTTGCGAAAGATGACAAAGAGAAGAGAGATGCAATCGACACAAAGAACCAGGCGGACTCTGCTGTTTACCAGAGAAGCAACTTAAAGAACTCGGAGAGAAAATTCCAGGTGAAGTGAAAGAGAAGGTGGAGGCCAAGCTACAAGAGCTTAAAGACAAGATCGGAAGCGGATCAACGCAAGAAATCAAGGACACCATGGCTGCTCTTAACCAGGAAGTGATGCAGATTGGTCAGTCTATGTACAATCAGCCAGGGGCAGGAGCTGGGGCAGGTTCTTCACCTGGAGGTGAAGGTGATTCAGCTGCAGATTCATCGTCAAGCAAAGGTGGTGATGATGTGATCGATGCTGACTTCACTGACAGCAAATGAGAAAATCCAGTTTGGATGATTGAGATGAAGTGATCGACATTGACACACCGCAAATTAGAAAACGAACTTTTGGATGCAGGGGTGAAGCTATTTTATAAACTATGTGTGCACTTGCATCTACGGTATTAAGAAAATTTAGTGTATTTTAAAATTTATTTGTTTTATGTGCACCCACTAGAGTTTTCAAGTATGCACTCAGATAAATTCAAAAGGAAAAACAGAAATTAACCGTTTAGGCCGTAAACAAAGATGCATATATATATATATATATATATATATATATTCCAAAGAGTGAGTACAAAGTTACAGAGATAACTTCCACAGAAACACACTTCGCGACCACATATTAAACATGCATTATTTTTGTAATAGAACCCAAAGATATGGGCGATACCTTGCGATAGAGGCTAAGTGTTACGAGAGATGACCGTTTTGCTTCACCAACAGCAGCTCCTCCTTCTCATTTAAAAGCACCAGAAGATAATTTTGTTAGGGACTCAAATATGAGACCGAATAACAAAAAAAAAGAAGAGAAGTTGTCATGGAAAGTTTGTATTGTCATTTTTCGGACCTCCTAGAGTTGAAGCATCCCGCATTCTTTTATCTCCCATTCTTCGGACCTGTCTACAAGTGAATACTCGAACTGGATCTCGAACTCAAAAACAAAAACAACCTCGGTGGAAGTCATCTCCTCTGTTTCAACCTCAACCTCGAATGCGTACAGATGCCCCCCAAAAACCTGTTCTGCTATTCTAAAACAAGTATTGAGATCATTCCCTCCGGAGGTGATTCTACAACAGAGATATGCTCTTCGCCAACATCTTAAGTCATTTTCGTCCACATCGCCAGGTAATATGATGCAAGCCTTAAATTTGGTTGATTTACCAAGAGGCTTTTGATTTAACTTCACAGTCAAGGAACTCCCAGATGATCGGTAAGTGAAGCACTCAGGCACTTCTTCAGCGGGAAAGACTACATATTCATTGGTCGGATTCCGGATGATGAGATCTCTTGCTTTTTGATTTAGTTTGAAGCAGTTACGGAAATTGAGACGAATATCCGGATTTCGAAAGGAGCCATCTAGACTCTCCAGGGACTCACAAGTTTCTGCATCTAGTTTACACAGTGAATCGGGAAGGTGCGGGAGTGATACCAACCTCTTCATTCCATTTAGTGCAAGGTGATGTAGACCAGATAATGAGGAAGGAAGCTCCACCATACTTGTGCAATGACTGATGTTCAATTTTTGGAGATTAGTTGCATTCCCAATAGAAGAAGGGAGCTCCAACAAGCTTGAACAACCACTGAGATTCAGTTCATGAAGATTTTTTACATTCCCAATAGAGGAAGGTAGCTCCACCAAACTTGAGCAAACACCGAGATTCAGTTCTTGAAGATTAGTTAAATTCCCAATAGAAGAAGGGAGATCCATCAAATATGAGCAATGACTGAGTTTCAATTTTCTGAGATTAGTTGCATTCCCAATTGAGTAAGGGAGCTTCACCAGGTTTGAGCAATAGCTGAGATTCAAGTCATATAGATTAGTGGCAGTTGAAAGATCTGGAAGCTCTTCCAAAATTTCTGAACTACTCAAATCCATCCACTTGAGATTGTTGAGCGGCTGCAATGACAAATAACACATAAAGAAAAATTGGTTAGATGCCTTAACTTAAGCAGTTATATATTCAAATATAAAATATTACTTACTTTTGTTTCTTCCCACAGTTTCTTAAGTTTGCTATTCCTCATCTCTAGTTTGACTAGGAACTTTGGATTAAAAGTTGAAGGGAAACATGTCATCGTGGATTCATACCAAATTAGTACTCTAAGTTTTTGGGATATGTGGTTCATACTTTGCGGACTAACGCCTTTGCCAAGTATTCTAAGGAATTGAAGATTAGTCAATCTTTCAAAGGCTCTTTCACTTGTCCATGTTATTTCCTGAAAAGTCCCAATAGTAAATCCTATGACGCTGCTACTTTCCTGTAAAACAACCCAATGAAACATAAATAAAGATGGTTAGTTATTAAATAAATCTCTAACTTGTAGAGCGCATGCAATGAAGATACGAAAGTCACAACTTACTGCTCTATCATCACTCAATACTTCATCAACATCAATTGCATCAGTCAAAAATTGGCGTTTTCCAGGCTCATCAACCGATTGTTCTCGCACAATTTTTCTTCCCAGTTCAACTAGCAACTTAGCCATCTCTATTTCTCCCAAAAACACAGATATGAGAGATTTTTCAGTTAAGACGCGAAGCCCATGTCTCACATCCAAAAAACATTTTGCTAGACAGCCTTCCACTATATCAATCTTCTCACCGTTGAAAAAGATGGCTATATGAAGAAATAAACGTTTATCTTCATGACATAAGGAATCATAACTAAACTTTAAAATGCTTGCAATTTCTCCATCTCTATCAAGGTGTTCCTGTAACTTTGGTAATGCCTCTCTCCAATCTTGCTCGGACATTCCCCGAAAATATGAGCCCATAACTTTTAGCCCCAGTGGAAGTCCACCTACAAGATCCCTAACTTTACAAGCAAGCTCCTGGAAACCATCCTTTGGGTATTTCTGATCAAAAGCGTACATGCAGAACATTTGGAGAGCTTCATCATATGATGGTAAATTCACCTTGTGTATATGCTTGACCCCACTTGCTTTTAAAACCTTTTGATCTTGTGTAGTGATTATAATCCGACTCCCCGGACCAAACCAGTAAGTTTCTTTTGCCATGGCTTCCACTTGTTCTAAATGATCCACATCATCAAGGACGACAAGAACTTTCGTGTTTTGCAACCTGTCTTGGATGACTCCCAAATGTAAAACACTGACACATGTGTCGTTGGTTAGCTGAGACATAAGCTGCTTATGTAATTCCAACTTCACTCTGTAGTTATCGGAACAAGCTGATATTGCATACTTTCTTTTGATATTATCCACAAATGCACTCAGTTGGAAATCTTTGGAGTGTCGGTTGAACAAAGATCTAGCAATGGTGGTCTTACCAATCCCAGGCAGACCCCAAATCCCTATTTTTCTCACCTCATCTGAATCTAGCTGTAAAAGTGGTTCCAATTTTGTCATATGAGATTCCATCCCAACTAAGCCGTCAAAATCACTGGATGGTGCTGAAATGTTCAACTTGTTCGAAACATCAGTGGCAATATTTTCAATCATCTCTGCTTCATTCTTCCTGAACAAAGGAGATGATAAAAAAAATTAGTTATATAGTCATAATTTTTTTTTACATACTACACTATATATTCAAAGAAAGAAAGCAACACTTGTTCGATCATTGATGTGTTTAAAGCAATATATGTACAGAGGTCATTGATGTGTTAGAAAGATTAAGAGCAAGTGGGAGTGAAGAGAACGAACCAGTTTTTTGAATGGTAACCTGCGATTTGAGCCACTTCGGTCAAAGCATGTTTCCATCTTCGTATCTCCTCCTTTGTTTTTCCTTTGCAAGTTTTTCTGAAGACTTTCCCAAAATCACCAGTCTGCTTCTTTACATTAGTTGGTTCCACTTGATAGAAAAGAGAGATCACTGTTTGACCAAACTCTTGTCTGCACTTGATGATCTCCACCAGCTCGTTCAAGCACCATGTCGACGATGTGTAGTTCTTCGAGAGCAAGACAATCCCAATCCTCGAGCCTTTAATAGCTTCAGTGAGCTCAGGACGGATCGACTTACTTCTCTCAATATCATTGTCAATGAATAGGTTGATTGCTTTGCTCCTGAACTCCTTGACAATGTGGCTGAGAAAGTTTGTGCGGACATCTGCTCCGTGGAAGCTTGGGAAAACATGGTGTTTCCAATTGTGAGACAAAGAAGGCTGGGGAGCCAAAGGAGTTAAAGAAGAAGAAGAAGAAGCCATTGTTTTATTTTTTTTATGGGATCTTGATTTTTTGTAGAAAAAAATGGTACCCAAAAGCACCAAGAAGCATATTACAGCAGCAACAAGAATGGTAAAGAAAAAATAAGAATCCATACTAGTATGATGAAGAGAGGATCAAGATCTGAGAGCTTTCTAGTGAGGGGGAAGATTAACAAACAGAGTGACTCTTTGTATATACCAAAACGGAACTGTTCATCCTATTAATTGAAAAGGAAAGAAAGCCAGCTTCGTGGAAACATACGTACTACTTTTCCACGCGATATTTTGGGGGCAACAAAGTCAGTACTGGATCTACCTAACCTGCAGGTGTGCCAAAATATTTGTATATTGATTTTTTGGGGGTCAATTCTTGTGTACTGATTGTTGTGTCACCGTTTATCATTGTTTATGCTTTTTTTATTAAAAAAACAACAAAATGGTTGCATTAGAATCCTGATGAAGTTGTAGCTCTAGGTGTTGCGGTCCAAGTGTGTTCTCGTAAACTTGTAACTTTCACCGTATTTGCTGCAGTTAGTTCTTATTATTGACAATTATCTACTCGACTATAGGCTAGTGTTTTGGCTGGAAAATCTTGGTGGTGTTATGACTAAGATTATTCCTAGGAACTCCACTCTGCCTACATCTAAATCAGAAGTTTTCTCGACTGCTGCTGATGGACAGACAAGTGTTGAGATCAATGTGTTGCAGGGTGAGAGGGAGTTTGTCAGGGATAACAAATCTCTCGGCAGCTTCCGTCTGGATGGTATTCCACCTGCACACCACGTGGAGTTCCACAAATTGAAGTCAAGTTTGACATATGCAAATGGTATCCTATCCGTCAGTGCTAGTGACAAAGGAACCGGGAAGAAACAAGACATTACCATTACTGGTGCCAGTACATTGCCCAAGGACGAGGTGCGTACAGTTTACAAACAAACCACATTTTCGATAATTTTGATAGTTATCGTAACAAAAGGTTGGTGTGAATGAACGTTACAAGGTAGAGCAAATGGTGCAAGAAGCAGAAAGGTTTGCGAAGGATGACAAAGAGAAGAGGGATGCAATTGACACAAAGAACCAGGCGGATCCTGTTGTTTACCAGACAGAGAAGCAACTCAAAGAACTTGGAGAGAAAATTCCAGGTGAAGTGAAAGAGAAGGTGGAGGCGAAGCTACAAGAGCTTAAAGACAAGATTGGGAGCGGATCAATACAAGAAATCAAGGACACCATGGCTGCTCTTAACCAAGAAGTAATGCAGAGTGGCCAGTCTATGTACAACCAGCCTGGAGCAGGGGCGGGAGCTGCACCTGGAAGTGAAGGGGATTCATCAGCAGATTCATGGTCAAGCAAAGGTGGTGATGATGTGATCGATGCTGACTTTACAGATAGCAAATGAGAAATCGAACTTTGATGATTGAGATGATGTGATCAATACTGACTCACCTCCACTTAGATAACAAACTTGGATGCAGGGGGGGGGGGGGGCAAGACTGTGTTGCACTTGCATCTACAATATTTTGAAAATTTAGTGTATTTTTACAATTTNGCAAAGGTGGTGATGATGTGATCGATGCTGACTTTACAGATAGCAAATGAGAAATCGAACTTTGATGATTGAGATGATGTGATCAATACTGACTCACCTCCACTTAGATAACAAACTTGGATGCAGGGGGGGGGGGGGGCAAGACTGTGTTGCACTTGCATCTACAATATTTTGAAAATTTAGTGTATTTTTACAATTTATTTGTTATATGTGCACCCATTAGAATTGCAAGTATGCACTCAATAAATTTAAAAAGATAAAAAAAATTATCATTCGCTAAATAGAAAACAATTTGCAGAGGGCACTTCCACAGAAATACACTTTGCGACCACATATTATACATTCATTAATATTTTTTCTATTTTAAATAAGACCCAAAGAGATGGGCGAGATACCTTGCGGTAGAGGCTAAGCTGTCACGAGCAGATGTGAGACGACCACGTACTACTGTTAGGGACTCATATATGAGACAGAATAACCAAAAAGAGAAGTTGTCTGTTGTCACCATCATCTTCACGAACAAGCTCCAGGAATTTTGCACTTTCTCGGAATGCTTCTGACTTACTTGGGGTTTCAAGGCTTGTCCCGGGTTTCTATAATGTTTTATCGGGATGAAGGCACCTCCAATAGTTGAAGGATCCCGCACTCTATTATCTCACATGTTTGAGAGTTTCCAATACCTGAAANGAAGTTGTCTGTTGTCACCATCATCTTCACGAACAAGCTCCAGGAATTTTGCACTTTCTCGGAATGCTTCTGACTTACTTGGGGTTTCAAGGCTTGTCCCGGGTTTCTATAATGTTTTATCGGGATGAAGGCACCTCCAATAGTTGAAGGATCCCGCACTCTATTATCTCACATGTTTGAGAGTTTCCAATACCTGAAAGCGAGAGTCGGATATCGAACTCAAAAACAAGCTCGGTGGAAGTCATCTCCTCTGTTCCAACCTCACCCTCAAATGTGAACAGATGCCCCGGAAAAACTTGCTCTATTTTTTTATAGAAAGTAGTGAGCGCATTCCTTCCGGACGTGATACTACAACACACAATTACATCAAAGTCATCACCATGACATATGATGCCAGCCTTAAATTTGGTTGATTTGCCAACGGGAAACTGATTCAACTTCACAATTCCGAAACTCCCAAATGATTCGTTAGTGAAGCACTGAGGCACTTTTTCAGCCGGAAAGACACCATATTTATTAGTAGGCGTCTGGATGATGAGATCTCTCGCTTCTTTGTTTAGTTTGAAGCAGTTTTTGAAGTTGAGACGAATATCCGGATTTCGAAAGGAGCAATCTAGTCTCTCCAGGGACGAGCAATTGCATGCATCCAACACCAATATCGAATCAGGAAGCTGCGGGAGTGATGCCAGCTTCTTCATTCCGCTTAGATCAAGATAACGTAGACGAGATAATTTTCCCATCCATGGATCAAACTCTGTAGAGGATGGAAGCTCCACCATACTTACGCAATAACTGAGGTTTCTTTGGAGATTAGTTGCATTCCCAATAGAAAAAGGGAGCTCCAACAAGCTTGAGCAAGCACTGAGATTCAGGTGTTGAAGATTAGTTAAATTCCCAATAGAGGAAGGTAGCTCCACCAAACTTGAGCAATAACTAAGATCCAGGTGTTGAAGATTAGTTAAATTCCCAATATAGAAAGGGAGCTCCACCCAATTTGAGCATTTATTGAGATTCAGTTTGTGGAGATTAGTTGCATTTCCAATAGAAGAAGGGAGCTCCACCAGACTTGAGCAACGGCTGAGATTCAATTCCTGGAGATTATTTGCATTCACAATAGAGGAAGGGATCTCCACCAAGCTTGAACAACCACTGAGATAAATGTGATTGGGTTCAGTGAATATTTTAATGTTGTAGGGAAGCTTTACCAAGCTTGAGCATCCACCGAGATCAAGAGATGTGAGACTAGTGATTGTCGTAATAGATGAAGGGATCTCCACTAGACTTATGCAGTTTCTGAGATTCAATTTTCTGAGATTAATTGCATTCCCAATAGAAGAAGGGAGTTTCACGAGTCTTGAGCAATTTGAGAGATCCAGGTTATATAGATTAGTGGCAGTTGAGAGATCTGGAAGCTCTTTCAATTTTTCTGATTGACTCAAATCCATCCACTTGAGATTATTGAGAGGCTGTAATGAAATACTCAAAGATTAACACTGTTGAAACCATTATTTTTAAACACATAAGAAAAACTGGTTAGATAGCCTAATTCAAGCAGTTATATATTCAAAAATAAAATATTACTTACTTTCGTTTCTTCCCACAATTTCGTAAGCTTGCTATCGATCATCACTACTTTGACCAGGAACTTTGGATTAAATCTAGAAGGAAAACATGTCATCTTGAACCTCCACCAACTTAGTACTCTAAGTTTTTGCGATATGTGGTTTATACTTTGCGGATTAACGCCTTCGCTTCGGATTCTTAAGAATTGAAGATTAGACATTCTTTCAAAGGCTCTTTCACTTGTACATGTTATGTCCTCATAACTGTCATCATTTATTCCTATGACGCTGCTACTGTCCTGTAAAACGAACCAATGAAACATAAAAAAAAAAGGTGGTTAATTAGCTCTCTAATTTGTAGAGTGCATTCAATAAAGATACCACAGTCCCAACTTACAGCTTTATCATCACTCAATACTTCATGAACATCAACTGCATCAATCAAAAATTGGCGTTTTCCAGGCTCATTAAGGGATTCTTCTCGCACAATTTTTCTTCCTAGTTGGACTAGCAACTCAGACATCTCTATCCATGACTTGAAAGATATGAGAGATTTTTCAGCTAGGACGTGAAGCCCATGTTTCACATCTGAAAAACATTTTTCTAGACAGCCTTCCACTATATCAACTGATTCACCATTGAAAAAGCAAGCTATATGAAGAAATAAACGTTTATCTTCATCACATAAGGCATCATAACTAAATTTTAAAATGCTTGCAATTTCTCCATTTCGGTCAAGGTGAGTCCTTAGCTTTGGTAGTGCCTCTGTCCAATCTTGCTCGGACATTCCCCGAAAATAAGATCCCATAACCTTTAGCCCCAGTGGAAGACCACCTACAAGACTCATAACTTCCAGAGCAAGCTCTTTGAAACCAGCCTTGGGGTATTTTTGACCAAAAGCATACATGCAGAAGATTTGAAGAGCGTTATCATATGATGGTAAATTCACCTTGTGGATATGGTTGATCCCACTTGCTTTTAAAACCTTTTGATCTTGTGTTGTGATGATAATCCGACTCCCAGGACCAAACCAACTATTTTCTTTTGCCACTGCTTCCACTTGTACTGGCCGATCTACATCATCAAGGATGACAAGAACTCTCTTGTCTTTCAACCTATCTTTGGCAATTCCCAAATGTGAAAAATTCTTGATATCTGTAACATTGGTTAGTTGAGACATAAAATGTTTTTGTAAATCCAACTTCACACTGTAGTCATCAGAACAAGCCATTGTCGCATGCTTTCTTTTGATATTATCCATAAAGACACTCAGTTGGAAATCTCGAGAATATTGGTTGAATATATATCTAGCAATGGTGGTCTTACCAATCCCAGGCTGACCCAAGATCCCTATTTTTCTCACCTCGTCTGAATCTAGCTGTAACAATCGTCCCATATTTTCTATGTGAGATTCCATCCCAACTAAGCTGTCAAAATCATTGGATGGTGCGGAAAGGTTCAACTTGTTAGAAACTTCAGTGGCAATATCTTCAATCATCTCTGCTTCATTCTTCCTGAACAAGGAGATGATCAATAGTTCAGTTATATAGTCATGAATTTTTTTCACATACTACTATATATTCAGGTATTCTCATACTTGTATGAATACTAACTGTATATCAAAGAAAGAAAGCAGCAATACGTACTTTGACACGCACACATTTTCAAAAAAAGAAAGAGAAAGAAAGAACTTTCAGGATGGATGCTGTTTAAAAGCTACGAATATACATAGGTCATTTATGTGGTAGAAAGATTTGTAAAGATTAACCACAGTTACCACTCCTTCCTTGCTTAGTGTTCTTAGGCTTTCTTGCCTTTCCTCTTGTAGTAGTAGGAGGATGTTGGGATTCATATGTATCACAGAGCTTGCCACACAAAAATAATAACAACAAAGAAGAGTAGCAGAGAAGAAGCTACAAAGAAGCAAGAAAAATAAGAAACGTGGAGTGCAAGAAACAAAGGAAGAAGAAGGGAAAACCAATATTGACAACAAGAAGTGACAAGGTTGGTTTGTGTAACAAGAAGTTGCACAACAAGAAGACTAAGAGTAACTAGTTAGTTTGTAAACTAACTAAATTGGTGTGGTTAAGAGTTCAGAATAGTTGTTAAGAGTTTTAGCGGTTAAAGAAAGTTTGCTTGTAAGCCACATGTCTAGAAACAAGGTGCAAGTCTAATAAGAAAAGAGTGGGGGAAAGAACAATGTAGACATACAATGTTTACTCTCTTCTCTCTATACAAGAATAACAACAAACGTAAAGAGAGAGAAAAGAGAGGGAGAGAGTGAGTGTGTGTTCGTATTCAGTTGCAACACAAGTGTGAGACATGAGTGAGAAACATGTGTGAGAGTGTACAAGCAAAAACAGAGCTTGGACAAAAACAAAGAGTATGTACGAGTGAGAGCAAGAGAGTGAAGGTCAAGCCAAAAGAGAGAAGTTCAACAAAAAATTAAGAGAAGGTGGGAGTGAAGAAGACGAACCAGTTTTTTGAATGGTAACCTGCGATTTGAGCCACTTCCGTCAAAGCGTGTTGCCATCTTCGGATCTCCTCCTTTGTTTTCCCTCTGCAAGTTTTTCTAAAGACCTTCCCAAATTCACCAGTCTGCTTCTTCACATCACTTGGATCCACTTGATAGTAAAGAGACATCACTGTTTGCCCCAACTCTTCTCTGCACTTCATGATCTCCACCAGCTCGTTCAAACACCATGTCGAAGAAGCATAGTTCGTCGAGAGTAAAACAAGCGCAATCCTCGAGCCTTTAATAGCTTCTATGAGCTCAGGACCGATCGACTTACTTCTCTCTATGTCATTGTCAATGAATAGGTCGATTGCTTTGCTCCTGAACTCCTTGACAATGTGGCTGAGAATGTTTTCGCGAACATCTGCCCCGTGGAAGCTTGGGAAGACATGGTGTTTCCAATTCTGAGGCAAAGAAGACGGAGGAGCCAACAGAGTTAAAGAAGAAGAAGAAGAAGCCATTGTTTCGTTTTCTTGACGAGATCTTGATTTCCTGTTGAAAAAAATTGTACCCAAAAGCGCCAAGAAGCATATTGCAGCCGCAGCAACAAGATTGGTAAGAGAAAAATAAGAATCCATACTAGTATGATGGAGAGAGGATCAATATCTCAGAGCTGCTTTCTAGGGAGGAGGAAGAGTTAACAAAGAGAGAGGCTCTTTGTGTATACAAACGCATAACTGTTGACCCCATTGACTGAAAAAGCAAGAAAGATAGCTTCGTGGAAACAGAGGTATCACTTTTCCACGCAAAATTAGCGGGACAGCAAAATCAATGGGCCTACCTAACATGCAGGCGCACCACCATTCTTATCATGATGTCGAAACCTTTTCTGTTTTTCCAAGAGATATAATTTTAAATATGCACCATTCATCATTGTTCCCGCTGTCACGATTAGGTATTTCAGAATGCAAATATTTTGGCCTTAAATGGTTGGGCCAACGATTCCATTTTAGACATGTTTGTTTTATAAGTAACGTACTTAGAGCACATTCACTCTTGTCATGCTGATTTCAAAATTCAATTGTTGCCCACAAAAACATTGGGCCTGTCCTGTCATTTAGGCTCCATCATTCTCCACTCGTACAAAGAATGGCGGAACCTTTTCGTTTTCTTCCAAGGAACACTACACTGCCTACTTCTAAATCACAAGTCTTTTCGACTGCTGCTGATGGACAAAAAAGTGTTGAGATCAATGTGCTGCAGGGTGAGAGGGAGTTTGTTAAAGATACTAATAACTCTCTCGGCAGTTTCCGTCTAGATGGTATCCCACCGGCACCACGTGGGGTTCCACAAATTGAAGTCAAAAATTGATATTGATGCAAACGGAATCCTCAGTCTGTTCTAGTGACAAGGGAAACGGAAAGAAACAAGACATTACCATTACTGGTGCCAATACATTGCTCAAGGACGAGGTGCATACAGTTTAAAAACCAAACACCACTGCTTCAGTAATCATTTAGTGGTGCCATCTTGTTGAGATTGAAGCTTGATTAAATCCTCAAACTGAAGAACAAGAAGAAAGAAGAGTAGCTGAGAAGAAGCTACAAAAGAAAAAGAATAAACTTGTGTGAGAAGAAGTGGAAGCAAGGAAGCTTGCCACACAAGAAAATGAACAAGAAGAAGAAGTGACCAAGGAGAGTCACGTAGAAGAACAAAGTCAGCGTGGGAGAAGATGCTACTAAATAAAGATGAGTTGAGTGGTGACTTTGGTCACAAAGAATAAAGTCAAGAAGTAAAGTCTAGTTTGTTAAGTTAAGCCAACAAGGAAGAGTGAAGTGTTGGTTTAAGTCTAGCTAGATAGACTTGTTAATAGAGGTAAGGTGTGTGTAATAGTAGTTAGTGAGAAAACTACTACAAGTATGTGTATGTGTTGTTTAAGAAATCCAAGTCTAATAAGAAAAGTCCTGGAGAAAAGGAACAATGTAGACAATTAAAGATTACTCTCTTCTCTCTACAAGAACAACAAAAGTGAGAGTCAAGAAGAGAGTGTGTATGCTTGTGTTCAGTTGTAACACAAGTAAAGAAACAAAGAGAGTGAGTGAAGTAAAACAGAGTGAGGGTGAGAGAAGCTCACCAAGTATGAACAAGAAGAGGGAGGCCAAGCCAACACATATCCATGATGATCATAGAGCCTTTGTAAACAAAGTGGTGATTTTTCATTATGTTTATCTTCATAGTAACAAAATTTGGGTGTGAGTGAACGTTACAGGTGGAGCAAATGTTGCAAGAAGCAGAAAGGTTTCCGTAGGATGACAAAGAGAAGAGGGATGCAATTGACTCAAAGAACCAGGCGGATTCTGTTGTTTACCAAACAGAGAAGCAACTTAAAGAACTTGGAGAGAAAATTCCTGGTGAAGTGAAAGAGAAGGTGGAGGCCAAGCTACAAGAGCTTAAAGACAAGATTGGAAGCCGATCAACACAAGAAATCAAGGACGCCATGATTGCTCTTAACCAAGAAATGATGCAGATTGGTCAGTTTTTGTACAACCAGCCTGGTGCTGGAACTGGTGCAGGAGCTCCAGCTGGAGGTGAATATGATTCATCAGCAGATTCCTCGTCAAGAAAAGGTGGTGATGATGTGATCGAAGCTGACTTCGCTGACAGAAAAGGAGAAATCGAATTAGGATATCTTTAAATTGAACTCATATAATCGATGTTGTGGGTGTCTAAATACACATGATTTTGTAGGCTGAGTTGAATTGAAAGACGCATAAATTGAGCAATGCTTGTGAAGGTAAATTATTTTGTGCTTAGTAAGAAGCAATGTTGTTACAAGGATACTTCCAGTACCAAGATGTTTCATCTTATACTTAGCCTAAACACTAGAAAATGATTTTCAATCATATGCATCTTCATGTAACATTGATTTTAGTATATGATATCTTCTTCTCCAAATATATTGCAAATAAACAAATGTACATGTGTAATAATAGTTTAAGGTTTTGTTCAGAAAAAAAAAAAAAGAAGAGTTTAAGGTTATATGTCTCCTTCCCTAGTAACTTGGTAAAATGACCATATCTTCACCCTTTTAGGCAGATCTCTCTTTGAGATATGAGAAGTTTAGAACATGATAAAACATTTTCATTGTTATGGGTGCTGCATTTTACTAAAATTCCTTTAGGAAACATACATAAACAAAGATCCCAGCAAAGCATGAAATAGTTAACAACAGCCCGTTAAAACTGAAAAAATACTAAAATAGATTCATATTTACCAATCCTTTTATTCCCTTTTACTAGGCCTAAAATAGACATCTCAAAAGTTTTTTCACTCAACAACAAACTTCATATTTACCAATACTTGGGTACAACGGTTTGAAACCTCAACAGAGATTAACCTCAGCATTTGGTATCTCTATTAGAGTTCAGATGAGTTTTTGTTAATTTCCTTTTTTGGATTTAACTTCTAATGTTCCATTCAAATTTTTATTTAGTTGGATTGAGTTCAGTTTCAAATTCAATTATTTGATAGTTATATATATATATATAATTTATTTTTTGGATTCGAACTCATTTTGGCTTGGATTGTATTTTGCTATACATTAAGAGCAGCTGCAATGGTTGAATTAGGGAGTCCTTAGCCCCCAATTCTTAGTGCTTTTAGAATAAAAAAGGGTTATTAGCGATTTAAACCCCCAAATATTTTTAAATCGGATGGAAAACCTCGAACTATAATTTTATGTTTTTAAACCTCCAACTATTGAACCGTTAGTGCCGTTAACCTTCTGTTAACAAAGTCGTCTATTCTTAACAGAGATCCGTTAAATTGAAACGCATTGTTTCATATAATCACAAAAATGATACGAAATGCTTACAACCAACAAATAATTTAGTGATTTAAACCTCCAATTATTTTTAAATAGGATAAAAAACCTCCAACTAAAAGTTTATGTTTTTAAACCCTCAACTATTTAACTTTAATGCTTTTAATCCTTTGTAAATAAAGCCATCACATTAAAAACAATAGTTTTAATTTGGCCGATTTGAAGATAACCAGATCCAAAATTGATGTCTGAGCCATGGAAAACATGGAGAAAGTGAGAGATGGTGTGGGACGGTGGCGTGAGCCGGCCAGACGATGGTCTGAGAACAGAGGCGGATCCACTTGCAGAGGTATGGGGTCATTTGACACCTTTTTGTGGATAAATGTTAGTTTTGTATAGGAAAACAACAAAAATTAGGGAGCAGAGTTGGTAAAATACAACTACTAAACCTCCAAAAATTCAGGTTTGACTCCCACCAGTGACATTTTATTTTTCTGACCCCACTAATATTCAATCATGGGACCGCCCATGTCTGAGATGGAGAGAGACTCGCAATCCATGGCTAAAGATTGAAGTGGTGATGATAGAGAATATGCAAATTGCGGTAAGGAGTCGGAGAACAATACTATGATTCATTAATCCAAAAGTGAAAATTATATTTAATGATATTAAAAATTTACATCGATTAATTTTTTTAAAAGTGAAAATTATAAAAAATCCACAAGATTTTTTAGTATGAAATATTTAATTCTAAAACAATTCAAAAACCAATATCCCAAAAACTAAATTTTGATGTTTCTAATATATATATGAAAATTAAATAAAAATGGACCTACATGATATGATGTTTACATAATATGATGTTTTTAGTGTGAAATATACATATATATATTTCACACTAAAAACATCATATTATGTAAAATAGTATTTTATATAATAATGTTTTAAATAATGTTTTACAAAACATAAATTTATAAAATTCTATAGTACTAATATTACTAACCACACAAACATTATTATAAAAGTAGATAATCTATAACATTAAAATATACTTATTTATTGATAAACATTAAATTTAATTTTCATATATATATATATATATATATATATATATATATATATATATTTCACACTAAAAGCATCATATTATGTAAAAATAGTATTTTATATAATAATGTTTTAAATGAATGTTTTAAAAAATACAAATTTATAAAATTCTATAGTACTAATATTACTAACCACACAAACATTATTATAAAAGTAGATAATCTATAACATTAAATTATACTTATTTATTGATTAAAATTAAATTTAATTTTCATATATATATATATATATATATATATATATATATATATTTCACACTAAAAGCATCATATTATGTAAAAATAGTATTTTATATAATAATGTTTTAAATGAATGTTTTAAAAAATACAAATTTATAAAATGCTATAGTACTAATATTACTAACCACACAAACATTATTATAAAAGTAGATAATCTATATCATTATATTATACTTATTTATTGATAAATAATATTTCACCTTCGATAGTTTTTGAAAATGATTAAAGACCATAATTTTGTTTTTATTGGGGATGAATCTTGTTTGTCGGTGCGTACCAATTTAACGAATTTTATTTACAGTGTTAAAAGCATTAAAGTTAAATAGTTGAGGGTTTAAAAACATAAATTTTTAGTTGGGGGTTTTTTATCCTATTTAAAAATAATTTAGGGTTTAAATCACTAAAATATATGTCGATTGTAAGCATTTCGTATTGTTTCTGTAATTATAGAAAATGCTACGTTTCAATTTAACGGATCTCTGTTTAGAAGAGACGACTTTGTTAACAGAAGGTTAACGGCACTAACGGTTTAATAGTTGGAGGTTTAAAAATATAAAATTATAGTTCAAGGTTTTCCATCCGATTTAAAAATAGTTGGGGGTTTAAATCACTAATAACCCATAAAAAAAACTATAATTTAAGCTTAGTTTGGTAAGGATCAATCCTTGTGTAAGGATTTTAAGGATCAAATCCTTAGTTACGTGACAAGTTTGCTTCTGCGTTTTTCCGTTCCATTTTGGTCCATTCTAAAAATTTCAATTTTTCATTTTTTATAAAAAAAGGTTTTCTTAAGGTCCCTAAAATGGACTCCACCATTGGACTATATTTTTTGTTTAGAATTTTAACTATTCAAAAAAAAAAATTAATTAATGGCTAAGCACTCCATTGCACCATTGTGGTGGATGCTCTAACCACCGTAGATGATGGACTCGAATATTTTTACAGTTCTTCGGATTCCGGTTTGAGTTCGGTTAAGATCTTCGGATTCCGGGTCAGATTTTTACTGTCCTCTCTCACCTGTTACCGTCCCACCTTCTTCTTCTTCCTTAACTAAAAGGAAACCTAACTGACCGGTCCTCAAATTGAGGGCTTTTTCTACCTCCAAACCTAGACCTTCTTTCGATCGAGGATTCTCCTCAGCTTTCGTTTTAGATCGAGCTCTGTTGTCGATATCTAAGTTCCTTTGCGATTCTTTTGAAGTCATATGCTTCAAAAACCTACTTGATCTGCTGCAACCTCTTCTCTTCACAGTATACCGTTCTTCTTCTTCTTCTTGTTTCAAGGTCTAATGTTTTAAAGTCCGTACAAATTGGACCTGGTCGTCTTTGTCCTAAAACTTTTATGTTTGGTCAGATTTGATGTGTCTCTGATTTGACAATAAATATACAACATACTCTTCAGTTATTGTCAAACACATCCATCTCTCAGATTATTACAAAAACCAAATTGGCTTTGATTATTTTCTGTGTCTTAATTCATAGCTTTAACTTTATTTCTTTGATTTTTATTTTTTGATCTGAAAAAGTAGGATGGCACTTCGGCTACCTGCTTCTAAAGCAGCTGAAGTCGCGATTGGATCAATCGGATGCGGTTATGATTTAGCTATCGATGTGCGCTTGAAGTATTGCAAAGGAGGCTCTAAAGAATCACGCCTGCTCGACATTCAAGACGGAGACGACAGCTGTGACATTTTTTTACCTGGTGGAATCTCGATTCCTAATGTTTCAAAGTCTATCAAATGCGATAAAGGAGAGCGTATGCGGTTTAGCTCTGATGTTCTTTCTTTCCAACAGGTTCGAAAAGACTTTCCTTCTTTGTACACTTTCCTTCTTTGTATACTTTGATTTTGAATTCTTACCAGAATAAGTATCTAGTTGTTGTTGTTGTCGGTCCATTAGGTATTGGTTCGTGTAAAGAGGACCATATGTTGAATTCATTAGCTAGTTTCTCGTAAAACCCTGACTTTGATTTCTTACAACAAAAGACTGTAGCTTCTGTTGTCGGTCCATCAAGTATTGGTTCGTGTTGTTGTAGGTTGTGAGTAGAAAGAGGACCATATGTTGAAACCTTTAGCTAGTTTCTTGTGTGGGGCTTGTAAATTTTATAGTGTCATTCCTCTCAGCAATGCTCTGGAGAGAATATTTCCTACATATCGTTCTGGATACTTAGTTGTTTTGCGTTTAATTTTCTTTTGTTGTGATTTTTTTAGATGGCAGAGCAGTTCAACCAGGAACTATCTTTAGCGGGTAAAATCCCTTCCGGTCTCTTCAACGCCATGTTTGAATTCTCAGGCTGTTGGCAGAAAGATGCAGCCTATACCAAAAACCTTGCTTTCGATGGGATTTTCATCTCGTTTTACACCGTTGCTTTGGACAAATCTCACATGTTACTGCGTGATCATGTCAAACAGGCTGTACCATCATCATGGGACCCTGCTGCATTGGCAAGGTGATGTTCAGTTTTCTTGATTGAAACTTTCCTTCACGGTTGTGTATATATATGTAAAGTTATGGAAAGTTACTTTTTGCCAAAGAATTCTATATTTAGATAGGTTGGATTTTATTTTGTCTGACCATTATATAGGCCTAGATTCTTTTATCTTGGGGAAACTCTTTTTTGTTAGACTTGATGAGAGATACTTCGTACTTGCTGTTGGCATTACTTTGTTAGTAACACTACTTTATTATTCGAATGTATCTTTACCAGGTTTATAGATACTTATGGGACGCATATAATTGTTGGTGTTAAGATGGGAGGGAAAGATGTGATTTATGCGAAACAGCAACACTCGTCGAAACTTCAACCTGATGAGCTGCAGAAAAGATTAAAAGAGGTTGCAGATAAGAGGTTTGTGGAAGCCAGTGGAGTGCAGAATATGGCTTCAGATCATAGAATGCATCCAAGTAGTAAGGTGGAAGCAAAGGAGCAACGCCTGAGATTTGCAGATACAAGTTCGCTGGGCTCTTATGCAAATAAAGAGGTGATTTCTATTCGTACCTTTTATTCAAATCTTAATATGTCAACTAATATGAGTTTGCTTCTTTTCTCATGAGTTACATGTATTTGTAGGACATTGTCTTCATGTGCAAAAGGCGAGGTGGAAACGATAATAGAAACCTAATGCATAATGATTGGCTGCAAACAGTTCAGACGGAGCCTGATGCTATCTCAATGTCCTTTATTCCAATCACTTCTTTGCTTAATGGAGTTCCAGGAAGTGGTTTCTTGAGCCACGCCATTAATCTCTATCTAAGATGTAAGCCTACATGTTATATCACCTTTGGAATAGACGTTTGATATAGTTATCATTTTAAGCATATTATAAAAGCAGCGTCCATGTTCAGTCCAATAATATTTTGAGTTTTGTTTTTTTGTAGATAAACCACCGATTGCAGAGCTACATCAGTTTCTAGAGTTTCAGCTACCAAGGCAGTGGGCTCCAGTGTTTAGTGAACTCCCTCTTGGTCCACAAAGGAAGCAGCAAAGTTGTCCGTCTCTGCAATTCCGTTTCTTTGGACCTAAGCTATATGTCAATACCACTCCGGTATGAGTTCTGTTTCATCCCTACATATGTTTCAGGTTTTGTCAGAAGTCCTCAAGTCATAAGATGTTTGGTTTCAGGTTGATGTTGGTAAGAGGCCAATCACTGGCATGAGGCTCTACCTAGAAGGCAGAAGAAGCAACCGTTTAGCAATTCATCTACAACACCTTTCCTCTCTCCCCAAGATATTCCAGCTCGAAGACAATCCAAACAAACCTATGCGACAAGCATCTCACGATCGTCGTTACTACGAGAAAGTAAACTGGAAGAACTACTCTCACGTCTGCACAGCACCTGTAGAATCAGACGACGATCTTTCTGTAGTAACAGGTGCGCAGCTTCACGTAGAGAGCCACGGATTCAAGAACGTGCTCTTCTTACGCCTCTGTTTCTCAAAAGTCATGGGAGCGACAAGTGTGAAGAACTCTGAATGGGATGAAGCTGTAGGGTTTGCTCCTAAGTCAGGACTCATCTCAACGCTTATAAGCCATCACTTCACCGCGGCGCAGAAACCGCCACCGCGACCTGCGGATGTGAATATAAACTCTGCTATCTATCCTGGTGGACCACCTGTGCCTGTGCAAGCTCCCAAGCTTTTGAAGTTTGTGGATACGAGTGAGATGACGAGAGGGCCGCAAGAGTCACCGGGGTATTGGGTTGTGTCTGGTGCGAGGTTATTGGTGGAGAAGGGGAAGATCTCGTTGAAGGTGAAGTATTCGTTATTGACTGCGATAATGGAAGATGAATTGATAGAGGAAATCTAATGGAGGTTGAGGAAGATGGTTGGTATGGTTGTTGTATGTGTACATTTGTCATTTCTAATGTAACGTTGTGTGTGTGTGATAGGATTGAATGTGTTGTACATTTCATGTCTTGGGACGAGGAGATTTTGTTCGCATGGTGGAGTTAAGATACACAACTGTAATCTGCTAGCATGGCTAATGATGCCCACGTTAAAATCTAATATACACGAGTTGTGTGCATGGATATGTATGGTTTATGGATCATTTGATTAACACTCATAACCATTGCTCGAGGAAGTGACTTTCTTTCTCCTTATGCTCGGGTATTTGTAAGTGAATCCGAGATACAAACCTAAAAATATGAATCCATTCAAATGGATCATATATGATAAGATATTTTGAGTTATAGATATTTTGTGAACCAAATCCGAATGGTTAGAAACTGAATTCGAATATGTGAATTTGTATAAAATGAGTATTCAATACATAAATATGTTTCAAATATTTCATAACTAGGTGTTTTGCCCGCACTTGCAGGCTTAATAATTTTACTAATATCTATAAATAAATATATAATCAATTTATATAAATTATAATAAATTATAGTTCACAGACTCAAAATATTTAATAATAAAGGAAACAAATTCTTTTTATATATAAAACTTTTCATCATCATATAAATAATTTTCATTACACAGCTTATATTTAAAAATACTCATGAACTTAAAACATTTAGTAATAAATTAATATCATTTTTAGACATAAAAAAATTCTCTTTAATAATGTTTTGGATAACACAATATAAATTATCTATACATAAATTCTTTCCGAATTGATTTTTCATAATTAACTATATGTTAACAAATATAATTATTTTTAAACGTTAATAAAGACTTTATAACACAATATAAAAAAGTTAGATAAAGATAATTATCAAATTCATGAGATTCATTTTTTAATTTAGAATTAATTATATGTTAACAAATATAATTATTTTTTAAGGTTGATAAAGACTTTATCACATAATATAAAAAATTAAAATAAGGATAATTATCAAATAAATGAAATTCGTTTTTAATTTATAATTAATTATATATTAACTAATATAATTATTTTACAAGGTTAATAAAGACTTTATAACCCAATATAAAATAGTTTTAGATAAATCTAAAATCATTGATATTCGTTTTTTATTTATGTTTAATTATATTAAAAATTTAATTATTCATTAAGGATATAAACGATATTAACTCCTCTAACTTTCAACGTGAAAGTTACAAATTAATCAGCAAATTCACTTAAATTTTATAATTGAAAATATATTTTTAAGATAACAATCTAATACAAAAGAATTAACATATTTTCTAAAATATAATATTATTAACATAAATTCTTTTTTTTTATTTTATAATAAATTATTAAAACATGAAAATAAGCAAAATAACCTAAAATCATGGAGAAGTTGACAACTAAGCAAATTTACTTCTAAAATAATAATTGAAAAATATATTTTTAAGATAACAATCTAATATAAAAGAATTAACTTATTTTCTAAAAATATAATATTATTAACATAAATTGGTTTTTATTATATAATAAATTATTAAAACATAAAAATAAGCAAAATAACCTAAAATCATGGAGAAGTTGATAACTAAGCAAATTTACTTCTCAAATAATGTTATAGAGCGTTGAAAGTTACAAATTAATCAGCAAATTCACTTAAATTTTATAATTGAAAATATATTTTTAAGATAATAATCTAATACAAAAGAATTAACATATTTTCTAAAAAATATAATATTATTAACATAAATTCTTTTTTTTTTTTATAATAAATTATTAAAACATGAAAATAATCAAAATAACCTAAAATAATGGAGAAGTTGACAACTAAGCAAATTTACTTCTAAAATAATAATTGAGAAATATATTTTTAAGATAACAATCTAATATAAAAGAATTAACATATTTTCTAAAAATATAATATTATTAACATAAATTCGTTTATATTATATAATAAATTATTAAAACATAAAAATAAGCAAATTTACCTAAAATCAAGCAGAAGTTGACAACTAAGCAAATTTACTTCTCAAATAATGTTATAGATTTATTTATAGGATGTAATTATATATCCCTTATATATTAAACGTAAAGCATTCATAAATGCACAACCTTGGAGAGCATGCTTATGTGTCAAGCTCACAGATCTCAGCTTTCATTTTTTAATGGACCAACTTTGCTAGGAATGAAATAATGTAACATTTAATTTCTTGCATTTAGGACTATAATATATAGACATTTTTTAAGGGGCCAACTATGCTAGGTATAAAACAATATATTTTATTTCCTTAAATAAAAGCTACGGAATTACCTAATATGATTAACATATATATGTAATTAATGATTATGAATAATACATATTTTTGTATCCTCTCTCTTTTTTGTTTAATTTTAAATTATTAAAATAAATTAAACAATCACATTTAAATATAGAATAAAAACATTAAATTTTTTCTTATAGGTTAAATTTTTTTAATTTTTTAAAATGACCATAAATAACTAAAAATAGTAAAATCCCACATTGAAAATTTTATGATCAATGGTTTAACTTTGATTTTTTCCAAAGAAGATACAAATTATCATAAATCGTACAAATATGAAGTATCATTAGTAGATATTCATAATATAAATATGTTAATTTAAAATTTTCAGTGAAAAGGTTTGAGGTTAGTAGATACAAATTATAGTATTCAGAAGATTTTTGTAGTTTGTTTTATTTACTTCCTTTTAAATATCTTTTAGTTTGTTTAGATAATTTAACTAATTTTAAATTAGATTTATTAATAGTTTAAATATTTTGATTTTTTTGTTAACTTTTAATGTTTAACAAATATTTTTTGGGATGATTTCAGATATTGGTTACAATCCAATCCAAACTAATTGAGAAGATAAAATCATATCCAATTCGATAATTAGTAAAATTCAACTAGAATTTATGAGAATAATACCAAAAACTGAAAATACGTGTAAATCAAACTAAAACCGAAGAAGTCTCAAACGTTCAGACCTATGAAGATTTAAGATACCAACATTTGTATTCATCATTTTATAATCGTTAAATATTGTAGTATTGCAAAGTGTTAAAAACCATTTAATGAATAAATATTTATATAAAAATTTCACCCCGCGTATGCGCGCGGATTATCATCTAGTATATCTTATTTCGAAGTATTATTAACAGACTTTGAAATGAATTCGGTTCCAAAATAAGTTATAAAATCTACATGAATCTGAAGTATTATATTTTATTCCGATCCAAACATATATAAAACCTAAATGGAACCAAAAAATCTGAATTCAAAAACTTCCAAAATCTCGACCTAAACCCCAACACCATGCTTAAAGACTTGAGGGGTTAATTTTCATAGTGCAAGTTAAAGTGGTAAAGCTAATACTACTTGCACGCAAAAGAAGTGTTGCTCATATATTATATTCTAAAAACTTGGAGGGACAAGTAAGAAGGAAACGAGTATATTAATAGTCAACTTTGAAACACGTTAGAAAGTGTAATTGAGGGAGGCTGAGAATAAGAATGAGACCAGCTCTCGCCTCTCTTGACTTCTCAAAAACATTTGAGCAAGTCAACGACTATATTCAACACTTAACCTCACGTTCTTTTTTCGTTAAATATGTATATATAAACACCATCATGTTCATCCATTAAATCATCCATCAATCCTCTACGCAAACAGAAAAAAAAACACGAAAGAGAGATCAAACAACATGTCATCTTCCTTGACGCAGAGAAACCCACAAGCCAATGGCGCCGAGCAAGATCCCTCCGAGTCTCCACCTCCACAACTAAGGAGACAACGTTCCACATCTCATCAAGTCATGTCACAAACCCTAACATCAGCTGCAAACTTAGCCAACCTCCTTCCAACAGGAACCCTCTTAGCCTTCCAGCTACTCATACCTGTTTTCACAACAAACGGCTCATGCGAGTACGCGACACGTGTCTTAACCTTAATTCTCCTAACCCTTCTCTCCATCTCATGTTTCCTCAGCTCTTTCACGGACAGCGTCAAAGCTGAAGACGGTAACGTGTACTACGGGTTTGCTACTCGCAAGGGTATGTGGATTTTTGACTACCCCGACCCGTCCGGTTCGGGTTTGCCCGATCTGAGTAAATACAGGATCCGGTTCGTTGACTGGATCCACGCTGTTTTGTCTATGCTTGTGTTTGGTGCGGTGGCTATGAGGGACAAGAACGCCGTGAGCTGTTTCTACCCGGCGCCAGAGCAAGAAACCAAGAAGGTTTTGGATATTGTTCCGATGGGTGTTGGTGTTATTTGTGGTTTGTTGTTCTTGGTTTTCCCGGCGAGAAGACATGGTATCGGGTATCCGGTCACCGGAGACGGAGGTCGCCGTTAGATTCATTTAGTGTTTGTGTAAAGATGGTTGACTTATTCGTTTGTCTGATCATTTCGTGTGTTGTACGTTTCTTTCTCATGTGCTTCCTATCTGTTATATATTATTTGAGAAATATTTTAATTTGGTGGTTTGATAATAACGCAAGCAACGTTATATTATAGTAGTGTGATAGATACAAAAATATCGTCGTTACTTGACCAATCATAGCAGCTTATAGATTCTTCATTATTGATATTACAGTTTACAGCTATGACTATATCCCCTCAATCACAGGCTGTTAACTTCACAAGCTTTTCTTAGTCAACGAACGTAATCTTGTCTCTTTACTTTTTCCGATCTACTCATAAGATAAGACCTACCTATGTGTCAATGGATGCTTTTTAATCAAGATAGGTTTATGATGATAAGCTTCCCTTAGGTCGAAGCTTGTGTGACACGTAAAAGGTACTCGGATGGTGCACCAAAGCCTTCTTGAACCTTATCTTAAACCCTAAACAAAGCACTTTTGTCTTTCTCAGTCGTCTTTTATACTAAGAGGTACACAAGCTCATGGAGTACTGTGACAGAAAATGTGCTATGAGAATAAAGGATGTAGTATTCAGTGAACAAGAAACTCGAGGCATATAACTTCAAAACTCAAGTTATATAATTCAATGAGGTCCCAGAGGAGGATGATAGCCGATAGGAAGCACGGTGACGGGGTCTCGGTGCTACTATAAGGAAAAATCGAAACTAACTGCCAAGTAGAGAACTAAAAAGGGAATGGAGGAAAGAATTCTAATGGCAAATATAAAGATTGTGACATTAATGCAACGTGTGTACTCTGCAACGAAGAGGAAGAAACTTGTGAGCACCTCTTCTTCAATTGCAGGTATACGAAAAGGATCTGGACGACACTTGAAGGGGCTTACTCCAGAGCAGATTTGTAAGAATCCGTTCCCCCGGCGTCCGATCGGGGTTCAGCAAACGGGTGCTACGGACATGTGTCTACTCAATTAGACAATCCTATGTGTCATTACTGGTCTCAGGAGTCGGCGGACACATCTTTAATGAAATTCGATCCACCCATATCCACATACTTCTACATACAGTCCTGCGCATAGGGAAAACGGAAATTGAGGGATGAGCAATTGGGATTACTCAGTGAAGTGACTCTAGCCAGCCTGCCCGCATAATTCTCTACACTACCTCATACAGAAACATGACCGACCAGCCACTACATTCAATATGCAACATACAGACCATACAACAACATCTCAATATGGAATTCTAACACCCTAACATTCATACACCGCAAGAACTCAGTATTTGCTTCACATGGATTCAATCACGCAAACAATCTATAAACTAGACTCATCAATCAACCTAGACTTAAGGACCTATGGCCGTTTACGGATGTCCCTACACGTTACGGCCTAACCTGGAAGGGGCGCCCTCTCTCGGGAAATCCGTCCCCCCTACAGCTTCCTAAATAACTATCCGAGTTGCAGCTCGTTGGCTCCCAGCACTGTCTGCCACCCCGGTCTTAATAGCCATATTTGAATCGATCTTAAGGCGCCTATTTATTATCCCGCAGGTCCCTCCCAGAGGTCTCTTCTGCGTACGCCGTCATTTCACGGCCACTCACTTCTCGCCCACGGGTACCTCGTGTTAGCCTACTGTCCCGTGGGCCACATCCTAAACTCTAGACGCCCACCCGTTCTCGGTGGCCCAAACAGGACTTCAAAAAAGTTCATTGACACGACTCCATTCTTATTCACATACTCATCTTCTTTCTCATACTCAACTCATTCTCATACTTAAACTCATACTCTTACTCATACTCATACTCATACTCGTACTCAGCCTTCTTATCATTCTCATTCTCATACTCATTTCACTTTAACTCGTTCTTGTCCACATTCCTATACTCGACTCTAGACGCCACCCGTTATCGGTGTCTCACGCAATTCACATAGCATTCATCTTCTTATACACAAACACTAAGAGACATCTCATTCATATTCATCTATCTTTCCCTTTAGAATCTATAGGAGATCACTTCACATTCATCATTATCTCAACCGTTGCCAATTACAGATCTATCACCTTAAGCATTCACTTCTTTCTAGCAACCTAGCTTTCATTCATCATCATTGAATGGGACACAAATCACTCACACAATCATTCATCACCAATCATTATCCACATCAACACAAGGCAGTTCATTAAATCCCATTTAAACAGTGTGAAGCTTCTTATGCATCATGATCCATTCATCTAACAACCTAACTCCCATTATGATCTATCAACTTAACTTTCAAACAAGGACTAACCAACCCTAATTCCCGCATCAACCAGAATAGAGATTATGAGAAACAGATCTGGGTTTTCGAATCACCTCACCTTAACAAGAGATCTGAGATCTAGATCTGGAAGCAAGAGGGAAGAGAGATGAGATCTGAGAATCTTCACACACCCAACAACACCACCACCACCACCGGCTCACGGCGAGGAGAGAGAGAGGAAGGCGGCGAAGAGAGAGAAGGAAAGGAGAGAGAGAGAGAGAGGCGGCGCGGAGGAGAGAGAGAGGAGAGGCTGACGGCTAGGACTTCCGGTCTCCGGGACTTCTCTGCAGAGCTTCGCTTCCAGTTTGCTAATGAGACAAAAAGTGGAGGCTAGGGTCCTTTTTATACTAGAGTTGCTGGAACTCTAGGTCTTGTGTGCAATTGGGCCGTAAGGGGCCCATTATACTTGAAAAAAAACAAATTGGGTTTGGTTATGGGTTGTTACAAGATTCACTACGGATTGGAGTGATCTCATTGCAGTCATAACCAGGCCTGATCTTACTCCCACAAAGAACTTTTTGATCCGATACACTTTCCAAGCAGCTATCCACGCCATTTGGAGAGAGCGGAATGCTCGTTGACATGGAGAGACAGCAAGAGATGCTCAGTTACTTGCAAAGTTTGTAGATAAAACAGTCCGTCTTTGGCTTCTCTCTTTGCAAGGAAGGGGTAAATTCCAAGATGGGCTCATTACTTGGTTTGGAACTAGAGTGGAGTCCTAAACTCAGAAATTTTGTTCTTGGGTCCCTAAGTTTAATTTTTGATTCTTTCAAACAGTTGCACCAGATGTAAATATGTTTTTGCATGAATAAATTTAACATTCATTCAAAAAAAAAAATGGTGACATTAGGGAGATGTCCCTATGCATTGACTTCTTAACCTGGCGTGAACGTTCCTTTGAGACTCAGCGGTCAGCGCTAACCTTTTCCTCTGCCTCCTTCAATAATTTCTTCTTCTTTGCTTTCTTTCTCCGTACCGCCTCTTGTCTCACTTTGGTTCTCATTTTAATCTTTAAAAAAATATTATATATCTTGTCTCACAACCAAAATATAAATAAAAATATGAAATTTTAATTTTGACGTTATTAGTAGTAATATTTCAAATATGAAATTTCACTTTAAAATTCCATTTTGATTGGAAAACAAAAGCTTCATATTTAAAATTATAAAATGTAATTTAGAGATGCTAATCATAATCCTTCTATTAAATCTTAAACTCGTTTGACTTATGGCTAGGCCATGGCATATAAACCCATAACCGAAAACCGAAAACTGATTAAAGCCGAACAAAAAAATGAGCCCTAAACCAAAATGGAATTTATAAATAGTTCTTATACCTTTGAAACAGAACCGAAGGAGTACTCAACTGTCCAAAAATATAGTTTGTAGTTTATATATTTAAAATATTAATTATATTTAGTTATAAGATTATCAAATATTTTTAAACTAATAGTTATAACTTGGATATTCATTTTTTGTCCAAAACATTTAAAATTATGCAAAAGAACCCAATTACTTAAATATTTTTATCTAAAATATTAGAATTTATCAAAATTATCCGATATTTATCTAAATATCTGATTTCTTATCCAAATTATTTGAAATAATCTAAAAATGGACCTAAAATTATGTTGATCATTAATCGGTTTGTCAACTGAACCAAAAATCAAAACAACTAAATTAAAATAAACCAAATTTTATAAATTGAACGGTTCATATATATCAATAAAATCGTAACTGAACCGAAAACACCAAGACTTATGGTCTAAACTGTTGATTTGAAACTCCAGTTCAACCACCGGTTCAATTTAATTGACCGACGCCTATCTTGAAGCCACAAGATGTCGTTTGGTTTAGTTTCCAAATTTCAGTGAGAGGAGATTCCATCTTGACCGTCGTTTAAAATTCTGGTCAGAAGAATCGTTTCTCAGCCGTCGATCGTCACCAACATCTGCCAGCAATGCCAAAAACAAAACCTGAATTTCCCTGTCACAGCGACCTATTTTCCATGTGCAATTAACAAAGAAAACGCACTATATATATGATCCAAACACGACTCGAAGAAGAAAATAAAAGAAGAAAAGCAAGAAGAAGACAGAGGTTTATTACGAGAGAGACCCAACTGTGAACTTTTGTCTGAAGGAAAAAGAAAACAAATGGGAAGCGAAGGAGGATCAATAGTGAGGAAACCAAGGTTTCTATGTCTCCATGGGTTCCGTACAAGCGGAGAGATAATGAAAATACAGCTTAACAGATGGCCTAAAGCTGTTATCGACAGACTCGATCTCGTGTTCCTCGACGCGCCTTTTCCTTGTCGTGGCAAATCTGATGTCGATGGAATCTTCGACCCTCCTTATTACGAGTGGTTTCAATTCGACAAGGTCCCTCTTTGCTTTTCTCTTTTGTTTATTCAGAGTGAAGCTTCTTCGTCGTGTGAATTGACGTTGGAACGTTTTTTAAAAAAAAAAAATATCAGGAGTTCACTGAGTATGAGAATTTCGAGAACTGTTTGGAGTATTTGGAAGATCGTATGATCAAGCTTGGTCCTTTTGATGGTCTCATTGGGTTCTCTCAGGTATAATCTACATTTTGATGCGGACGAATTGATTTAGTGGCTAATTAAGACTCTTGAAGAGATTTAACGAGTGACAGTGTGACAGGTTTGAGTCATGTTGGAAAATATTTATTCTCCAATAAGTTAAATTATATGGTCCGGAGATGTACGGATCTACTGGCCTAGAAATTCTTAAATCATTCCAAAATACTTATGTCTGATCTCGTCGTACATACTGGTGCTCTACAAAACCTAAGACTATCTCCGATATATTTCCATATTTTTATCTTAAAATGGAAATGTGTTTATCTTCAATGTATTCCTTTAGTTTTATCTCTAAAAATGAGTATTCTCCAAAGTTTATATTTTAATTATACAAACAATTACTATCTTTTATTTATGAAAGTTGATAAATAACCCTTTTAATTTTTACAAGATTTTCCTAAAATTATGATTTTGTTTAAACTAAAATTTCCTTAAAAGACTATTATGTAAATAAAAAGTGTGGTTATATATTTTATAAATACTGTATTTTTCTTTATTTGATTTTGCATCATTTCTCTCAAAAACTCTATATCTTATTTATTATTCTTAATATTGCAGGGGGGAATCTTGTCTGGGGGCTTACCAGGACTGCAAGCTAAGGTATGTTACTAATATTGCTTTTGTTGTTTGGAAATACATTTATGTGATCATGTTTTTGAGTTCTTACAGGGAATTGCACTCCAGAAAGTGCCAAAAATCAAGTTTATCATCATTATTGGAGGAGCTATGTTAAGATCTACCAAGGTTGTGGAAGATGCTTATTCCTATTCCATTGATACTCCCTCACTCCACTTTCTAGGTAAGTTGATATGATCTAATATATATATAAGTGATGATCGAATCTTAGAATATGTTTTTTTTTTGTTGCAGGAGAAACTGATTTCCTGAAACCTTACGGAATCAAGCTCATAGAGTCGTTCAAGAATCCGGTGGTTGTCCATCATCCCAAAGGCCATACGGTTCCTAGGATTGATGAGAAGAGCTTGGTGAAAGTCACGGCGTTCCTCGAGACCATAGAGAACCTTGTGATGATGGAGGAAGACGACAAGGATGCTGAAGAAAACATTTCTACGCCGATATAGAACTCAGCTTATAGTGCAACAACATATAATGAATAATTCTTTACGAAATTAATTCTTTAGAAGATAATCGTGAAATGACTGTAAATGATTCATTATCACCACACAAACAACAATAATAGACGTTTCATAACCGGTTATTTTCCCTTCACATTTCATTCATTCTTTGTGGTGTACAACAGTCCAAAGACGACAATCAAATGGTGAAAACAATCATTCACAGTTAAAAAAACATTCTCTTCTAATTTGATAGTTTTTGTAAGTGCAAATATGACACCACAATATAGTAATGCAGAAGATAACTCAAGAAACAAAACACCAATAGCTTTATTAGAAATCTTCTTTAAACAATCTTACAAGACCTTGTTTATTCAGTTTTACACGTCTAGTGTTAACACTCTAACACACGTCATTGAAGGATTCCTAAGCTACTCACTTATGTCTCTCTGCCGTCAAATACTTCAGCCTTTGCTTCAGCACGACCCAAGAACACCTTAAGAGCTTCTCTCTCTATAAAATCAGCCTTTGTGTCTCTGTCTCTCTGCAGACGACCCCATAACTCTCTTATAGTTATTCTTCACGTTCCCGAAATCCTAGTCTCCAAGGAACACAATATGAACATCTTCCATAACATTAAGTGCAACTTGCTTTTTCTTGAAATATACTTATTCCTCTTTCTTTAAGTCATAAACTTGTTCTGCAAATTTATTCTGCTTGCTTTTTCTCCAAGATACACATTTGTTCTCCAAGTCTACACGACTCCAGCTCAACATCTTGACTCCACATGGTTTTCACCACTCAATACGACGTCTGCTTCAGTAACTACGTCTGCGACTACTTCAGAATGGACATCTTACATCAACAGCTTTTCGTAAGCATGGCATCATCATTTGCTTCAATTAGCGCTCAAATACTACACCAAAGTTTTTATTCATAAAAATGCTACAAATTTGATAAGAAAAATTTTTCTCCGGAGAGGTTGCATGTATATTGGAGAGCATGAGAAATATCCATGCATCCTCTTGGAGATAAGAAACATGATGACATCCAAACAAACTTCATATTGTGATACGGATGCAGTGCCAGAGTGCAGTCCAATATCCCCAAATGAACTGTCCTTGATTTCAAGCTTTGTACTTTATGACAACCATCAAGAACATATCTCAGAAGCTGTACTAACCGAACCGCATGCCTACTTGAAGTAGTTAATCTAACCAAGGAGTTGGTCTGAATTGGTCAGTAGTTTTCTTTAGTTTCATCAGATTGAAGAAGGCTTCAAGGTAACAAAAGTGCAGAACGAATTTGCTTAGACTTCGTAACTGGGCCTGTTAGATGCGACAATATGATCCAATAGTAACAAGAAGTGAAAGAGTATAATATCAAAGGTGATTCTATTGTTTTACGGCCGTTATCTTTGATTTAATGGGATTGATCAATTTGAGGAAGGATCAATATTCAACTGTCCTTTCAACATGCTTTCTATAAAAAAAAAAAATCTCCAGAAGGCAATCCTAATCAAATAGATATCTTTTTAATATGTTTGAAATTTTGAAAAGGCAATTGTAGAATATTGATCCTTCTAAAATAATCTTGGCAGCTACCAACGAAAAGGATCAATCACATAAAAGACCAAAAATGTGTGTGTGTGTGTGTGTGTGTGGGTGGGGTGGGGGAGGAGGAGAGAGGGTGGTGAATGAATAATAATATTGGTTGACCATGCTAGAAATTTTGAAAAATGATCATTGATTTTGACATTTTTTATCCCTTAATGTGAGAAATATTCACCAACTTTAGAATAATGTTTTTTTACATTCGAATCAAATCGTTCGCTGAGCAACTCACTGAGTCTTGCAGGTGCCCATCAGACTCAGAGGGGAACCAAATTACAATATATTTGTAATGGGAATACTATTACTATTGTTTTTATAGTTTAAAAAACATTGATCTATATTTTTAAATTTGAGGCTAGAATTACATTGACTTCTATTTATTAAGCTTAATATGTCACCCATCTTAGCAAAACTAGTTTCTAACTCCTACGAATGAAAAAGTGGTCTGAAAATCGCTGAACCAGAAGACAAATACTAGAAAAGGCTAGCACATTATGTCTCATTCCATACGAACTTAGAAACACAACGTTCAAGGAAATTGTTGCTGTCAAGACCACTGAGATTGGGAAAGAGCGTTGGTTCCATAAGTGTTGATAATTGCCTCTGCCACGACAATAGCGGCCACGGTTACGACTTTTTGTTTGCAGTGTTCCCTATTTTATAATACTATTACACTAGGTAATGACCCGCATCTTGCATGTAGCGAGATTATTATTTTTGTTACTTTTAAGATAAAAATGATCTTATATCTGTTTAGTGTGGATTTTAGTTCAGTTTTACGTTGTTTTTTTAATGTCCTAAAATATAACTATAATTCTAAATCTAAAATTATTTTGGTTGGTTTGGTTTGGTTTAAATGTTTGATATTTTTAATTTTTTGATGATAACCAAAAACTATTGTTATTTGTTTGGTTTCGTTTTATATAAATTTTATACATTTTTTATGCCGAACTAATAGTTTCCTATTATAATTTCTAAAGACATGTAAAATCAAATAAAATCTAAATAATATTTGAAGAAAAAAAGAAATAAAATTATTAACACAAAACATTTCACTTCAATTTTGAACAATAGTGAAAGAAAACATTAAAAAATTCAACTTCAATATTAATTAAAATTTTCACTTGTGGTGGAAATTTTAGTTATATACCGTAGAACTTCTATAAATTAATATTCGATAAATTAATATACACTAAATATCTCTATAAATTAATATAATTTTATGGTTCCAAATTGAGTTTTTGGTTCAGTTAGTATATCTATAAATTAATATCTCTCTAAATTAATAAAAAAATAAAATTCTGATGTAGTCCCAACATTATTAATTTATAGAGGTTTCACTGTAGTCGCTCATGTCAATGTGTACATGTATTTATATGTAAAAATATATAAATGTGATAATAAATATATGAATATACCATAATTAAGATCTAAAACATTTTTGTTCAAAATAACACATGATAGTAAATTCTTAAATAAATTAAGTAAAAATAAAACAAACCTAGAAATTAATAACATTTTTTCATATGAAGAAAATCAAATCGTATCCGTAAACAATAAAAATAATATATATTACAAAGTGACATCTTCACTTGGTACATGAATTCTGTTTTTAATCGATTTTGTGATTTTTATTTCTGTTTAAAGTTTTTTGATTTCTGATTTTTTTTTCTACCAATTTGATTTTGTTTCTAATTCTTGGTCTGATATGAAAAATTTAGATAAATGTTAATATTTGACTAAACTAAAGATCTGATTTTATGTGTGGTGTTTTTCACATCAGTTTCTTTAATTTATAATCAATCACCGTATTTGTTGTTATTGTATATCAAAGCCTCAACCATGACCAACTTCGATAAGGTACGAAATTTTCAATTTCTACAAACATTTTCCTCGCAACATTTTAATTGATTCGAATCTGAATGATTTTGTAATTTTTTTACAGTAAAGATATTATTCATTAGTTTCACATATAAAGTTTTAATTTATTAATACAAAGACTAAAAATGTATGAAATGAATTAGTTAAAAATAATGTATAAACATATTAAATAATGAATTTTAAACATTATTGTATAAACACATTATTACCAAATGATTGTGAGGTCGACACGTGTCAGTTAAGATGTGAATGCATTTATTAAAATACTTTTTTTTTAATATATAAGGGATTTCAACCAAGTAAATATCCATCTTTAAAATTTTAAGCAATGAATAACTTTTCAAAAGAAAATCTTATCTAACAAATGCCAACAGAAAAGCAAGAACCAAACTCCATAAACCTAATAAACGAATGAATATAATTTTACGAAAATATATTAATTTGGTTGTTTAGGGCACACGCCTAACATACCTATCGGATTCCTTGCTTTTTTTTTAAACACCGGCTTTCTTGCTTAATATTCATATAAATCTCATATAAGAACACATCTTTAGAAAATCTAAAAACGTACACAAACGTGATTTCTTTTTAATTTTTAGAGCAACCACACGAGCACTTGCACGCACTTAGCATACGTTTTCTTAATTTCTTATTTCGTTTACAATTAATTAAATATCTGGTGGGAGTTCATTTATAACTAAAGTTTCATAATGTGTCACAATGTTAATAGTCTTGATACAATAAGTTTAAACTAATACAACCATCACAAGGCGCGCATCATCATCGATTATTTTTTTCTCTTGC
>CAKOAT010964042.1:310719-334943 GCA_932364175.1 Eruca vesicaria subsp. sativa | reverse complement strand
AAAAAAAAAAAAAAAAAAAAAAAAAAAAAAAAAAAAAAAAGTTGGTCCATATCAGTTATCACCATAAGCATACAATCAAGTAGCTGTTGCAACTTGGTACTTCATGCTTTCGTATTATATGTCTATTATTATTTTGGGTGAATTGCGTCAAAATCCCATAAGAACATAGTAATTAGGTGAATACCCATACCTTAAATATTGTAAATCCCATAAGAACATAGTAATTAGGTGAATACCCATACCTTAAATATTGTGGGGGCTTGAACTGAGACCAGAAGATGATAAATGACCAAACTGGTCCTCTTGCTTTGGATATATCGTAGGTTGTTATAGGCATGAAGTTAAACCAGTATTTATTATAAGTTGGGGGGGGGCATTAGGATCTACTTTCCTACGAGATTATTGTCCAATAAACTAAAAGATTTTTCTGACATAAACAATCGCATGCAAAAGAGAATCTGAATAAAAGATCTTTCACAGCATGCAAAAAAATTGTTGGAGGTATTTATTTCCGATAGTATTAAATAGTGATTTCGTCTAGTATCATATTTTTTCAACTTCATTAACTTTCCTTCAATCATTATCAGCCGTAAAAAAAATTATTTGTAGGTTCACCTGAAACTTATGATGAACATGAGTGTTTTTTATATTTACGTTATTGCTTAATCAACGTATAAAAAACAATTTCGTCGCAAGTTGAACACATGGGAAACAAAGCAGTTAGTGAAATTATTGAACTTGACGATGATGATGAGATGGTGGACAGCACGAATGGAAATTCCGAGTAGTTAGTTAGCCGTGCAATAATTTCTTGTATCATGTTTCCAACTTTTTTGGACAACAAACATTTATGATATCATTTAGAAAGAACTGGAACATTTAAAACAAGGGTAATAGCATTGTTAAATTTGATTCAAACCGGCTAAAGTTGTCTTTTCTTGCTATGCATGCTTTCCATTTGATAATATAAATTGTAAAATATAAAGTTCGTTTTACAGAAAATCCAACTGATGTTGTTGTGTATGTGCCTAGCAATGTATCGACAGCTTAGTTAGCCGTACAATTTTTGTTGTTGTCATGTCATGGGTTTATTTTGGACCGTAAACAATTATGATACCACTAAAAGATAATGATGATGAGAAGCTGGAAGGAACTAATGGAAATTCTGACTGGTTAGTTAGCCGTGCAATAGTTTCTTATGTCATTTTTCCATTTTTAATGGACAGTAAACATTTATATTATCATTTAAAAAGAACCGAAACATGTTAACAATGGTAATAGCATTGTAAAATGTGATTCAAACCGGCTAGAGTAGTTTTCTTGCTATGCATACTTTCCGTCTAATAATATAATTTGTAAAATATAAAGTTTCGTTTTGCAGCAAATCGAACTGCTTCTGCTGTGGCTGTGGCTGGGAATGTATCGACATATTAGTTAGCCGTACAATTTTTTCTTCTGTCATGGGTTTATTTTGGACCATAAACAATTGTGATACCATTTTGGACCGTAAAAATGATGAGATTGACAAACATTCATACAATAGATCATACTAATTTAAAATATTAACATGCAATAAGGGTGTTTAGCATCCTTAAATTATATTAACTGTCAAAATAACTCAACTATATTGTAAACTTTGCAGGTGCATGCTATCTTTTATATTGGGGGTTCACTTAGTCAACGCATAAGTTCATAATCCTATCGCATAATTATACCAGAGATAAGCTGTACTCCATTCAAGAAAACAGAGATAATTTACCAAAGCTTCCCCATCGAGATTTGCGTCCGGTGAAACGTGTTTCCTTCTGCATGCATAACAAAGAAGATTACTTATCATCAATCTTCAAAACATAAAGTCATAAATGAACTATTTTAGTTCACTGCTACTTAAAATCAAATTAAAGATTTTAATATTTTAACAAAAAATGGGGAAATAATCATCACCAGGTTAAGCTTAGGTTTGAGCATTTTCTCATTCCCACTAAACCTCTTAGAAGCTTGTTTCCCTGAGAAAAAAAATGCAATAATAAGAATTTCTTTCATTTTCAGACACAACCATAGATAAAGTGAAACAGTGAGACAGAGACGAACACTAGCCAAGAAGAAGTGATTTGCGAGAAAAGAGCTTTCTTTTTAACGAAATGTCGGTTCCAATCGAAGAGCTGAAAGAAAACGCCAACACAACCGCTAAATCTATTTGGCCGTTTTTCAGTTATGGCCACACACGGTGCCGTCTTATCCACCGTCTCCTGTAACTCACCCATCATTACCACGAAACCGTAAACGACTAACAAAAGTTCAAAGAGATCGTAAACAGAGAGAATCTGAGTAATTAGTTTTACAAAATCAAAAACCAGAATCTAAACTTGCTAACGAAGAGAGAGAGAAGAACTTCTAAACCACACATCATAGTTCTGAAGAAACAAAGAAGGAGAAAGCTTTTGACACAACAAAAATCTGAATTGAATTGGATTTTATTTTGCAACAGAAAAAAAGATCGGGCAAACCGAAAGAAAAAGATTCGCTAGCAAAGAGAAAATCGATCACTTACATAAATTTTTTTACAGAGTCAAAACCCAGAATCTCATCTCCTTTTCCATGAAAATGGTAATGAGAGAACGAAGAAAAGGAGAGAGAACTCTGATTTTGTGTAAAATTGGTTAACTAAAAAAAATGAAAAAGCAAAAAGTAAAACAAATAATGTAATAGGGGTAAACTGGTCAAACAAAAATTGGACAAACTCCTCGAAAATACAAAATGTGTATATCACTAAATACAACAAAGAGTTAATGTGTAGAGTGCAATTTCTCTATTTTTTCATAATATATTTATACTAGTGGTCCGTCCGCGCTGCGCGCGGGTTATCGGATATTTGTATTATTTAAAATAAATTATTTCTTGGTTTGTAATGTAATATTTTTATTGTGTTTTGTTTATGAGAATGATCTATTATGATATCAATGTGATGACATTAGAGTTAAATGGTGGACATTTGGAAATTTTTTTAAATTCTTGAGTCATAGATGTTATTTTTTTGTTTCACAAATTTTATTTTTTTCAGGATCAGAGATAATAGCTATGAGAATATTTTTCATAAGAATTTATTTGAAAACAAAGTCTAACAATTTATTTTAAAAGGAAAATTAAACAGAACCTTTGGAAGGAATTGAAGAGGAACATAAATGTTCAACTTACACTGAGAAACAAAACAAATAAATCAAAAGTGTAAGGAGTACGTCATCATGTTAACGGTAAGCACGCTTCCCGTATAGGCCTTCTTTTAGTTAAGGTGATCACTGAAGCCCATTATCCTTTTGTAGAACTTTGTTACCAAAAGGAAGTGGAAACAGTTGGAGTAAACCGTGATCTCCGTCCCCTGTTGAGGATGGCAGTTCTGGGGTGGCCACATCTTCTTTAGTGAGGTAAGACATATATCCTTGATGTGAAATTGGAGGTGCTCAAGAGATTGATGAAAAATCGTCGTACAATCTTCTAGTACTGGAATACCTTGCTCATCAGTGAGTTTGTTAATGTTTTTAGCCCCTAAGTCAGTTTCGTTGATGGCCATAAGGAGGACGCCGTAAACGTACCTTCCTCGGAGGTGACCACCATTTGAGGCAATGTGGATGTGATGTAGACCTAGGGACTAATTTCGAGTTTCGAAGAATTCTAGCATGCCTTTAACATAGTGAGCGTCAACATTGTTCGCGTTGAGGAAGTTTTTCACCAACTTTTGTTACCGATGAGCTAGAGCAAGCTTCTTCACCAAAGGTGAGAGGTTGAGATTCTTTGCAACAAAGAAGTTCTCAGAACTGAAACTGAGGCTTTTGGATGTCATAATTGTGTTGAAGTAGTCGGTGGGGGAATCATAGCCTACTTTGGAAACAATTAGGAGACGCATGTCTTCGGGCATGAATTCAAGGGTGAGGGTATTATGTTGTTTTTGATTCATGAAACTCATCGGAAAATGATCGAGGTTTTTTTTTTGTTCTAACGATGTCCTTATTAGTTTATTTGTGTTGTGCATTTGTTTATATAGGATGTTGAACACGGTGTTGATTGTAACGTCGTTTACGTTTTTAAATATAATTATTGGAAGCCATAATTTTGCGTTGAATTTCTTTGCGGTTTGATTGTTATTATTTATGTTGTACCGTTGCATGTATGCTGAGTGGTTTGATGTGTAATTTATGGTTATTAAAAATTAACCGATCGGAGTTCCTTATAATTTTGCTTGGTTTTAATATTTATAATATAATTTGAAAAGTAATTTATATGTGGGTATCGAATAAACTTTTTTTGGTTTGCTAGCTTGACATTAGATAAGTTTGTATTTGTTGCAAACGCCATAGATTTGTGGAATAATTTTTAAAATTATTTTGAGGGTTTGATTTACCTTTTTAGGTATTTATTATCATTATCTGAAATATCTAAATAAATGTGTTTGTAACGTGGTATTGAATGCAAAAAAACTTCAAATTGCTTTAATTTTGGTATTATAAATGATTTATGTCATTATTTGCTGTGTTTCCGTTTTAACAACAAAAACTTAAAAAAAATTTGGGCCTCTACCACATAAAATAGCCAGCCCAACAATAACCACAAAATCGACAAACAGAAAATCAATTGAAACCGAAATGGGGGAGAGATAAATTTTGTTCGGTTTATTTGGTTTAGGTTATTGATGACATGGTTTTCTTTGCCCCCCTCACAAATGCTGATGTGGATGCATGAGAAAGGAGAAAAGCCTACTTTATTGTATAAAATATTCTACAGATTATTATTTTTTGTTTCTCTCCATAGTGACGACGAAGAAATTCGTCACGAGTAACAATCTGGAATTTGTTTCAGTACTTAAACCAACTTGTGCAAGTTACAGCACATCTTTCTATGATTTAGTTCATTTTCTTTTGCAAATTTAAACCGTGTACTATTTAAGCAACTATTAACAATGATATTTTCCCGTCAACTAACTATATACACTAGTTGCATACCCCCCGCGCAAGCGCGGGGCTGAGGATCATTGATGTTTATCTGTGTTATTTTCGGTTGTTGGTTTAGTGGATTATTCTAATAATACCAAATAATGATGAAATGGAAAGAATGTAGCAAGAGTATAAAGTGAAAATATTATATATATAATGTGTTAAATGTTATTTATATGTGAAGTAAGGTTTATAGGAATAACAAAATTATAATATAGTTTCTAGTGTATAATAATAGGTGTCTATCTTGTTTTTTATTTTTTATATTGGAAATATTTTTTATATCAGAGGTCAAAACTTGATATAACTATTTATTTATAGTATTTATATTTATACTAAACGATTTATCAATTTGAAAATAACTTTATTTTAAGCTAATATTTGTTGTTTGGGTTTCAACAGATAGGTTTGGATATGTTTTTTTGTAAGTTTGGATTTTGTTTATGAATAATATGACATTTTTATTTACGGCGTCATCGACTGTGGAAATCCATTCGCCGGAGTCTGATAAAAATGAAATTATAGTAACTATTAAAAATTGAAGAGAAACTACATAGTTATTTTATAGATAACAAAAAATACTTAATTTTGTTGTCTTATTTTATTTCACATACTTAATGTTTTGAAAATATATATTATAAAATATGTTCTAACATAAATATATATATTAGGACATGATAGTGCCGCGTGAGACTCGTTTTATTTTTAGGGATGAAATGAAAATAATGTAGCAAGAGTGTAAAGTGAAAATATTATATATATATATAATGTGTTAAATGTTGTTTATATGCGAAGTAAGATTTATAGGAATAGCTAAATTATAATATAGTTTATAGTGTATAATAATAAGTGTCTATATTGTTTTTTTATGTTTTTATGTTGGAAACAGTTTTTATATCGGAAGTCAAAACTTGATATAATTATCTATTTATAGTATTTATATTTGTACTAAACGATTTATCAATTTGAAAATAACTTTAGTTTAAGCTAATATTTGTTGTTTGGATTCAGTAGATAGGTTTGGATATGTTTTTTTGTAAGTTTGGATGTTGTTCATGAATAATGTGGCATTTTTATTTACGGCGTCATCGAGTGTGGAAATCCATTCGCCGGAGTCTCATAAAAATGAAATTATAGTAACTATTAAAAATTGAGAGAAATTACATAGTTATTTTATAAATAAAAAATACTTAAATTTTGTTGTTTTATTTTATTTCACATACATAATTTTTTGAAAATATATATTAGAAAATATGTTTTAACAGAAAATATATATTAAGACATGATAGTGCCACGTGGGACTCATTTTGTTTTTTTTGTTTTTTGGACTGTTCGTATTTTGATCATTTTTTAATTGTTTTTGGGTTTGAATTCGTCAAAATTTAGGATTTTTTCTCACTATTTTTCGTTTTAAACAATAAGTCCAGAGGAAAAAAGACATTAAAATAGGCCTGGGCATTTTACCCGGACCCGAAGACCCGACCCGGAATCGGGCCGAAAATGTGCGATTCGGGTAAGAACCGAACCGATCATTTTACCCTATTGGGTTTTGATGTGGAGGACCCGCGGGTCTTGGACTCGAACCGACCCGAATCCGAGACCCGATGGGTATCCGAAATATCCAAAACATCTAGTATATATTATGTATATATATATATATATATATATATATGTTTTAGTATTTTTATGGTATTATGAGTATTAGTTTATGTTTTGGATTCAGGTTTTCGGATATAATTACGGGTTTTAAGTAAAATTTTAGGTTTTTTTAAAATATAATTCGAATAATCAGATAAAATTTTGGATATTTTTATGTATTCGGATTAGGTTTTGTGTAAAATTTTGGGTATTTCTTGGGTATTTAAATATTTTCCAGTATTTTTTGTGTGTTTTAGGTATGTTTTTGGGCCATACCCGGTAGGACCCGAACCGAATCCGACCCGAAACCGAACCGAATCCGAACCAATAAATTTTAATTACCCCATTGGGTCTAACTATATAAGACCCGAACCGACCTGGACCCGGTAAGACCCGAACCGAACCCGAACCGACAAAGTCTAATTACCCTATTGGGTCTAAATATCTAAGACCCGAAGGACCCGGACCTGACATAACCCGACCCGAACCCGATCCGAACCGGAAAATGCCCAGGCCTACATTAAAACATTAAAACTAAAAAACCATATGATAATAATTCAAACAAAAAAAACTAAAATACATAACAGCTACGCGGTTTGAACCCGCACACTTGTGGACTTCATTAGATGTCTTATACCACTGGGCTAAAGTATATTCATTGTTCATATTCATTTTAAACAAACTCTAAGCTTTTAAAATTTAAATGTGCGGGACCCACAAACTTGCTGACGTGGACAGCTTTAGGAGCCTTGAAAGTGTATCATTATAATATAGATTGAAAATAACTTTAGTTTAAGCTAATATTTGTTGTTTGGATTCAGTAGATAGGTTTGGATATGTTTTTCTGTAAGTTTGGATTTTGTTCATGAATAATGTGGCATTTTTATTTACGGCGTCATCGAGTGTGGAAATCCATTCGCCGGAGTCTGATAAAAATGAAATTATAGTAACTATTAAAAATTGAGAGGGGTTTGAATTCGTCAAACTTTAGGATTTTTCTCACTATTTTTCGTTTTAAACAATAAGTCCATAGGAAAAAAAAACATTAAAACATTAAAACTAAAAAACCATATGATAATAATTCAAACAAAAAAACTAAAATACATAACAGCTACGCGGTTTGAACCCACACACTTGTGCACTTCATTAGATATCTTATACCACTGGGCTAAAGTATATTCATTGTTCATATTCATTTTAAACAAATTCTAAGCTTTTAAAATTTAAATGTGCGGGACCCACAATCTGCCTATGTGGACACCTTAAGGAGTCTTGAAAGTGTATCATTATAATATAGATTTTGTTTTGGAACACTCTTATATGTATATACATATATATATGAGTTTATTTACACATTGATATGGCAACTTGCTTCTTGTGTGCCCTACTTGTGCGGTTGTGCACATCAATACTATTAAAAGAGAAGGAGACTAAAAAAATCTACCTTTACAAGTTGTTTTGGACCCTTTCATTTAACTAATAATATATTGATTTACCTTTATTTAACCTACTAAATATCTTACCATATATTTCTCTACAATAATTTAATTAATATTTTTATTTAATAGGCAATCTCTTTTTGTACACGTTAATATTATACCACATATTTGGTAGAACCTTATAGTACAGTATGAAAATGATCGTTCCGTGCTCATGATTACCTTATAATTTACGTATATAGAAACTGGATCATGGGTTTTATACTATAAAATATTACAATATATACATTTTATACAATATAAAATTCTGAACTTCTTATGTGCCTTTATACTATATAATATTAGAATGTCAAATTGTCTCCCTTACGTTTTATAGAATATCATTTAACCATTCCAATCTAAATATACCAGATATATATATGACAGTTCACATATGTTAATAAAAATATCATATATCATATTACAATGCACATTTTATATCACAAATTTAGTCACTTTTGTACATCAATATACATACATAACCAAACATCATATATCCTTATTACGAATTTGGAATGGTCATATATATCAGATTAGCTTTTGAGTAAATGATACACAATCTTTACCTATTAAACATCGAGCCATAAAAAATCCCTGAATATTCTCATAGTTATACAACAAACTATAAGTAAAAATAATAATTAGTTCAGTAAATTCAAATATTAATGTGTTCCAATTAAATATTTTTTTTCTAAACAATATCGCAACTATATTAATCTTTTAATATGTAGTTCATAAGAAAATTATTTTATACATTACGAAAACAGCCATTTAATACTTAAACAACCAAAACTGATTTTAAAATATTTCTCAAGATTTGAAATCAAAATTAAGACATTTAAATTTGGTAATGAATATTACAAATATTTGAAAAAGGGAACCGTGTGTTGAACTTGATAATAATCATAATTTAAGTGAATATTATTAAAAGGTTGAATTTAGTAACTATACAACCTACAAATATCTGGAAAAAATAACAAGAGGCAAATATTTTTAGTAACTATTTAAATATTTAAAATATGATTTCCATCTCAATAAATGATGGAATTTTCAATTTTGTAATTTCTAAATCATCTCATAATATTCTAAAAATGTATAATTTAATGCACAGTAAAATATGATTTCCATCTCATATAGATTGTACTCATAACAAACTCTTTTTTTTTTACATTATAAGAAATTAATTTATATTAACAACACATTTTCCCACATCCTCTTGGGGGTAAATACAGATTTATATATAAAAATATCAGATAGTTAAGGGTTTTCAATTTAAATATTGGGTAATTCGGATTGTTTAGATAAAAATATCTGATAATTTGGATGATTTTTAATATTTTAAATAAAAAATATTCAANTTTTTTTTTACATTATAAGAAATTAATTTATATTAACAACACATTTTCCCACATCCTCTTGGGGGTAAATACAGATTTATATATAAAAATATCAGATAGTTAAGGGTTTTCAATTTAAATATTGGGTAATTCGGATTGTTTAGATAAAAATATCTGATAATTTGGATGATTTTTAATATTTTAAATAAAAAATATTCAAGTAATTCAATTTTTGGGTAATTTAAGTTTTGAGTAATTTGGTTTATAAATAGTATTTTTTAGGATATTTATTTATTCATAAATTAAATATAAATAATATTTTTAAGGATACAAATTTATTTTATAATTTTAGATACCCATTTGGTTTTCGGTTATTTATGAAATTGAGTTCAATTTTAGTTTCATTTTTGTGTATTTAGTTTAGTAAGTTTTGGTTCACGGGTCCGGATACATGTCAAAATTTTTATAATGTCTTACATAAGCATTCATTTAAAGTAATTTATTTAATTTTAAAAATAACCCGCGCTTTCTAAGCGCGGGTCAAAATCTAGTTTGGTTTAATATTGGATTAAAAAATCGCGCCTACACAGTGCCGGAAGACGCCACCCATGTAAACCACTGGCGCACATAAATTTCTTCCTTTTTTGGGTGCCAATGTTAAATAGCCCATAAATTTCTTATTACTGACTTTAATATTAGGCAAATGCATACATGAAAAGAAACGAAGCCGTAGATATACAAGAAACAAGACTAAATACAGGTATATATAGCTTAAGAAATAAGACTAAATATATACTTCTTCCGTTTCAAATTATTTGTCATTCTAGCTTTTTACACAGATTAAGGAAACATTTAATTTTACATATTTTCAATATAAAAATACAATTACCAATACACCTAACCACTTTTCAACCAATAGAAAAATAGAATATCATATAAACATAATAAATTTTTTTTTGAAGCTCTAAAACGACACTTATTTTGAAACGAAATTTTTCCTCTAGAATGACATCTAATTCGAAACGGATGGAGTATATAGCTTAAGAAATAAGACTAAATTCAGTTATATTTAGCTTAAGAAAGAAGGCATGAATGTAATGAATGCGTAAAACCGTTTGCCGCAAACAATTAAAATTGACATAAAATTACAATATAGTTGATAATATCTAAACATATGTCGACAGATTAGGAGACACGTCGGTTCTAATAAGGACATGTGAACCTGGAAAATCGTATAGGTCGGAAATGTAGTTTGATCAACCGATCAGAGCCAACAATCAATACAGAGAGAAAATACAAAACTCAACTTGGATCTCTTCGATATCCAGCAAAAAAAAAATTAGGATAGCATTATAAACTTTAACAAATTTTAAATAAAGGAAGTGACTATATCGAATTATGATTTTTTGGTGACAAAAAAAAAAAGAAAAAAAAAAGATTTCTTTAGCAGATCGATTCTCCATCGTATATATCTTGCATGTGTGTTGAATAATACAGCACCTTAAAAGTAATGAGAAAAATCACAAGGCAGCCATTGCAACGATTGTGGAATAGTCATTCAACCAGTCTCATACAATAGTTCATTAAAAAGTCATATTAACTATCATGGTGCACAAGAGAAAATTACAATGTTGCTTTAAAGCTCTTATGGAAGCTGTGGATATGAGATCCGTTTAACTTAATCTATAGGACCTAGAAACAATCAAGGTCAATTCATTTAATTGGGATTGCAAGGTGGCTAGCTCGACCGTTGGATTGTGACAGGTCTCACCATTTGTCACTTTGATGTTAATGTATTTTTTTGGGAGACTAATTTCAACTGTGAGATCCGAGACCAATAAAAGTTTATGTGAAATGACTCGTTAGTAAGATCGAAAACTGTATAAGCTTCTCCAGATATATCTAAACTAAAACTCGATTAATGAACGTGCACATGAAACACTCATAGCTCTTAAGTATGGTCTCTATACAAATTTCGTATCGTGCACAATCACATCGACTATAGAACGGGATAGTTACGAAGTACTAGCTGAAAGACAAAGTGCATAACATGGACCAAACAGTAACTTCAAAATGGGTAAATTGATTGATCGCACTCGCATACTTTATAGGTGTGCGTACGTGTTCACCTTCAGAAGATAACTTATTGAGCTGCAATTTAATATTCAAGTTTTTAGTCTAAGAAAATCAAACTCTATTTACGGATATATATGCACTCTTATTTGCAACATTTTCGCCTTTAGAATCAATAAATGTGGATAACTGGATGCAGAAGCAGCGCATTCTTCATTTTAGCTAATCCTAAAGAAACATAACACTGACGAATTGCTAATTCTGAATTTAGTTAGATTTAAAACATTAGTTTATGTTCGTTTAACCAAACGGTATAGTAACTTAGTTTTTATCGAGATTCCAATTCAGAATCGACGAATTAATTAACATTTTGCATCTCTTAATTACCACCATACTCTTACCGTTTAGTTTTTCAAATTTCTGAAATTAGGGGATATATGTTGTTTATGAAAGAAAAACTAACGAATCTATATTAGTTTATAGGACATATATATACATCAGAATATATAATACCGATATGGTGCACACACTCAAAGAAAAGTAAGAGTAAAAAATAGGACGCTGACAGATCCAGAAAGAGCTAGAAGAGAAACGTGACCAATTGTTTATTCACTAAAGGAGACAACTAGTCAATGCTTTAACTGTATTTCTGGTCTATATGGTCAAGTCCGAGCTGGACATGTGTCGATTCCACTTTTTCTTCTCGCTTCCAAAGCACTTCTTTTCCCTTCCTAATTGAATATTTACTCGATAAAACTACGTAAATTTAGATGAAATATTGGGTTTGATGAGTAAATGATTAGGGAAAGATATATTTTTAATTTTACAAATTACTAAAATATTTTGGAATAGTCTTTCAATGGAGATCAGAGCCTAGTGTAGCCATTGACCGAGTCCAAGTGTACAGTGACTAGAGCAGCCCGAGTTACGGCTTTATGCCAGCATTAGAAGCCCTACATGTCTCACTCAATTCATTTATAAAATCCTAATTGGAATCTGATTAACGCACTAATCGATAATTCAGTATTAAATTTGAGGTCATGCTTCCTTTGCATTACTATATAAAACCCTCTCTCGCCTCCTTAGTAATCACCATGCTCTCTTCCCCCTTCTTAGTTTGCTCTAGCTCTATAATATCTGGTTTATTAAGGTGCTTTTTAAACTTGCAGTTTTATGTTATGTTAGCATCGTTTGAGAAGTAGGAGGATGAGTTTTATCGTTTAGTTCAGCTGCATGAGCTTTACTTATCAAACCTTTCGAACTGCGGATCCAAGTTTTACAGTTTTGCTTTTCTTTTTAGCACTAAAATGTATTAAATCTTAGTGAAACGAAAGAAGCACTTAAAAAGAAGAGTATTAAACTTGGTCTGCATGTGTAGATTGATGTTCATGCGGAAATAACAGATAGAGATGGATCTGTCTCCTTTTTCAGGTTTGGTTTCTCATCTCCATTTACTTTTGGTAAATTGCATATGTTTCATATCCTTGATCGTATGCTTTTTTTTTGGTTTAAAATATCTGACTAATACACATCTAATGCATGTATGTTTCATGTCTTTCTAGTAGTGCATGTGACTGTCATTTTTACATTGTAATTAGACTTAGTGTCCATGTTCCTATTACTTATGAACATCATATTTTGATTTTTTGTATTTACTAACAAAACTGTTAAAAGAAGAAACAAATTGACTCTCTTGTGATTTTTCATTTCATTTGCTGCATCTTCTTAAGTTTACACACCTAAGAGAGTTTTTGAAAGCATCATTCAGGTCACAATTTAAGATAAACAAAAAGTTTTACTGAAAAGTCTCTGCCCAAATTATATGTAATGTAAACACATCCTTTTTCATTATTTTTATTTTATTTTTGCAAAGTAACACTGACCCACTAAGTTGATTGTACCAAACAAATCGATATTTTCTTAGATGATTAAACTAGCAATACATGAATTTTGATTCATATGTTTATATTCACATATCTTTGTAACATGAATCTGAATCTGAAACCACCTGCCATTTTTAATGCAGTGCTACATTTTAGCATGGAGCTGTAGTGGACCTGTGGTTACCAAATTGAAGACTGACTGGTTCGCTCGAGTTGTCTCTCATGTCTAGACCATTTGTGAGAAGGGATTTTATAGGTGCACCTCACCAATCTCTAAATCTACAATTAGTGGTAGGCTCATATAAGAAAATTAGCTTCTATACATGAAGTGCATTCATGAATTTTCGAAGAGACTATATACATTTTTTTTAGAATTAGGTCACGCCGATTCTCCAAATGATATATAATCGTATACACTTTTGGACATACATTTTGCCTAATAGATGCCAAACTTCTGTCTGGAGTGTTAGAGCTTTCTCGTGATAGCTCATAATTTGTAGCTTGCACTATTTAGCTACACTAAGTTTACTTGATAAAAGAAAATTGAGGGGATTGGGGGAGGTGCTGGATTACTTCCCCTTCTCATCGATGGTCTAGATTTGCGAGGTGACTCTGATAGTGGTAAAGAGAAACAGTGATTTCGGGAAGCATCCACGATATTCCTTAAAAAGGTTTTGAAAATTTTCAGCTTGTAAAAATTATTGTATTGCTAAATTTATACCAGGGATCTACTATATAATGCAACACATTAAAACCTTCCGAGTATAGTTTTCTGAGTTGTTATTTCAGGTTGAGTAACATCATGCCATTATTCAAACGTAACGTGAATGAAAGATGTCGAAGCACATATAGCAATGATTTTGTTGCAAGGTCCTTTGCAAGAACTAAAGAAGTCAGGAAAAAAGAAGAAGGATTTATCGATGAAAGAGCAAAGTGGACGGTGGTGTTACCTTTTGACTTGTTTGTGTCATCGATTCTCTCATTCATTCATTTCATGCCGCAACAGGAATCCCCATGTATTAAGACCATCTCCATTAGGAGTTTAAGAGGGGTTCAAGGGAGGGGTTCACACGGTTTACGAGACAAACAGTGGTGAACCCGCTCCACTTGAGCTTGCTGCGGTGATACTGGTTCACCACGGGTTCACCACGTGGTGAACCATGATTCGTCGAAATTTTTTTTTTTTTTTTTTTTTTTTTGAAAAAGTAAAAAAAAAGAAAAAAGTGCCACCTGGTGAACCCCAATGGGGGTTCACTAATGGAGATGCTCTAAGAGATTTCTTGCAAATTCATATGTAATATGTTACTGGGTAGATTTTAACGACAAACGAAGGGCTATGTACATCTATCTACTTAGCCATTGCTAATATGAATATAATTACCATAACGTATATATACTTAGGGCTGAGCAAATAAAATGAATCTTAAAATCTGAATTGAATCCAATAAATAAATTCGAGTGGATCTTGAATGAATTTTGTTTTATCGTATTTCGAGTTATGGATATTATCCGAACCGAAACCGAACCTAAATGGATATCTAATAGAACCCGGAAAAATATAAATCCCCAAAAAAATTTATACCAAATATGATTTAAATTTCTAATATATACCCAAAATACATTAAAATATTCATGAACATCTAAAATAATTATCTATTACATGAATAATTAATTTAAATACTTAGTTTAATATATATATTTTGATATTTGGTTGATATTAATGTTTGTAAATAATATTAATTCTTAGCTTAATATAGATTTTGGTAAGATCGATTTGAGAAAGGTTTGTGTTTCTCGAAATGGAGTTCCTCTTTATTACCTTCTTTACTGTATATTTAATTTCTTGTCATTGGGTTTTCTATTTCAGAGTTTCCGGCTCAGCGTCTGGACGATTGAAGATTGAAGGTTAATTGTTGAAGGTGGCGGTTGAAACTTGAAATTCTTAGATTTTGGTTTTATTTTCATTGAATAATGTTTCGCATTTCATGAAAATTTGGTTTCGTTTTATGCCTTCATTTATTTGGTTTTCTCTTTTATCAATAACTATGTTTTCCATTGGTTTGATTTTGTATAATCAAGTTTGAAGCTCCTTTTTCTTTTTCTTTTTTGAATCGATATTGCATATGTTTTGGTTACAAAATAGGTATTTTTAAATTGAAGAACCAAATTTACTATGATTTGGTTACAAAGTAAATACAAATCAGATATTTTTAAATTGAAGAACCGATTGAGACTCGAACCTGAAAATACGTCGACTTGTACCGGTTCTTTGAAGATTTACTAACCATGAACCCGATAGAATCCGAACGAATCCCAAACCAAACTTTCATATAACCTGAATGGGCTTTATTTTGTAAATCCAGAAAATCGAGACCTGATTGGACAAAAAAAGGGATTGGGACCCCGGATGATGTATTCATGCAGTTTTAGGCAATATTTTTGTGGGCTTTATATTAAAAAAATATTAGTGGGGCTTCTTTCCTTCTAGAACTTGGGCTTTTGACTCTATAAGAAACGTAAGGATACAAAGGTAATTTCCAAACTGCTCCTGATCCATCGCTGCCTATATATATAGTCGCCTGCAAAAGCTAGGGTATAAAAGCCCCAAATTTTTTTTCTCCGCTCGAAGAGAAGAAAATCCTTCGCAAATCGACCCAACGGTCCCATCCTTCTTACGTCACAGTAAATCGGTAAATCGTCTCTATTCTTCTCATCATCTCCGTCTTCTATTGTGATCTTTGATTCGTTTATTGCAACTTTTCAGATTCGTCGCAAAATTCGATTTTGAGTTAGCTGGGATTTTGTAGGTTGTTGAATAATGGCGACGTTTGAGCTATACAGGAGATCGACGATAGGGATGTGTTTGACTGAGACTTTGGATGAGATGGTTCAGAGTGGTACCTTGAGCCCTGAGCTAGCTATCCAAGTTCTTGTTCAGTTTGATAAGGTGACCGATCTTGAAGTCTTTTTGCTTTTGCTTCTGTGTTGTTAATTTTATTTATATCTGATATATGTGTCCTTTTTGTAGTCCATGACTGAAGCTCTGGAGAGCCAAGTTAAGACCAAGGTGTCTATCAAGGTGATCTTTCTCTCTTGTTGCGCCTTTTGTTTTTTTTAATTCTTTGTTTTGTAATACTGAATCTTAGTAAGCAGTATTGGGTAAAAGTAAACATGTTGTTTCTGTTTGTGGTTGATAAGAGTTCTAAAGTATCTTGCTCTAGTTCGGTTTGGTTGGTTTGTGAACCTGATGCAGTATTCATGTTTCGTGGAAGAGATGTTTTAAGTAGAAAGTTTAGGGTCTTTTTAGCATTTGAGCACAATTATTCGTGTCTTTGGAGAGTTAATTAGTTCATGATTCCACTAGTTTAATGATTTTGTGTCCAGTTTTGAGTTTCTTTTGGTTGCAACTTGATTTAATCTGTATGGATACAGTTATCTGCATTATGATTAGATTGTGGTTATCTCAGGAAAAATTAGCATTGACATGAAATCTATCAAGATGCCAGTTTGATTTTTAGATGGTATATATGAATAACAGTCTGAAGCTAGACCTTATATGAGATTTTACGGTTCAACTTGAGATTAGGCTGTATGGATTGAGTTATCTGGTTTATGAGTAGGAACTGACATCTGTATTCCCCAAGATTATCCAGATTAGTGTCAATCCATACATCTTAATATCAAGTTATTTATGCTAGTGTTTCTGATGATTGACGTTAGTTCTCTTCTGACATAGTAAAACCACTATATTCATAGTCAAATATTAGAAGCTGCACACAAGATAAGAGAGAACCTTGGCAGATGAAACAACCAGATACTTATATCTTGTATTTTTTTATTTATTGTACAGGGGCATCTGCACACTTACAGGTTCTGCGACAACGTCTGGACCTTTATATTACAGGACGCAATGTTCAAGATAGACGACCGTCAAGAGAATGTGAGCCGGGTCAAGATAGTGGCATGTGACTCTAAGCTGCTCACACAGTGAGATGTAATAGATTTTTTTTTGAGTTTTCCTTTTAACTTTGTAAACTCAGCACTTGCTATATGTTGAGCTCCATTTGCAGCCAGCAATTTAGCCGCCCCCTTATATGTACATTATCGGCCCAAAGACATATGGGACTCTGTTGCTATGAGAAAGTTCTTTCACCATCTCTCTATCTGTATTGCACTTCTCCATGTCAACTATTCCCTTTCTCTGTTACACTTAAGTGTTCAACTCATCTCTTGCTTATCATCCAGTCAATGTGAAAAGCTGTCTTCTTTTGACAGTTTCCGATGTTCAACATATTCATCTATCTCCTGCTATATTCATTCATTTAAAAATCTCAATGTCTTCAGTTTAAAACTTATTAGTTATCAGAAGAATATGGATGATACTCTCACATTAAGCTTAAGGAAGATAACAGGAGCTTCTTGATCACGAGGTTGCTTGCAGAGCATTGAGAAGTCCTGCTCTATAGCTACCACATGAAGGACGATAAAAAAGAAGCACAACCAATGAGTTAATCTCTTTGGCTTTCTCCAGGACTCTAAGAAGCTCATCATCTGTTTTCAACACTTAACTCCGCTTGGATCTCTTGTCCTAAGCGGTTCGGTCTCCACCTGAAACTTTTGCTTATTATATTCATGGATGATGAATGAAGAAGCTTCAGCTCTTAGAAACAAGATTCTGACCCTCCATTGCTGCAACTGAACCATCTAGGAAATGCACTACTAGCTTTTTTCGGTTTAACCAAACCGTTGCCAAATCTTATGTAACTCCGTATGAAGAATGTTCTGCTTCTGCATTGAAAATGAATGTTAACACCAGAGATACTGAATGATTTGATCTGACCCATAGATTATGGTTGCCATGGGTCTTTTCAAGCGGCACAAACCGGGTTTCGAGCGTTGTAAACCGGGTTTAATTTAAGAACACGGAATCATAATTCTCAGAAACCTTCCCTCTTATCTAGAAGCTTTTACCACAATTGGAAAAAACGTGAACCACGAGAGAAGAAGATACAGAGACACGAGAGCTGATCGGTGATCAGTAGAGTCAACCAAATTCGCGGTGAATTGTGAGGAGGAAGGGATGATGATCTCTCAGTTCTTCGTCTTATCTCAGCGAGGAGATAACATCGTCTTCCGCGACTGTGAGCTCTCTTCTCTCTCTCGTCCGATCTCATCCTCTCCGCTTCTTCCTTCATAGTCGAGACTTATCGTCACTGATTCATCAGATTTTCTCCCTTGAAGCTTCTCTAAGCTCATCGATCTGTTTGATCCACCACCATTTCGTATCTGATCGCATAAACGTTTGACAGAATGTTCCAATTCAGATTTCACGATATTAACAGATTAGGTGTTCTTGCATCAATTAGATGATTCTCTGTTTGTTTGTTAGAGCGCATTTGATTCGATTAGATCCATTAGAAGAATTTTGAATATGTGTAACGTTTTCATTTGCAAACAGACCGAGCTGAGGTACCAAAAGGGAGTACAGAGACATTCTTCCGTAAAGTCAAATTCTGGAAGGAGGATGGTAATGCTGAGGCTCCACCTATCTTTGTATGTATCATTAGTGAATCTCAATAGCCATAACCTTTTTAATGAAAATTTATTGAACTGTTATTGTTAGTGGTGACTGGTGAGCATTCTTTCTGATTTATCTAACACTTTTGTTGTTGTTGTTGTTCTGTGATTTATAGAATGTAGATGGTGTGAACTACTTCCATGTCAAGGTTGTTGGTTTATATTTCGTTGCCACAACGAGGGTTAACGTCTCACCTTCTCTGGTTCTGGAGCTTCTACAAAGGATCGCTCGTGTTATCAAGGATTATCTCGGTGTTCTGAATGAAGATTCTTTCAGGAAAAACTTTGTGCTCGTATATGAGTTGCTTGATGAAGTCATTGTAAGTCTCAAGTATATTATATGCATTTAAGTCTCCAGTATATTAAGGGCCTGTTTGTTTCACCATCTGGATGGACATGAGAGTTTTGTTTGTTTATACACTAAAAGTACAACTCATCTAGATGGATCATCCGGATGACTTTGAAATTTTAGGCTTAATTTTGAAGTCCATCTGGATGGACCAATTTGAACCATCTGGATGGAGATGGTTCTTCCAAAATTGTATAATGTCTATTATACCCTTTTATATAATTCATAAATTACAAACCTAAACATACTATTATATTGTAACATACATGACAAAACCACACTTCCTCAAATGATCAAACCACATTTTTCCGCCAAAACCGTAAAAACACGTTTTTCCGCCAAAACTGTAAAAAACGTGTTTTCTCGCCAAAATCGTTAAAAACGGATTTCCTACCAAAACCGCAAAAATATTTTTTCCGCCAAAACCGTAAATACATTTTTTCCTAGCTAAAACCGCAAAAATGTGTTTCCCACCAAAACCGCAAAAACTCATTTTTCCGCCAAAACGCATTTTCCGTCAAAACCGCAAAAAATACGTTTTCCTAGCAAAACTGTAAAAATCCGGTTTTCTGCCAAAACGTATTTTCCCGCAAAAACCGAAAACACGTTTTCCCGCCAAAACCGCAAACAATCGTTTTCCATCCAAAACCGCAAAAAATCCATTTTTTCGCAAAAACGCGTTTTCTCATAAAAACCGCAAAACACGTTTTCCCATAAAAATGTGTTTTTCGCCAAAACGTGTTTTCCCGCAAAAACACCTTTCCCCCTCCTCCCAAAACGCGTTTTCCCGCAAAAACGCGTTTTCCCGCAAAAACGCGTTTTCCCGCCAAAACGCGTTTTCCCGCCAAAATGTGTTTTCCGCAAAAAAAACGCGTTTTCCCGCCAAAACGTATTTTCCCGCCAAAACGTGTTTTCTGCAAAAACGCGTTTTCCCGCCAAAACGTGTTTTCTGCAAAAACGTGTTTTTCCGCAAAAACGTGTTTTTCCGCAAAAACGCGTTTTCCCGCAAAAACGTGTTTTCCCGCCAAAACGCATTTTCCCGCCAAAACGTGTTTTCCCGCCAAAACGCGTTTTACCGCTAAAACGTGTTTTCCCGCAAAAACGTGTTTTCCTGCCAAAACGTGTTTTCCCGCCAAAACGTGTTTTTCCGCAAAAAACGCGTTTTCCCGCCAAAACGTGTTTTTTGCTAAAACCGCAAAAATGTGTTTTCCCGCCAAAACCAAAAAAACACATTTTCCTGCAAAAACGTATTTTTCCGCTAAAATCGCAAAAACGTGTTTCCCGCTATAACCGCAAACACGCATTTTCCAACTAAAACCACAAAAACCCGTTTTTCCCCAAATCCACAAAAACTCATTTTCGCGTCAAAATTATAAAAATATATTTGAAATTTATATCATACATATGAATAAATTAAAACAAGGGTATTTTAGTAGTTTTTTTACTAAACTCATCTAGATAGAGAAGAAAAACAGAGAAACAAACATGAGTCCATCTAGATGATGCATCGAAATGGACCATCTTGATGGACAAACAAACAATCTCAAAAATGTGGATGGACCATCTAGATGAATCATCTAGATGGATTAGCTGGATGGAGATGATAGATGGTGAAACAAACAGCACCTAAGTGATCCTATGATCTTTTGAATTAGGATTTTGGTTACGCGCAAACTACATCAACGGAAGTTTTGAAATCCTATGTATTCAACGAGCCGATCTTGATTGCTCCTGCACGCCTTCAACCTATTGATCCTGCTGCCATCTTCACTGTAAGATTGATTTTTTTTTTACCTTCTTTTGGTATATGTGAGTGACTTCTTGAATTAATGAATTTTATGCAGCAAGGAGCCAAAAGAATGCCTGGAACAGCAGTTACCAAATCGGTTGTTGCTAATGATCCCGGTGGTCGGAGAAGAGAGGAGATCTTTGTGGATATCATCGAGAAAATCAGTGTTACTTTTAGTTCAAGCGTGAGTATTTACCTTCTTTTTTTTTCTTTTTATTATATCACAAGTTATGGAAGTCTTGGCAGGTTCTGGTCAAACGATTTATTTCTGCAGATTAACCTATGCATTATCTCCTGATATCGTAGTTGCATCTTCATGTTAGTTTTATTCCTGGAAATTATTCATAATTTTTTCTGATGTCTGAACAGGGTTATATACTGACTTCTGAGATTGATGGCACCATTCAAATGAAGAGTTATCTTTCTGGTAATCCAGAAATTCGTTTAGCTCTTAATGAAGACCTAAACATAGGCAGAGGAGAAAGATCAGTATATGGTATTTGCTTACTTCACTCCTTTGAATGAAAATTATTATCTTGAGATTCTCAGTTTGAGAATGATTCTGTGTCATATTCTATTTTGAAATGTGGTTTCTGTTCCGTGACATTTGGGCATTGAGAATGCTTATTAGAACGTGAAATAAGCTGCATGACTCCACTTATTTCCTTCAGAAATGATTCTTTAGTTATATTGTTGCATTCTGCTGCCTCTTTAAGGCAAATCATTATCAACTGCATACACATAAAGTGGGTTCGATTTACTATTACGATATAATACTTGGTAAAATTACAACTGAGACAAATTTTCATTATATTGTTGCAGATTATAGGAGTTCTTCAGGTTCAGGGGTGATACTTGATGATTGTAACTTCCATGAGTCTGTTCGTCTTGACAGCTTCGATTCAGATAGAACTTTGTCCCTGGTGAGTTTAAAAAAACTTACCACATAAAACACCTTGTCTTTTTTCATAACATCCTGTTTTGCTCTTTAACTTGTGTTTCGTTTTCAGGTTCCACCAGATGGTGAGTTTCCAGTAATGAACTACCGTATGACCCAGGAGTTCAAGCCTCCTTTTCATGTTAATACTTTGATTGAAGAGGCCGGACGCCTTAAGGTACAGTTTGATGCGTACACGTCTTCTGGTCTGATGGAAATCCAAAAAAGTTCTTAGTTATTATATAAATCTGTATCCCAGTGCTTAATTTGTACATCTCTCTGCTTGCTGAAATTTAGGCCGAAGTGATTATCAAGATACGCGCTGAATTCCCTTCAGACATAATTGCAAACACAGTTACTATCCAGATGCCATTGCCAAATTATACTTCCAGGTACATCAAAAAATTGGTCGGTGCGCTTGCATAGATGATAGCCGTGGTAACTGTTGAATCACACAAGGCATTAGATTCATGGAAAATGTTTGTTGTGACAGGGCTAGTTTTGAGTTAGAACTTGGTGCGACTGGACAGAAAACAGATTTCAAGGAAACCAACAAAATGCTGGAATGGAGTTTAAAAAAGGCAAGTCTTGATCTCTCTCGCGTGAGTTTATAGTATGGTTCTTCCATTTGCTAACTGTGGTGTTCCAGATTGTTGGTGGGGCTGAACATACACTGCGTGCGAAGCTGACATTTTCACAGGAGTTTCATGGTGATCCTCTTAAGACAAAAAGCTTTTCTTATTTGTTTTCCGCAGAGAAAGATAAAAGATTACTGATAATACATTCTCAATATCGTTTTAGGTAACATCACAAAGGAAGCTGGGCCTGTCAGCATGACGTTCACGATACCGATGTACAATGTTTCTAAACTTCAGGTAAGTAAAATGCCGAAAATTACCGTAGCATTAACTCTCCTTTTAGATCACCTGTTGTAACGAACTGTGTGATGCAGGTCAAATACTTGCAGATAGCAAATAAATCAAGTAGTTACAATCCATATCGTTGGGTTAGATATGTGACACAGGCCAATTCGTACGTGGCTCGGATATGACCTACTTTCATATAATGTTTTGTCACTTTTGTATGTTTCAAGTAACTTTTCTATTTCCCTTTCTCGACAATGTTTGTTCGGATTCTGGTCATACTTGTTCTAAGCGGGTGTTGAGAAGATGTTTCACAGTACGTGTCGAATGTTAGCTCTTCTATCTAATTTCTCTTTTATCTATGTTCTTGTTTTGGTTTTCACCATATGCTTTAGTTTATTTTTGTTCTCGCCTTCCCTGATGATCTCTTCTATGACACTTGTTAGAAGAACACCATCGCTTGTGTGCACGAGTAGATTAGCTTTATATTCATGGTTATTACAAAAGTAGAAATAACTTTCTTCCCCACAGTACACTATATATATAGCTCAGCTCACTCTCTCTACGTCTGTAAAACTACTTCTAAAACGACGACGTATGCTCCTGTTTTTATTACAAGGCAATTCAAACAGATAAATGTTTGTATGAGTAATGATTAATACGGATTACTAAGCTTCGCTATCATACTATAACAACAAGTCGCTTTGGCCGAGTGGTTAAGGCGTGTGCCTGCTAAGTACATGGGCTCTGCCCGCGAGAGTTCGAATCTCTCAGGCGACGTTTATTGTTTTTGTCAAACCTCTTTAGAATGACCAAGAAGCCCAATTAACCTTGCTGGTTAGCCCTATAAAGCAAACAACCGGCGAGTCTGACTTCAGTTCCAAACAACAATAAAGTTTTTACATTAATGATTATTGGTCAGAAGGAAAGGATCAATAGCTCTTAACAAAGGCTTTGTTCCGACGGTTTGTAGGCAAGGACCTTTCACTAAATTGTCATTTTCTTTACGTTAGAGCAAATCAAGAAGCTGCTTCGTGATTTTTTTTATCCTTCTTTTATTATTGAAAATGAAGATAATGAAGAATATAAGCAATAAACTAGCATATGAATCAATTATGTTTTTGTTCAAGCAGCACTGTTGTTACATACAATTCAATTTTTATTTGTTTCTATACTCTAAATGTAAATGTCTCTACTGAACAGTCAATAACACATAAAAAAGAGTGTAGTGTAGTTTATTTGGTCTTTGAAACAACACGAGAAAGAGAACTATAAAGAATGAATCTGTTATTTGTCGTTGGGGGGGGGGGGGGGG
>CAKOAT010964042.1:214442-303140 GCA_932364175.1 Eruca vesicaria subsp. sativa | reverse complement strand
CGGAGATCCTGAAGAAGCTGATAAAGTATATGCTTATAATTAAAACGTTAGCTTTACAGTAGAATTGTGATATCTGAGAGACAGAGACAATAAGAGAATCTAAACAGCTTCCATGATTTATCTTGCAGTTGTATGATCTCATCAAATCTAGAGTTGAATGTGATGACTTTCGAGATAGGTTAGAGTTAGCCCAAGCTTCTGTTCTCCTCCAAGACATTGCGACTGCTGGTAAGAGAAGTTTATTACAGTTTGAATAATATATATATATGTTCCGTTAGCGTTGTGTTTGGCTTAACTATAGGTTTCTTGAATTTTGCAGAAGATGGTAGCTCTTGGGATGTAGTTAGTGATGATGATTTAATATTGGGTACGGAAGATGATTATGTGCTTGTTAAAGAAGAAGATGTAGCTGATGCTATTGCTTGTTTCATGGTTACTTATTTATCCTCCCTTGAGCAGACAAAGGTACGTACGTTACGTACATCTCAGTCCTTTTTATCTCGTTAACTTATCATATGTGAAGCTAATCTGAGTGAGATATTTTTCTTTCTAGGATGTATCACCTGATCAGCTTCAAAAAGGTATGCTAGTGAGTCTGACTTTTATTATGTCTCTTTTCTTTATCAAAAATTAGATACTAAGAGTTTGCTTATTATGAACTGGGAATGTAGCACTTAGCACCATGTTTTCTGTGAAGAAAAGAAAGGGGAAGCTTCGTAGAGCATGGGAAGGTAGTAAAGTTATTTACAATGTAGCATCATGGAGCGCCACTGCCATAGGGTACATTCACCAAACCTCACTCTTTTGAACTGATACAGCGTTGGTTATATATATATATATATCTAATTTGTCATTTTAATGGCAACCAGGATATATCAAAACCCGGTGATCCTGACTATTGCATCTAAAGCCTTCTGGGTGTCTTGCAAGGCAATATCAAAGCTCGTTTGAACTGAATTTGAAGACACATCTCACTCACATGGTAGTGCTCATATGTTACAATGGACACTGCAATGTTTTCTATATCATTTAATTTATATCTTTACACATTCAATTGGTGTATCCTTCTTCTCTAGTGATGTTATCCTCAACATGATGCAATGTTAAAGATAAGTTTGATCACAAATTTCGATAAGTTCACATCCTGAAATAATCTATATTTCAAAAACAAATGAACAATTGTTTTTATTGCAATCTTTTTTTCCTTTCTCAAAGTCACAAGTAAATGAGGGAAACAGAGAATAATAAGACAATTTTTTGAGGTATGAGTTAAGTGTTGTGTTTACTATGCGTACATGTTATCCACATTGTACTCGCCCAGGTACTCATCATCAGGAGCGTGGAAGCGATCAGCTATCATCTCGTCTAGTGTCAATGGCTCTACATGATCTTTTACAACTGGAGGCAGAGAAAGAAGGATTAGTATGTAAGTGAGACAAGATTTGAAAGAGAAGCAGGCTATGGTATGAATATGATTCTTACCTGGCTTCATTAACAACTTTGTCAATACACGCTTTTGCAGAGCCAGAACCAATGCCGCTCGGTAGTAAACCACTAAATGGACTCTCTGCCGGTTGCATATAAAGCAGATCTAGTTCCCTGCAGAAATCAACCCACAAACTCATCGGTGGTCTAAAATACAATGAAAATCAATATTATTAAAACTGAAGTACAAAAAATTAAGTGTTTGGAAACATGAATAAAGTATTTAAAATTATGATGATTGGAAACAAGGATAGCCTACAAATCTAATGGGCTTACTTATTAAACTAAAAATTAACCTAAATATCATTATTATTGTTTTTGGGTTTTCTATCATTGATATTACTTTATTTCTAAAAATTATTTATAAATATATGTACTCATGTTTTAAATATATTTAGAATAAATCAAATATAGTATATATTTTATTTATATAATTTATATTGACTATTGTTATAAGTTTTTAACAGTAATATACTAGCCTTCCAATTCTTCATTAAAAAATAAACTTAAAAATTTGACTAAATTGTTTAGTGTTTATAACTTTGCACCAAATTTAGTAAAAAATTTTTTTATAAAATATTATTAAAATATTTACGGGTCACAACATTTTACCGACGTCATGTTACACAATACAGTAATGAAATACAATGTTTAAACAAAATACTATTACTTAGTAAAATTAGAACCGTAAGATTGTAATTTTAAAAATATTTATATATACCATAAAAACAAAGACCCGCCCAGTTGGGCGGGTTATGATCTAGTAATTTCTTAAATCAGATCTGTAGAGGTAGTCTGTCACCGGTAATAGTGTTATCAAAGTGTTACAAATGTTAAGTGGAAGATGTATTATGTAGAGGACTTGAGAAGAAACCAAGAGCTTAACCAAATGCGAGAGATAAGGGTAAGGACTGTGCAAAGGAATGTTGTGATTTTGAAGCTTTAAGCTTTTACAATGTTGCGATTTGAAATCATAAAAGGAAAGGAGCCTTGACCAAAAAGAACAAAAAAAAATCATTGAAAGGAGTATTTTAAAAAAAAAAATAAAAAAACGAGGGTACAACTACTAATCATTGTGGGTTTAGGAGGGTAAACATGATGACGTCATCTAACAAAGAAATAAAATTAAAAAAAAAAACAAAACAAAAGAGAGAGAGAGAGAAAGGAAGAAAGAAGCAAAATCGTTCGTTCGTCGCGTCGCAAGACGACGCAGAAGAATACAAAAAAAACACCATCCCCGTCCGTCGTCGACGGAGATCATCCCACAAAGTCGCTCGCGACTACCTTTAATCAATTCCTTTGTGGGTGCGATCTCTGTTTACTGCTACGTTCCTCGTCCGAAGAAAAGCCCTTTTCTTTTTCTTTTCCTCTCGTCGGAGAATTTTCCAAATGAAATAGAACTAAGGGGGAAATATATATATATATATACACACGCTTATTCTGTTGAGTTTCTGTCTTCTGGGTAGCTTAAAAGTTTTCAGCTTTCTATCGCTTTCTCTCCATGACACAGACTCAACGGGTCTTCCAAGCCTGGAAAGGAAGCAATGTAAGCCCCCCCCCCCTTTTTTTTATCATCTAAATTTTTACTGTTTTTGTTTTTTGGAGGATGGATACTGTCTGAATTCTCTTCTCTGGTATCAAAGTTCCTTACTTTTTGGATGATTTTTGAGTTGTTCGTTGCGCTATTTAACTAAGCTTTTGTCGACTTCTTTGTGTAGTGTATCCTCTTAGTTATTGTTAGGTTCAGCTTTGGTTATGTGTAAACTAATGATGCATTGTCCAATGTTTTTGACTACTTTTTGTTTATTATCATCTTGTTATTGTTACAACTTGTCAAAATTTGTGTTTTTTTTCTTTGGGAAAATCATTAAATTTGATTGGCTTGATATGTTTACAACCAAAACTACATTGAAGAGTTAGTGGTTATGGGGGATTCATAAGCGCTGTTCATTTGTTTTGGTGGTTTAAATCAGAACTGCATTTTAGCTTATACTCTTATCTCTACATGATTCCTGATATGCTCTTTTCAGTGAAAAAAATTGTGCTTCCTGTGCATAAAACTGTAATGGCTTGATGTGTTCACAACCATTTTGAATCAAACTACATTGAAGAATTAGTGGTTATGGGATTCATAAGCTGTGTACATTGGTCTGTTGGTCTAAATTATAACAATCTTATCCCAGTTATGATCTTGAATATAGTGTCCTTACTCTTTTTCAGAAGTTCATTCTTGGTGGGAGATTAATCTTTGGTCCAGACGCCAAATCAATCCCTGTTACCGTGCTACTCATCATAGTCCCAGTTATTTTATTCTGCGTCTTTGTAGCAAGGCATCTTCGCCATGAGTTCTCGCCTTACAATGCTGGATACGCTATCTTGGTCGTTGCAATTCTATTCACTATTTATGTAAGCCCTCTTCTCTGGTGATCATTGTACATATTTGATGTCACACTTGTTGTGTGGCATTTAGTTTTGTTATTATGTGCTTTGCTGAAGAATCACATAGCTGGTTTTGATATAGGTATTGATCCTCCTCTGCTTCACATCTGCACGAGATCCTGGCATTGTTCCACGAAACTCACATCCACCAGAGGAAGACCTACGCTACGAGACAACAGTATCAGCTGATGGAAGACGAACACCAACTGTTCAGATTCCTAGGACGAAAGAAGTTATAGTTAATGGCGTTGCCGTTAGAGTGAAATACTGTGACACTTGCATGCTTTATAGACCTCCTCGTTGCTCTCATTGTTCCATCTGCAACAACTGTGTCGAGCGCTTTGATCATCATTGCCCCTGGGTCGGCCAATGCATTGGACTGGTAAGCTCATTTTAAAACCTAAGGTTCTTTAAATCCGATATATACCAATTTTTACAACTCATCAAAATAATTTTATAATTAAGCTCAAAACTAAAAATATCTTATATAAATGTAAAATATATATAAAACAAATCAAAATTCGTTAACATTGTTTGAAACCATATAGTTAATAGGTACTGACTTGGAAAGTTTTGTCCATTGGCAGAGAAACTATAGGTACTTCTTTATGTTTGTCTCTTCGGCGACACTTCTCTGCATGTATGTGCTCTCAATCTCGGCTCTATACATCAAGATTCTGATGGATCATCAACGCGGAACCGTGTGGATGGCAATGAGAGCATCTCCTTGGTCAGTTGTGCTGATGGTATATTGCTTTATTGGCCTCTGGTTTGTTGGAGGGCTCACAGGGTTTCACTTGTACCTCATAAGCACAAACCAGACAACCTACGAGAATTTCCGGTACAGAGCAAACAGCAGAACCGTTGCTTATAACCGTGGCTGTACTAACAATTTCATGGAGGTGTTTTGCACCAAGGTTAAGCCCTCGAGGAACAACTTTAGAGCCTTCCTCGATGAAGAAGAGCCTCCAAGAGTTGTTGTTACTCTGCCAACAACCACCAGAGAATCAGAGGATGAAAGTGGAACCCGGAGACAGAAAGTGGAAGATGATCTAGAGATTGGAGATGATCTTATGAATATATCACAGAGATGTAATCCAGCAGAAGGGAGCAAGGAGCAAGCTCATCATGGTTTGGAGATTGAACAATCGATGCTTGGGGTTGCTGAGAGAGCGGGAACGATAAGGACAGAGACAAGGCATGGAAGCTGGGGAAGTAGAGGAAGTGGGAGCTGGGATATAGCAGCAGATGTGAGTAATTCTAATGTCAGGGAGAGTTGAAGCTAAAGCAACAAAAGAGGAAGGAAGGGGATAACGTGTTTATTACTTTTGTTTGTTTTTTAATTGGTTCCAAAACATTTGGAGAGGTCTCTTTTAGGACAGAAGTCAGAAGATCTGATTTGGTTTTGGAGGATTTGCCAATTCAGTTCATGTAATCTTTGAGTCTATTTCCTCTTCTAATCTTCTTTTCGTTTCCTTAATTGTGTGTTGTGCTATTCTGTTGATATTGTGTGGAATTCCATTGTGTATTTGCGGTGACTAAATCTACCATAACTCTGTAACTTTCGTGATGTGTTTAGCTCAGCCAAAATCCAGTTTTTCATGTCCTCTTACATATGGTTGCAAATTGTATAATCTTAAATCCACAGATATATGATGGAGTCTCAAGTCTTAATTGCTAAATGTGTTGATAAATGAGTTGTACAAAAAATTGCAATCCTTTGTTATTCTAAGGTATAGTACAATCATAAAATATGTCAAATATAGAAATACTTTTAGTATGATAAAAAAAGAAGCTTTTAGTACAATATTAAACTAGATTTTGACCCGTGCTTAAAAGCGCGCAAACTTTTTATGATTAAAAATTTGTATAATTAGATTTTGTTTTAATTTAAAGAATATTTTGATATAAAATCAGTTCACCAAAATTTGTGGTGATGGTTGTTTTTCATTAGTTTTTAGTTTCACTTTTTATTTTTAGATTTTGGTTTTTAGTTTTTAAGTTTCTACTTTCATTTTCAGTTTTTGGTTTGGGTTTTTAATTTTTAAACCCGCTGAGTTAGTTTGAACTGATATTACCAACAAACAAATCTCAAATAATCGAACATCTAATTTAAAACTGAAAAGATAAAAACAAATTAAAAAAGGAAATAGAAATAGTTTATATTGTAAATAACCAAAGCAAAAAAAAATATAATATGTGTTTTCAGCTTTTGGTTTTGGATTTGGTTTTTGGTTTTAATCAGTAAATTATTTAAGAAAAGTAATACAATAAATTATTTAAAAGTTACAATTGAAATTTATCAAAAAAGTGATTGTTATTTAAAATAAAAAATATATTAACATGTTTTAAAGTACATGATTTAAATAAATGATTAATAATAAATAATTTTGTTTTGTTAAAAATATTAAATATCTTTTGGGTCTGAAAATAATAATTGATTTTTTGATCTTTTAAGGTGAAAATTTTATTCAATGTTTTTGGAGTTTTTTTCTTAATACGAAGCCCAAAAACCAAACTATATAATTTGTTCAAAAAACAAAAGTATGCCCAAGACTATATTCCATAAATAACCACTGGTTTAATTTAAGTATAATTAGTAGATTTTCATATTCAATATTTTGATGATATATATTCTTTTAGAACATTCCATATTTGTAGGAGAAAATATGTGTTTTCGGTATACACAGATACCTGCCGTATTTTGAAGGTAGTTTACATTAAGGTCGTTTATTTACATTAATTGTGTTGGTTTAATTTAAGTAATACGGTTCAATCAATTATATGACTTATATTATGTGTAACATCCTAGAAATGGTCCAAATTTAAATGACAACTTGTATCAGTAGATAAAAAGAATGACTCTATTTTAATAGAGTAGATGCTTTAGGCTATGAAGTGTACATGTCAAATTTCAAAAATGACAAATTATATAAATTAATAAAAAAATTAAATTATCGTTTGTAAAGATCTATTTAATTTTTATTATTGTTTGTAATGACATAGAAAACTAGCTTTTAAAAATAATGAAGGCATGATCCGTGCGTCCATGAAAATATTTACTTTTAATTATATATACATAAATTATATTTAAGTGTTTATTGGTTAATATTTTAAATATTTATTATATTCTAAAAATGTTTATAAACACAATAAATAAATATTTTATATGTTGTTAGAAATATTGATCGTATGCCCTACTAAACCTTTGGAAAATATTAAGTGATTAATATATGTGAGTAATATAGTTTGAATTCTTTAGAAATTAATTCTGAACCTTTTAAAAAATGTTTTTGACTTTTTCCAAAAATAATTTTAAATCATCTAGAAAATGTTTCATTTCCTTACATCTGATATGTTGACAAATGTTACCTTTTTGTTCGATGATGTTGTTTAATGTTTCAAGAGTTAAGAAACGAATTATGTTTTTTGGAACTAAAGTATATTGATCATATTTAATAGTTTATGATTAAATAGAGTGTAGTTATAGACCTGATAAACCTTATGAACACTTTTATGAGTCTTTCAGACATTTAAAACTTCTCATTTTAATTGTCTTTTTTGATTCAATAGACAATCATTTTTATTAGAGCTAACAATATTTTTTTTGAGTATATACTTTAATTGATAATATAATTTCAGTTGGTCAATATTGAACGATGTTGTTTTATGTTTCAATCATGGTCACTTTGAAACTAGTGATAATTTTATATATATATATTTATAGAAAAAATAGTTTGGAAAAGAAGTTTCCATATCCTGTTTTGAATATCTCGTAACACTTCAGAAAATATTCTGAATATTTAAGAAACTAATTCTAAACTCTTCAGAAATCAATTTTGCACGTTTTTCTAATTTTTTTCAAAAAATAATTTTGAACCTTTAAAAAAAGCCTCATCTTTTCACATCTAATATATCGGCATGTTGTTTGAGAATGGCTCATCAACATAACCTTTCAGAAATATAATGACTGATAGACAATTCTTGAAATATACAACAACATCATCGAACAAGAGGGTAACATTGGCCGACTGGGATGATATTATTAATAAAAATATATACATTAGAAAATTATTGTTAGCTCTGACAAAAGTTAATGTATTTATAAACATCTTGTTGAAACAATAAAAGTATGTTTGGATATTGTTGCCTACATTAAATAGGATCTTGAGCAGTTTGCAAGTGGACATGATCAGTTAGTTATTTGTGTTTTACTTCAAAGTTAATGTATTCATAAACATAAGTCTTTATGAACATTTTATGAGCCATTTAGACAATTATCATTGGTGTCGTGTTTGCACATTCTCTCGTTGTCTAAAATACCAACCTTTCCCTTTCTTTTTCAGTGTCTTTACCAGAAGATTCACCACCCATTGTCATAATTTTTGAAGGGTTCAGATTTAAAATACTGAATAGAAAAGATTTGAATTTTTAAATTGATGACATTTTCTGAATGATACATAACTTATTCCCTGCATGTATATTGTCATATTATAATTTTATATGATTACATGTTAAAATATATTGTAAGTCAAATGTTGAATCCAAGATATTAACTTAATTTACATAGTAATAATAATTTGTGCTATAATTATTTTTTAAACACGCTATAGATTGCTCCGTTCTCATAAACAAATCTTACTTTACCAAGATAACCGAATTATCCTAATATTTTTCATACAAAAATATTTTAAGATATCAGCGTTTTTATTCAAAACCCCAAAATCTTTTATTTATTCTGAAACCTTTTTTTAACTTTTTAATCTAAATTGATCGGATGACTAAAACTAAACAAAATTCGGATTAGATATGAAATTATCTTGAATATTAGTCGGTTTCTAACTTTGTTATCCAAGATGAATCAAAATAAATGAACCAAAATCAAACAAAATTTCCTAAATACTTGAAGGGGTCCTATATTAGAGAACCCAAGAAGCAAAAACTAAAATAAACCAAATCAAACCAATACACCCAATACACTGCCTATATAGTTTTAGAGAATATATATGTTCTGAATTATTATTCATAATTATAACATGGCCAAAATATATAGGTATTACATAAATAAAATAAAAATTATTAGTCACAAACTCGGGCTACGCCCAGAAAAAATCCCTAGTTTTATTAAATATCAAATCACAGTATCTAGTTTGGCAAGTCTAATTATTATCTTTTTTTCTAATAATGTTAGAGAAAAAGTCAAATAAAATCTTCTTGTTGGATAAGTCAAAGGCATTATTAAATCATTTAAACAAAATCATCGCCCGATCATATATAAAGGCGACCGTGTCTCTATCTAAATTTTTGGGGGTAGTTCACGACATAAGCGGATGACTGGTACGCTTCTATAAGGATAACCTTTTCGATTCTCAGCCTCTTGATCACACCTCTCTCTCTCTCGAACACTCCTCGTGAAATTAGGGTTTCTTCGCGATGGATTCCACTACTACTCTCGTCGTCAAGGTTACAATCCTCCTTTAATTTGTTAAAACTCTTAATGATCCCAAGGCGTTAGCTGCCAGTGATCGTCTCGTATTCTTTAGTTTCGAATTTGATTTCGCTAACTGTCTACCTCTTGTTAAACTGAATCGAATATTCGCTTTTTAAACTATCTCTGCTAGAAGCATAGATCATAAGAAAGATTTGTTAAGGTATCCAAAATCATAAGCTTCTGTTTCAAAACTAGTATTAACGCTACTCGATTCGTACTGTGGAAACTTTCAATTTTTTGTGGTAACAATGATTTTCTATAGTTTTATTTTTGTGTTCGTTCGGGTGATTTTGTTTGTGAATCATTGTAGGTTAGCTATGGAGGTGTGCTTAGGCGTTTCAGGGTGCCTGTCAAAGCTAACGGACAGCTTGATCTTGACATGGCTGATCTTAAGAGAAAGATCTCTTCTCTGTTTAACTTCCCTGCGGCTGCTGATTTCTCTTTGACTTACTCTGATGAAGATGGGGACGTGGTGGCTTTGGTTGATGACAATGACTTGTTTGATGTCACGAAGCAGCGACTTAAGTTCTTGAAGATTAATGTGCAGTCCAACACTGACTCTGTTGCTGCAGTGAGTAGTGGGAGTTTAACAGCTTCTGGCATTCATAATAGCCTAAAACTGGTTTCAGAACTCCAGAAGTGTATAAATGATGTTCTGATGGCTTTACCTAACCCCATACGTGAAACCGTATCTAAAGCGGCATCTTCGAGCCCTGTTGTTGGTGAGGTGTTTGATTGCATCTCCAAGGTAGGGAAACTCTCTGTTCCTCAGGAAGGTAGTCGTTGCGCACCTGTTGTTACTAAGCCTGGTTCTTCAGGTACTTCTCTGAGGAAGGATGTTCCTTCATTTGGTGAAAAGAAGGATGTCTCTAAGAAGAGCCAGACCGGAAAGAAGCCTGCTAATCTGAATGAACCCACTGGCGTTGTTGATTCAACCTCCGGTGGACTGGGTGCTAGTTTCAACGAATGTCCCTTTAGTGGCAGTACCGTGAAAAACTCCAGTCCAAATCCAGTGATTTTTAAAAAGCATTCCCGGCGTTCATGTCATTCCAAAAAGAGCAGCAATGGTGATTACTGGACCTCACTGGGTATCTTCCATAAGGGCATCCGATGTGATGGATGTGGAGTTCTTCCAATAACTGGGACTAGGTTTACGTCGAAAGTGTAAGGAGGCCTTTTACTAGCAAGTGTGGAAATTTCAGACATCTTTAGAAAATTAGTTATGCTTATTTGTTTTTTTTTTTTGGTGAATATTTTGCAGCAAAGAAGACTATGATCTTTGCAGCATCTGCTTTTCGGTGATGGGTAATGAAGGGGATTACACAAGAATGGATAAGCCTGCCGTAGTTCAACATTCACATCCCTTTAGAGGACAACTTACCCCAGTATTGCTCTTCTTCTATGATTAAGATTCTTTTTTTTTTTGTCGTCTCTTTCTGTGGTGTAGCTATATGGACATCTAACCTTTCCTTTTTTGTCTCCCATATAGTTTTCGAACCCGTGGGTGGGCCATGTGCCGCAACCAGAATTTGGAGGTTTACATTTCAGGTGCACTCGGCCTAAGCCTGATAGTCGCTTTGTGGTTGATGTGAATGTACTTGATGGAACAGTTTTTGCTCCATCTGCTCAATTCACCAAGATTTGGAAAATGAGGAACAATGGCTCGCTGGTGTGGCCGCATGGCACAAGGATAGTCTGGATCGGTGGGGACAGACTCAGCAACTCATTGTCAGTTGATTTGCAGGTTAGAAACTATTTTCGTGGTTTTGCTACTTCTTTTACTCGATTCATAATTACGGATCAATTATGATGTTTGCATTACTCGCAGTTTGGCTTGAGTTAGCTTTTTCTCTGCACAAAGTGGCAATAGTTTTTTTTACCAGTTGTTTATTGGTCTTAACGTCATTGCAGATTCCAGTGGAGGGTGCGCCAATCGACAGTGAGCTAGACGTGAAAGTTGATTTTGTTGCACCAGAGTTACCTGGTCGTTACATTTCTTACTGGAGAATGGCTTCCTCTAGTGGTGCTAAGTTTGGACAACGTGTTTGGGTGTTGATACATGTACGTACTTGATCTTTGCTGGTCTTTCCGTTGAGTATCATTTTCTTAATCAAAATGTCGTTGATACTTTTTTTCTGTTGGTCGCGTTGTTAGGTTGATGCATCCTTGAAGGGTTCTCTTGTGAATGAGTTTCATGGACTGAACTTGAATGCCTCCCCTGATGAAAACTCTTCGAGCGAATTTACAGGGATCAATGTGAATCATGAGCCAGCTCAAGCTGGAAGCTCCAGTGTTAACCCTGGGGCAGTGGAAGGTGCTGATCGAGAAGGAGAAGCAGCGGGATCACAAATCCCAGAAAAAGATGACCTACCGGTTGGTGAAGTTAAGCCCGCTACTCTTACTCCATCTTCATCTTCCTCATCATTCAACATGGTCGAGTTCCCAAACATGCCTGCTGTTGAGGCCTTGGGTGGTGGTTCGTCATCTACAAAGGAAATCCCTCTTGATCTTCAAGAGGATGTTGAGAAGAAGGACGTGGAGAAAAGCATGCTCAAGGAGCTAGAGGAAATGGGTTTCAAAGAGACTGATTTGAACAAGGAGATCTTAAGGGATAACGAGTACAACTTGGAACAGTCTGTTGACGCTCTTTGTGGAGTTAGCGAGTGGGATCCTATCCTGGAGGAGCTTCAGGAAATGGTGAGTGTCTACAATTTGTAATTTAAGATTTGAAAATGGTGTTGTTGATTATGTGGATTTTGCCAGGGCTTCTGTGATGATGTGACGAACAAGAAGCTGCTGAAGAAGAACAATGGAAGCATTAAAGGCGTAGTGATGGACCTCCTCACTGGAGAGAAGGAGGCTTGATGTGTGGCTTTTGATTCTGGAACTTCTTATCTATCAGGTTTTAAACTATGTTTTAGTATTAAATAAATCCTGATTATGCTTGTTTGATGGATGATGGATCTTATTATCCAAAATAAATGTTAAGATCTTTTATAACTTTCAAGTCATTGGCCTCAACTAATTTGTATTTCAAGTTACTGAACGGCAGTGATCTGCTATAGAAGAAACCGTTCACTGTATGGTGAATGGTGATTATGTGCTAAAGCCTGGTTGCTAATATTTAAATCACTGACATGGAATACTAACGTCAACTGTGAATTAGATCGTCAAGGAGAAAGAAAACATATTACTTTAGAAGAAGCTTCGCATTCAGAGTTCAGACGCAACAAAAAAAAATCATCAAAGAGTGTAAGAATCTCGTCTAAACAAAATACAAAGAGCTAGAGAGAAGGAGAAGGCACAATAGATAATCTCAATTCTTAAAAACGCCTGGGACGCTCCTCCGCTACATTCACTCTGATTGCTCTACCCTCCATGTTCTGCAACACACAGACATAAAGAAAGATCGACTGAGAGATAATCACAGAATCTGCAGTACCACGACCATATATGAGGAAGAGGAAGGTACCTGTCCATCAAGAGCAGCGATAGCGTCATTGAGTTCAGTCTCGTTAGACATTGTGACAAAACCAAATCCACGTGAACGACCTGTCTCACGGTCATAGACCACTCGCGCTTCCACAACTTTGCCATGCTCACTGAAAACTTGTTCTAGACGACCGTTGTCCACATCCCATGGTAGGTTTCCGACATAGACTCTGAACGCAGGCTCATATACCCTAGGTTGGCGTTCTGGACGTGATCCTCTTGGTGCTGCCTTGTTTACTGTTAAAAGCCTTCCGTTAAGATCCTAAACAAAACGTTGAAAAAGACCAAACACATAGATGCTCAGTAATCTCCTCACAAACAGCTTTATGGAGAAGAAAGACAGACACGTTGGTAAGATAAGATATGGTAAGAAACATTATAAAACTTACATAACGGTTGAACTTCTCAACAGCAGTCTCAGCTTCCTCCACCGTACTCATTGTCACAAATCCAAACCCACGACTCTGGTCTGTCTCCCTATTGTATATAACCTTCAAAACCACAAGAATCCAAAGAATAAATCAGACTTAACAACATAATCTCTACGAACATACAATGTCAACAGTAATAAATTCAATCCACACAATCCTGATCACTTCAAAAGTACTCTCAAGCTAAAGATGCTCCAAACACTTAAAAGCCAAAAACTTTACCTCAACTACTTAAGCAATGCACAATTAACATAAACGCATCAATTAAATAAACATTCACCTCAGCGATTTCAACAGTACCGGCTTGCTCAAAGAGCATAGCCAAGGCTTGACTATCAACATCATAAGCCAAGTTTCCAACGAATAACTTCGCTTCCTCCGGTGGCTCCTGAAAGTCACCTCCTTCACTCACATCTCCTTCTCCTTCCAAAAAAGTTTCTTCTGGCTCGTTCTCCTCAACGGCGACTGATGAGTTCACATCCCCACTTTCTTCCCCTTCCCAATCCGAAGTTTGAGCAACGAAGGAGACGAAAGGAGACTTCTTTAGGTTGGTTTTGGTTTTGAGAGATAGATAGACGCGGGAGAAAGAGAGAGGGAGGTTAAGGAAGGAGCAGCGAGGGTAGATGGTGGAGAGTGAAGGGTGTGAGAAGATGGTGGAAGAGTCTGCTTTGGCTAATGGCTTGAAGCTTGAGGTTACTATTGAAGAAGCCATTGCAGAGAGAGGAAGTGTGGGGGAGAGAGAGATAGGGATAAGGAGGGGGACGTAAAGAGAGAGCAGGAGACAACTATTCGATACCAAAGTGAAAAAAATACTTTAAAGAAAAATAATTAAATTGATCTGATTGGGCTCAATATTGGTCCATTCGATTGGGATGGGCTTGGTTTAGTTTAGATAGTTTGGGTTTTGAGTTTAACAGGTTCTAGAAAATAGATCTGAAACTGAGACCTATGTCTTCATGTGTGGAATCAAGGTAAAGAAAACAACCAATGTGAAAATTCTCTAACTAGTTTGATGTTGTCTTAACGCCTTTAACGACCACCGTCAGTGGACTCTTATATCCACTATTGTCGGCATGTGGGATATATTGTGGTTGTATGATCGGTATCCGTTACATTATTTTCGAAAGGTTTGAAGACTTTGTGTTACTGATTTTAATCATGTGATTTTTTTTCACGTTTTGTTCTCCCACGGTATCAGAATTCATTTTCAGATAGATCAATAATCCTTCGCCTATTCCAATTCAAAGATGTTGACTTTAATTCTTTATAAGTATCCAAATTCATTTTCTGATAGATTAATAATCCTTCCACTATTCCAACTCAAGGATGATAACTTTAAAATTCTTTATAAGTAACTGAACAGATAAATGTAATTTACCAATTCAAACCTAATACATCACATCGTTCTGTGACTATTAACCACATGATCTTTATATTTCTTCTTTTATTTCCTTGATAAATTAATATGTTGCACATGTGACATGACATGGCCAAGAAAAAGGTGTATTATATTGGTTAGTTGTATGGAGAAAAACGAATACATTGGTTAGTTATTTTAGTTGTTATACAAATTTATAATATCCACAATCAGTTGATAATAGTCAACACTCGAATATAAAGACCACTCAATCAAAAGTAGGGCTGCTGAGACACATGATAGCTCCAGTTTTTCTTCCTTTTGAATTATTTGTATTTAACCACAATCAGTCCATCGACCAACTACATTTTCCATATGGGGCTGCTTTGTGTAAATTTAGCGGACGGTTCGTATATCAATAAACAATTACAACAGTACGTAGTACTATCATTTATGAAAGAAAAGAACAGCAGATATAAATTATATTTGATAAGAGGATCAATACATCTGCACTTGTTACTAACCTAATAAAAGATACCTTAAAACAGAAACTCCTTAGATGGGTCCTATGAGCACTGAAGCCAGAGGTTTTATCCTCCTTAACTTTAGCTCAAAAAGAAGAAAAATCAAAAGAAAGTTATAACTTTGGCTTTAATTGCCTTTTCTATATAATGCTTTTGAATTGGCTAAGTACACTTAAGTGAGCCACTAAAGGCCACAATCAGCAGCGGGAACCCTTACGGCAATTCAATGCACCAGAGCCCACCGTCAATGGTCCAACTAGAGAAGAAGGTCTAGCCCCAAGACTCGAAGCCCTGGCATAACTAGACGAGGCAGCACCACCGGATGGAGTAAAAAACGCACCGTTTAGCAATAAATCACCAGAGGATCTCCAGTTCCAGCTCTTCCACTCACTCTCTGGGGCGTCCTCATGCTTAGTCACTTCTTTGCTAAATCTAATATCCGGGGCCAAAAATCTGTTCCCTTGACTATTGATTGTAGGGTTTAGCACTTCCACCAATAGCATACATCTCCCAATGTGTATAGTCATTGTTCACCACATGGAAGTACCCATGTCTACACCTACACCCATCCAACATATGGTCCCAAAAATTTAATCACACATCAAAATCACATTATTATTTTTTGGAAAATAAAATCACATTTTTTTTTTGTCCGCAAAAAAAAAAAAAAAATATATATATATATATATATATGTGTGATTTTATCTTCTAACAAAAATCCCACATTATTTATATTTTTTTTTTACCTTGGCATTCTTTGAACAAGGCCTTCACCAAAATGATTAAAAGCAATGGTGATTTGCATATTCTTGTCACGAGTGTAAGTGTCACTATGACCAAGCAACATGACCTTATCATGATGCGTCATGTAATTGTTAGACAAAGTAATAGCCGTGGAGCCCATTATAGCATCAATAAGCCCGTCTTCGCAGTTAGATAACGAACAATGGTCAACCCAAACATGACTCCCTCCAAAGATAGAGACACCATCACCGTCAGATATCGTTCTCCATCCATAATGCCGTGGTGAGCTCCGCACCATAGCGTTCCCACCTGGCTTGCAATCATGGATATGGATCCCATGTATGATGATGTTTGTCACGTACTGGATCGTGATGCATGGCCCACCAGAGATGTGTACCGACGCGCCACGACCGTCTATGGTCTTGAAAGAGTTCATGATCAACTCTTCTTTCAGCTGAATGGTCATGTCTCGTTGGAAAATGATCCATAGCGGCTCGTCTTGAACCACGGCGTGTCTTAACGTTCCGGGTTTAGGGGTCACTGGGTCATCGTTTCCTGAGTCTGTCACCACGTAGATACGACCGTCTCGGCCGCCGATAGCGTTCTTACCGAACCCTATGGCGCAGTCTGCTAGACGTTGACGGTTGGTCTCCCAGTGTGGGTCGCATCTCCAACAGTCGTCGATAGGGTTACCAGTGGTGCATGAGAGGTAACCTAGCTTCCTTCTTCCAGCAACCGACGCGTTAATGCTCCTGCAACAGTTCACAACCAAGAATATTATTATTAGTTTATTACGTGAGAAGTTGTGTTTCAAGTAAAAGTGTGTAAGAAGAATATGAAAGACAGAAGAATATTTGTACTTGTGAACTTCTTCGACAACAGCTTCTGGGTCTGGTACTGGTGAGGATAAGATCAATGGAGCATAGAGAAGAATGGAGATTATGGAGATAATAAATAGCTTCTTCGTCTGCATTTTTCGTTCTTTTTTTTCTAATCTTGAGTTCAAGTAAGAGAAGAGGGAAACAAAGATGGAGGAAAGGAGGTTTGGGTGGGAACTGAGAGAAGATTTGAGAGTTTATATAAAGGAAACTCCACACTATTTGTTATTGGACTTTTCGGTTTACCCGGGTGAACTTTAGGAGAGAGGAGTTCATAGATTTTTGTTATTTTATTATTTTATTTTTTTGGTTTCCGTGTGAACCCCCCATTTGAACTCTCAATGGGGGTGAACCCCTCTCTCCTAAGGTTCACCACGTGTCAGCCCGGGATTGGTCTAGGTCTTTTTTTTTCTTTTTTTTTTAAAAAAAAAATCAAAAAAAAAAACAGAAAAATTTTAATAATAAAAAACTGATTCAATGAACCCGGTTCATTGATGTGGATGCTCTCTTTTAGGTCCCACTCTCTTTTATATCTGCTTTAGTAGAGAATTTATATAATAATAATCTTTATGATGAACCAATAGAATTGCTTATATCCGTTACAATTGTTGACATTAAACAAAAGCCTCCAATCCAATTAGGTCGAAAATGTTATACTTTTCAAATAAGTTCCACTTGGTCTGTTTAGGCGAATAAAAACAATTGGAAGTTGGTTTTGAGGTAATGATTAAGGATCCAAACTGAGTAACCATTCTAGTTGATAACAAATACTCCTTTTAAAGAACGTCAAACCAACAGCAAAAACGTATCAGTTTATAACAATTTCACTCGAAAAAGAACCTAACAAAAGTTTGAGATGTTATGTAAATCATAACCTATTATAACTGATGATGCAAATTAAAATATATAATAGAAATTGCCAATAGGTTGCTAGTTTCTTTTCGTTCTGATCATGCTTTTACTTTTGCATTTCATCAGACTTTACATTTTATGTTTCAGGATATATAGTTGCATTTATTGCAAAAAAATATATCTAAAATACATTAGAAAGTGTCCGTATCAGAACCGTTTGCCTTTATTATTCTGAGAGCTGACTCTCCAACCATATACTAATACTATAGCACATGTTAGGGAAGATATCGACGAGAAATAAAGATAAACCGACAGAACAGAACAAGTCAAATTAATCGAGTACCAGACATAAATGGCAAACATGCAGAAAATAGAATGAAATGATGAAAAAAGAAAATAGTAAAATTTGCTAACCAGAAAATAGTAAAATTTGCTAACCAAACTAATGTACATTTAGGATTATGTAATTGTTTTTGATTATGGTTTTTCTTTTTTCTCAAGTTTAAGCTCATTTGCTATAGGAGTTTTTAGTCTTACTATTTTATCATTGACTCGTTTCAGCCATTTTCTTCATGATTGGTGTGGTGAAAATGACGTGAAAACAGTAACTTCTTTTTCTGTTTTCAGTTTTCACCATATTTCTTTTCCACTTCTTAATGCACCAATCACGGCAGGGGATTTAAATACGAATCTATGCTCTTAAGTCATTAGTTAATAGGTAATGATAGGGTTAATGTGAAAAGCATCAGAGAGATGTAAAGAGGAGTATAAGTGGGACATGTAATGCCTCGTGATTTTGCAGGTTTTACGGGATTCATTTTTAGTTGTTAGGTTGTTTCGACAGTTTAAGCATGCTAGCCTTGGACAAACGTAATCAAATGATACTGTTGGTTATCAAAAAAAAAAAACTAAAAACGTGATTGAGTATTATAAAAAGTCAAATAACATTGTAACAATAATGTCAAAAATTTGTGTCAAAATAACACCCTTATTCAAAACCAATGTTCTGAGCGATACATAGACTGAATGAATTTTCTAAAAGAATTGATTTAGATGTATATATAATACCTAATTACTGTTTAATAATTTTTTGAACATTATTCAAAACACAAATCACATATAAAAGAGAGTTACAATATTACAAAAAAAAAAAAAGAAATTGATGAAAGAGTGGGAATCAATCAAGGAGAGTCTCAACAAATCTTCACATTCACTCCACAAAGATAAATGTGACAATGACACTTAAGATTTGAGTAACCACAGCACATGCGTCCCAAAGACTTATTATCGTTTGAAGGGCTAAGCAGACAACTCTTACGTGCATGCAAGCGACGTATCATTCTTTTTTACTTTTGTTTATTGAATTTTGTTGTCCGTAACGTTCGCCGATAATTCGAACATAAGCATGTAATCTTATGGCATCCACTCATAAATATAATACGTGGTACATCTCATGTTATCCTCTATGATTTCTTTTTCGTCGATGTGGACCCAAATCATCGATGACTTGCGTTCAAAGGAATCTTGATTGACTCCAAGTTTTTTTTTTGTGACGTAACAACTCAGAAGGACTCTAGTGTCAGACTACCAATTGTCTAAATAATCATTCATTTAACATACAACTATGTTCTTTAATATATAGAAAATATATTATATTAAACCGTCCCAAACGGGGCATAAGTTCAATATATTGCGTACCTTGAAAAGTTGGAATCAATACAAAATTTAAAAGGAATTAATGGATCATATTATAGCCAAACGATAGGTTAAACATGTTGCTATCCAAAACGAATGGTTGGGACTCTTTCCTCGTTTGTCCTCAACCGAAGATGCTAAGCTAGGCTAACCTATGAGAAGTGTGAAGTAAAACAATGTGATGACCTCATAGATTATACAAGTTTCTCTCTCTCTCTTGGGCATCTATCCATGTGGTTATTTCTTGTACTTCAAGGGTTTGAGAATTCTGCAATAGATCTAAATCTTTTCATGAGTATTAACGTGTGTTCTCATAATTGAATGTGAAACTGACAGTTGAATAGTTTTTTTGGGTCACTGGATATTTGCGTGTGTAGACAACTTGCTGCTTTGATTGTATCATTTGCCAGAGAAAAAAAAAGATTAAATTATGTTCTGTGTTTGTTTTCTTAATCTCTTGAGTATAGCCTCCTCAAAGACCTAAATCTATGCTTCTGCTTTCTACCTGAAAATTTGTTACCTTCCATTACAAAACAGCTTTTGCTAAACAATTATTAAAAAATAACACTACAAAAGAGTCAGTTCATTGTGTTAAACCTGGTGAGAGTCTTCCAGATGCAAGCAAAGCCTCTTCTGCAATAGGCTTCCACTGTTGAGCACACGAGTAGTTTAGCCCAATCCCTACGCTGAGTCCTCTTAACAGAATCACCGTGCGAAGAACAGAGAATAGTTCCTCTGGAAATCCCTATCCCACAACAAACAAACAAACAAACAGAGTTTATTTTTTTTGCATTATACCCAAAAACACACAACTGTTTGCTTGACAAATATGTGTTTGTACTTTTACCTCAACGGATATCTTTTTGATGGAAGAGTCTTCTGAGAAAGGTTGCAGAACTGCTACACCGGGAGGCATCTTTGTATCGAACATTGTTTTTGCTAACTGGAGAAGTTCTTGCTGCTCATTTTCACACTTGGCAAATGTAACTATACCAAGTTCCCTGAATATTCACCACGGAAACAATCAAGGAATCATATGGTACAATAATCTGACCAGGTGAATGTAACCAACATAAGTTAAAAAAGGCTTATTACAAACGGTTTCCTTATCTGTACCATGTGATCCCTTGGCAGAGGTAAAAGTAATTTTTGAGTTACCTAAAGCTCTGTGATGCCAATGAGGCATTGTTATCAGCGATGGCAATGACCAAATTTGCATAACCAAGTCTCAGGTGGTCAGGTAGTTCCTTCACTTGACCATAATCCAGCAGTGCAACCTAACAACACGTAACAATATCACAAGTCAAAAAACATAATTAACGGCAAAACAAATAAATAGAGTCAATTAATAAAATTACCAAGGAGAATAACTAGAAACAAAAGATGACTTGCCTCTGAACCTTTACAAATCAAGATGTTCCCAGGATGTGGATCAGCATGAAAGAAACCACTCTTCAGTATCATTTGGCCATATGCTTTAGACAAACTGCTAAGTATATTTCTATGGGAGCAAGAAAAAAAAAAAGAAGAATTTTCCATTTTGGTATCAAGGCAAGATCCAAATGCTAACCAAGAAACAGAGATTAAAAGCAGAGAGAGAGATCTTGTCGATTCCTAGAACATAGTAGCTTACAGTTTTGCTGCCTCTGCCACCTTACCACGAGGATTTATCCCTCTTTTGGCCATTTCATCACCGAGTCTCAAGATTGGGATTCCGTCAATGTAATCCATCACCAGAACCCTCCTGTGTGAATTATGGTTATCCTCTGATCAGCACAAATTTGTTAATAGAACAGAAAAGAAAAGAATCTTGGTTGAAAAGAGATTCATGATCAAAAAGACAGAAACCATATTCATGATCACTAAAACAAGACAACTTAAAAAAAAAAAAATTATTGAGATAACTGGAAGGCTAATATATGAAGAGGTACCTTGTCACCAAATGTGGCAACACCCTGGGAACGAGAACAGGACTCTTTCTATTGTTATCATAAAGAAAACGACGGATCTTTTCCATTGCATTGGCCTCCCTTTTGAAGTCAAATTCATACCCAATCTTAAAAAAAAAATTAAACACACAAGAATATCTAGTGACTTGAGGGCAGTAAAATTCTCTAACCAGATATTCTTACAATACATGGTACCTGCTTCTCCATTTCCTTTGTTATGGAGAACATGTCAAATTTGACATCTGTTTTCTGCAGGTATAATGCAAATATTTGCAAGTTTCGTATGTCTGTCATCATCAGTTTCTCAACGCCAGGATGTTGAACCTAAACATGTGGTTTCACATTCAGACACTAATGAAAAATTCTAGGAAGCTCTCTCAGTTGTGTCTAATGATTATTCTCACCTTTACAACAACATCCCTCTTGTCTCCCTTTACTCTTGCACGATGAACCTAAACCAGAACCAGCAAACAAGAAAGAGGTGAAAATGTATGTCTTGCTTGAATTGCATTTACTAATTTTTTTCTCATGATGATAGTATCAACTTAATCTTGTTTTATAAGCATGCACGGAAGTACGCTAGAAAGGTTCTCAAACAGTTGAGTGATTTATCTTCTAGTACCTGAGCAATAGAAGCAGACCCAAGAGGCTTATCATCAAAAGTTTCAAACACTTCATCAATGCTATTACCTAACTCTTTCTCTAGGACAAGTCGAATTGAGTCGAATGGTGTAGAAGGAGCTTGATCACACAAAGTGACAAGTTTCCTAACCCAAGCAGCTGGTGCCAGATCAGGTTTCCCTAGAATTTGTGCAACCTATTGAACAACATGAAAAGAAACTCAACATAAAGCAACAGTTGAACAGTTCAAAAGTACATTCTTTCCCAATCTAAGAAATCAAACCCTCACATTTCATGGTAACAACAAGATTTAAGATAAGAACACCAATGTGGGAACGTCTTTGATCATCACAAAACTTAAAGAACAGTCTCAGCACACCAAACAAGAAAAAAAAGGCAAGTAAGAGTTCCAAATTAGTATCACCTTAAGGAAGAAACCACCAAGGTCAGAGCACATATTGTAAATTTTGTGAGCAGCAAGTTCATGCTGAGTCTCCCACATTTCCTCTTGCTTCTGAACATCCTTGACGAAGCTCACTCTAAGTTGAAATACCTAAGAAACCACCACAAAGCAACACACAGTTTACAACTTGCATGCAACAAAGGGAAAACTGTGAAAGAAGAAGAAGAAAGGAAATTAAACCTTGTATCCGGTGTAGATATCAGAGGCACGAGACCAGAACTGAAAAGACCTTTGCCATGGCCGGAAACTATCAGAGAGCTTTTCTTGAATCTCTTTGAAATCAATCGCATGCATTTTCTCGCATTGGAAGTCTCAAAACAGAGAAGAGATAATAAAGAGAGGATAAAGTCAAAGACTTGTGTGTGGCCGAACACCGCTTGGCTCAGAGTTAAAACCGCAAAAAGAAAAAAAAAAGAAAAAAAAGAATAGTGTTTGTATACATTTAAAGGTAAGGAATCAGACACTGCCTCTTTGCTGTAATAATATTTGCAACTAAATAAAGTGATGAAGTAGGATTTTACGGTTCCCGCCGGAATATAGGTAACTAACTAAACTCTAATTAAAGCAAATTATCTCGGGCACGTTCGTTTTCCAATAAAAGAGAAGAAACCGCTTAAAACTGTAAACTCTTTTTTTTTTGTAAAGGAAAATTGTAAACTTTATCCGCAAAGGTTCCATGTTTACAAGTTTCAAGCAAGTGAGATTTTGCTCTCTGGACTCTGCAATGTTTTTGATCCTAAGTATCAAACACCGGAAAAGGGAATATATTCATCGAAGTTTCGATCAAGCTCAAGAAAAAGGTGAGAGAGGAATGTTTGGATCATGCATTTTGTTGATTCAAATCAGTGCTTTTTCTTTTTAAACTCATTGCGGATCTGGTAATACGATATGTAATAAGATTTAAGTTTTAAAAAAAAAACATTATTTAAAAACCTCAAAACTCTTAAAACCTAAGATTAGACCACCGGTTAAACCAATGAGTGACCCAATATGTAATCCAGTTTAACTTCAATTGTTTTTGAAAAAAAAAATATTTTTATATATATTCATTAATATATAGATGAATTAGGGTGGGCTCACCCTTGAGATATTCTTTACAAATAAGATACATTTTAAATTTTATAATTTTTCTGGTTTTTATTATATGTTTGCAGTGGAAAGTTTTGTTATTATGTTTTTATTTTGTAATATTTAAAATTTTGAGAGGTTTGATTATGATTTTAAGAGACATTTTATGATTTTTATATTACATTCACATGTGCATTACACTTGTGACACACATTATTATGGAGAATATTATTACTTTGAGACACACAATCTGAGTTGTAAATTACTCCAAAAGACACAATCTGAATTGACACATTTTTTGCTTGCAAATTTACTAATATAGCCTTTTTATTTAAACAAAATAAATCTGCTATTCTTTTTTTTAGTTGTAAAAATAAATAATCTATTTTTTTAACTTTTTAATAATGTTATCTATTCAAATCCCTAGAATCGACAAAAGCTAAAAAAAAAGAATCTTAATCCCTTTCTCTATTCACCCTTTTCCCTTTTCCCTCAATCTTCTAGATCTAGAAATCGAATTCTGATACCGGATGTTAGAGAAATAAAACCTTAATTTTCTCGACCAAAAATCGTTCCTAATCCCTAATCTACCTTTCTTTTCAAATTTATTCCTTCCATCGCCAACGGTACTTTCTCGCCGCCGTTGTTTCCTAGGTAATCTTCTACATGAAATATATTTTTCCAATTCTTGTCCACAATCACTAACTCTAATCTCAACGGAAGCGGTGGTGGAAGACATGAGAGTGAACAATAGTGGAGATGGCTACTACAGAGGAGGAGGAGGAGGTGGTAGATTTCGTGGTAGTGGATGCCGTGGTGTGGATGTAAATATAGAATCGGAAGATGTGAGGTGTAGGTGGATGCCGTGATGGTGAATGTGGATACGGAGGTGGAAGAAGTGAGGCAGAGGAGGTGGTGATGGATACCGCGGCTGTGGATGTTGTGGTCGTGGATGTTGACACGGAGGTAAAAAATGTGTGGAAGAGAAAGTAATGATGGATGCTATGGTTGTGTATGTTATAGTGGTGGATGTAGATATGGAGGTGAAAGACATGAAAAGGATAAAGTGTTGGTGGATGCGTGTTGGTGGATGTTGTGGTGATAGATGTAGATATAAAAATATAATACGTGAAAAGGAGAAGATGATAGGAGATATATGTATTCTGATCCAACAACCCAGATTTTTTCACATTAAATCAAATTCACCATAAACTAATTCAAGGGGTTTGGAGATATAAGATCTAGACAAACAATAGAAACTGAATAATCTATTCAAAATAAAACATGAATTTAGGACCCGGTCGTTTAGCATCTCTGGTTTGTTTGTGAAGACTACAAACTCACATTTCTTAGTGTGAGAAAGATATGGTAGACATCAAAATCAAATCCTGCAGAAAATGCAACAGTGAGGAGTGACTGGAGATACAGTTTAATGATTACCATCCCTCTTGCCATGGACCTAACACTCTACCTAAATTTCTGAACCTAAACTTTTTCAAAGCCGTAGTCCTAAATGTTTCAACTTCTCGATTAGTCCCATTGTTACTTATAAATCTCAAAGGAAAAAGGGAAGAGTTTGTTTTTGAAATCGTTGAAGATACCTTTGAGTCAAGAAGAAGCAATGGATCGACTTCAATGGTGCTGCTACAGCTACCGGCTTTCAAATCAGCAAGAATGAAATCCGAGTTTGTCATTCTGCTCAATTTTTTTTTGTTGGATTGTAAAGAATGAATGGATGGTGTTCATGGATGAAGGCTGGCCTTTTTATATATGGAGAGTCACTGAATGAAGAGAGGAGAGATGCATTGAGTGAGAACGATTGAATGACAACGATTGAATGCATAGTGTAACGTTTCCAATTTTCATTACCCGACATTTTAGATATCCAGACCAAACAACACGAACAGTAATTTGCTCCAGAGATCTGCTGTAAATAGTCGTCTCACAATCAACTTCCAGAAACTCCATGGGCGGTTTTTGAAAGTAAAAGGTGAAGAACATCATGAACCCTAAAAATAAAAGACGAAAAGGATGCGTGTTTATCATGTGTATGTTATGAGTTTTACCAGTAAACATAACAAAGAAGAAGACGATGTTATGAAACCTATAAATATGTAAGCGACCATTGTCGAAGAAAGAGAGTTTGAGAAGAGGATCTATTCTATTAAAACAGCTGCATGGCCAATTAATAAAAGTTCAGTCCAACAAAAACAATTAACTACATATACATATGTTTCTAATATAACTGCTACTTAAATATATATCTATCTATAATAATAAAGTTAACATATCTGCCCCCACAATGAGCCACGTCCTTTTTTTGATATGGGGGGTTTTTCAACACGTGTTGACTTCTGGTTGGTTGTAATTTTTTTTTTGCGAGAATTACAGAAACTGAACCTTCTTCGCCTTCACGTTTTCTCCTTCACTTCAACTTACAGTTTTTTCAGATCTTCCTCAAACACATATTGAATTCACTTATCCATGTTCTAATGTACATGAATCACTCCGATTTCACAAGCGTAAGTTGGAGGATGAACTGAGGCTGACCAAATCGAAATTACTTGCTACCAAAAGATCAATGCAAAGAGATCTCCCTTTGGGCACATCTAAGAATCCCAACTTTGTCTTTAGGTATTGTGAGTTTAGCATTTATTTTCAATTCAATCATCATAGACAATCTGTTTCTACTTCATCGCATCATGACCCTTTTTTGTCTGCTTGATTTCTCATCTCTAAGGTTTGAACGGGGCTGTGTGTGTGGATTTGAGAGATTGATGTTATAACTCAAAATCTATGGCCGTTTCCAATGCAGTCCATGTCAGTTCGAAGCTTCAGAGATGGTATTGGATACAAATGATCAGTCTTCTTCGCCTGCCGATTTCTGCGTTGAATGGTCAATAGGTCCAGCAAAGGCCTTATCCAGAGAGTGCGTTGCGAGATTCTGCGTCCAATGCAGCCAGCATCTCTGCTCCGCTGCAGCTCAACACTTCTGCTATTGACAGTTCAAAATTCTGCTTTTTACACATCTTTGTTTGATATTCTCTCCTCTTTTCTCCGTTTCACCAACAAAAAAAATGCACTAGGTTCTGTTTATTGAGGGCTTTAGCAAGTTGTGAATGCAATATGTAGGTTAGATTTTATTTCTTTCTTCTTAGGGTTGGAAAATTAGTTTGAATTTCCATGTAATATGTGCAACTCAGCTTAACTGTGATCTCAAATTTGTAAGCATGAGATCTGAAATTGGTTTTTCTGTGTAGGTTAGTGACTAATCTTCAGGTGGGACTAGCTCAGTCGAAGAACCTTTGGTTAAGGAGAAACACCACAGTCCAGAAAACTACTCTGTTCTTGCAGCCATTCCCTTGTGAGCTCTTTTTTCTGTCGTTTTTTATTGTTAGATAGTCATAGCACCACCAACTGTGGTCACACAAAGATTGTGGTTGCTATTAATAGAATATTGTCGACGTTTCTTCTAAAAAAAGCAAATGTTTGGTTTGCACATGGGTCATACCAAGAAGACATTTATTGCAGGTTTCTCTTCCCAGCTCTTGGAGCTTTGCTTTTTGGTTACGAGATTGGTGCTACTTCTCGTGCCATTATTTCTATTAAGGTAAAAGCTTCATCTTTTCCTAAAACTGTGCTTTGGTTATTCACACGCGCATCTACAGTGGCATTGTGTGCCCTTGATTTTATTACTGCATATGTATTCGTTTAGTTGTCTAAGCCCTTCGCAGTTCTGGTAGTTACTCTGTTTTTTTCTTTACTGTACAGTCTCCTACGCTAAGCGGGATCTCATGGACTGTTTTTGCTCTGTGTCGTCGGATTACCGAACTGACTGTTGTGGTACACCCTGGAGTTAGAAACCTGCCAAGCTCACAGGTAACTCGCCATTCAGGAGTTACGAGATAGCTCGCGTCTTATAAGAAGGTTAGCAATTACTTTTTGGCATGGGAGATTCCTAAATCAATTAATTAATGGAGACTTCGTCGAATCATTTTTATGTTTATCATGGAACTATTCTGGTATAGGTTGTTTGCGAATAACTAGAATGGATCCATCCAAGCTCTACTGGCGCTCATCCTCCAAAACAAACGTACATGCATAGAATCAAACCCGAAGGGTCACCTACTTACAAGTTACTCCCCTAATTTCTGGTGGTTTTCTCTTATTCGCTGCAGAGCTTTATTAACTCAAGTAAATGGCCAGAGAATCCAATTATTTGAGTATCCAAGGGGGTAATTGACATATAGCCTACTCAATATTTGAGTCATAAATTCGTTAAAGGATCGTGCTTACTTTATTTTTTCTTTGTTTAGGCACACAAGTGTGCTTCGGTGATAGGAAGAACTAGAGGTACCAAAGTAAAATAACAAAAATCCCATCTCTATGTTCCATGCACTCATGCATACATTTGGAAAATGATTTTCCAGCCTGATTGGTGTATTGCTCTAATCTATGTTTCAAGAGCAGCATACCATTGAAATCAATTGGAAAGTAAACTATATTCTAACAATCAATGGATCCAAATCAATCAGCTCAAGACTTGCATGTATATCTTCTCTCTCTGTATATATTTGAATTGTCAAAGACTACCCTCAACATTAAAATTGTCCTTAAGTTACTTTCTCTTAAATGACAGGAGATGTATGGGGACTACTTGAAGCTCAGATCAAGAGTTGAGATCCTAGAACATACACAACGGTACTTAGCGTGATTCATTACATATCTTGGAAAGTAAATGCTTGCTCCAATTCTCCAGCTAACTAACTCTTCTGTCTTTAGGCATTTGCTAGGTGAGCCGGTATGGGAGTGGATGAGCTTGAGCAGCTAGAACTTCAAGTAAATACATCACTAAGGCAAATAAGATCCTTAAAGGTATACGCAATCTCAAGAAATCACAAGCTTATATTTGATTTGGTCCAAAGAGAATTTAGAACAGTACCAAATCTTGGATTTTTTTTTCTCATTGCCAGGCCCGTTCGATGCCTAATCAACTCTCTGACCTCAAAACAAAGGTACATAAAGAGCCTCATAGTGTTCAATAATCTCGATATAACACTCTAATATTGATTTATTTACAGGAGGAAACGATATTGGAAACCAACAAAAGTAGTGCTATCAAAATCTTATAGCCCAAGAAATTGAACTCATTTGAGATCTTTTACAACATTGCCTGTCTTTCTCTCTGTCTCTATCTTAGTTGGAGGAAAACGATGCAGCCCTTAATAAATCATTATAGGGAGCTTCTTCTTCTGCAGAACATCATCAAGAACAGCAACAACAAGGCATGAGCTCTTATCAAGCAAACGTTCCAAGTTAAGAAGTGGGTATCTTCAGGCCTTTATAGGGCAATGTAGCATTGCAGATGAGGTATTCATCATAGAAAAACAGTGAAGACCCAATCAACCGACCTTCTATGGTCAGCTAGACTTTTTTTTGTTTTTATGGAACAAATGTTATTAACAGGTTCTTCCCTTAATGGATGGTCTGAAACATACATAGCAATCTATACGTATAGATATTGTAGAAACTTAGTTAGATTATGATTAAAATCTCTGATTAGAGTTAAATGGTGAAGCAAGTAGTGCTCTGCATTTGTATATCTATCAACGTATTATTCATTTTCCTAAGATGTGTTTGTACATATATTAACATGTATGTAGTGAATTAAATTTCCAATTAATTGGCTTCTAGAACTTCCCATTACAGCATACCATTTAAATCAATCGGAAAGTAAACTGTATATTCTAACAATCAATACTTCCAAATGCATATACCCCCACACTCTTAATCACAGTTAGCATACATTCAGATATACCACAATCAAACATAAATTTTAGCACACGATTAAAAATATTTTGAAAATACTGAAATATAAGGTATTTCCACTGAAAAAAGTTGATTATCATAAAATATAGTTGAAAGCAAATAAAAATCCAAACACGTAAGATTTATAAAACAAAAGTTAAATGTTAACAAATTAAAAATATATGATCTAACAGAAAAACAAATTATATTTATTATTTTCCATATAAAGTAAATTTCAGATGTTTTATAAGTTTATAATATATTATAATATAAAATAATTCTTATGTAAATACACCCGCCCGTAGGGCGGGCAAACCCCTAGTTGTCAATATAACGACTATTTATATTGCCTAATAATCAGCGACCACTTTTTCTAACTGCATCCATATATTTTATATAATCAAAACAAAAACTAAAAGTAAATAAAGATGCGAATATTGCGGTATAGCAAATAAAATAATTTCTGGGTATAACATCAAAAATAACGTAATCATCTTCCATTTGTTACCTAATCATGGGTCTTGATTTTTTTTCGAGAAAAAAAAGTCAAAACACCTTAAACTTTGCTTTTATTTTCTAGGTTTCGTATAACAATTGGGGCATGAGTTACGAGTGGTCTTTTCATTTATACTACGTCAAAATTTACAAAACTCATTTTATTTGCATGAAAAATTATCATGTGTAATATTATGTGATTACTAATTTGATTAATAAAAAAACTGAAACTATACTATTATTTTTTCTAAATTAATAACTGGTTAAGAATAAAGTACAAATTAATATGTTTAATGGCTATAGCACAAGTAGGATTGGATGTTATGGTACTCATTCGAATTCAGTTCGGATCTTTTTGGGTTTTGGGGTTTAACAAGTACAATCCCGTTCGGATATTTAGAAGTTTTGGTTCAAATTTGGTTCGGATCCTTGCGGATTATGTTAAGGTTCGGATAACCCGTCTAGATTATTTTAAAATTTTAAAATTCATATATATGATAAATTTCTCAAAATCTAAAAAAATAACTAATAATTACATATAAATTTGAGTAATATATGCCATAATACCTAAACTTAACATAGAAATTGATTTAGTTTGAATAGTTGGATGGAGAATCAATAAATATTTTAATTATTTCATGTTTTGGATATTGTTTAGCTACTTTAGATATTTACTTTTGACTATTTATATATTTTCTAACTTTTTTAGACAACTTCAAAAGAACTTAAACCTTTTTAATATTTTTTTTTGGATATTAAATCTAAACGTAGCTAATATACTAAGTATATAAATCTGATTCGGATATATTCGAATACTCGAAATATTTTGTTTCGAATCAAATTTGATTTTAGTTCTTTATATACTTCGAATATTAAACCGGTCGAATATTAAACAAGTTTTAGTTTAGATTTGGTACTACTTTTTCGTTTTAGGTTTGGAGGGTTTGAATTTTTGCACACTCCTAGGCACAAGTGTATAATGATTCAACATCACAAATTCAATACAATATCAAAACTTCTTACAAATTTCAATAATATATTTTACACAAATATGATTACAAAGAAAACACAAATATAAAAATTAATTTTTTAAAAAAATTGTCAAAATCAATTTATTAAAAATATACCTTCATCAATATTATTAATACATGACCACTCCTATTTTTTGCCTCTACTTTTACCTGGTATATTACTTAAAATGTCACTAGACCTACATTTAAAAAAAAAACTGATTATTTCATAATTGTATCTAATTATCTACTAACTCTAACCACGTTAAATTTTGTATAACATAAGAGCAGATACTTCTCTTCCTACAGATGCTACTAATACAGCCTAACCTATTTTTTAAAAGTATTTACATAACAAACAAAGGTAACTGTTTTTAAAAAAACACAGATATAACTAAAAAACACAAATATAATTACAAGAAATAGATAAATATAAAAAATATTTTTTTTTTAAATGTAAAACAAAGTATATACCCGCCCTCTAGAGGGCGGGTCCGAATCTAGTTATCTTATTAATTTGAAGCATCCATTGTTGCAGCAGTAGAACTCGACAATATGCTAAGTTTTTTATTCTTTTTTATTCCAATAAACCTTAATCAAGACCAAGAATTAAAACGCCAAAAATATAATTTGAAGCCCAAACACAGATTCGTTGGAACATTGTCGATTTATCTTTTTGTTAGTTGATGACATGGTAACATAAAAAGAGAGAAATCTCTTCTTTATTTATAAAGATAAAGATATTAACAAAAAAAGGGATTTATATCAATTAAAGAACTTGGAACTAAAATGTTAAGATTAAAAAACTATAACTATGTGACCTTGAAAGCAGGATTAACGCACAACCCCACATGGAAAGTGATTATTTGTTATTTTGGATGCAGAAGAGTTGGTGCTAATGTGTTTTGTGGGGTCCATGCAATAAGCACATCCTTAAGCACCCTGGTTAACATGCTCTAAGATCATTCTCTAAGAAAACCGAAAAATAAACATGTGACGACATGGTCACAGATCAACGACTCGAGAGAGCTTCTGGTTCCTGTTTAGCAAGAAATCCCCTTGCTTGATTGTTGCCTGGTAAAGTGCATTCTTTGCATCTGGACGGTTTGTCTCCAAAACACCTGCAACTTTGTCTATCTTGCAGTGAAGCTTCCCAGCAGCAATGGAGCGTGACAGCCCCTGGATAAAATATCATTTGATGTCAGTTTTAACACATTATTTGATCATGTTATATCATCACCTGGTAAACTAGAAGTTACTGAGTAATGTAATTAAGCGTTTGTTAGTGTGCTTACTGCATCAATGAAGACCATTGAAACACCAAAGGCATCTGCCATGGTATCAACCGTCATTTTGTAAGATTCCAAAAACTGAGAGTACACTACTGTTCTCACTTCCCTCATGTAAAACCGGAAATGTGGGTTCAAGTAACGGTCAACAACCTGTCAAATTAGTAGCAATATAGCATTTTACTCAAAAAAAAGCATTCACATCCTCACATAGGAACTTCATCAAAAAACAAGGATCACATCACTTAGTACTAAGTCTACACACTGACTGTTTATCTATAACTAAATTTAGAAAACTCAAAGCAGAGGACTGAGACATCGACAGGTCAAACTTTATCTGCTGCCATTGCAGCTGAGAAAAATACACCAATAATGGAGCTATTAAAATAACACAGAGAGAAAAAGCAAGCAAAATGCATACACTGAATAAGACAGTTCAGCTAGGAAAATTCCTTGTACTGGCACTAATACAGGGAATTCAAGAACTCACAAGAAAGGAATGGAGTCTTCCCAAGCACGGTTAAGATCTCAGGTGCATCAACAACCTGCAATATAGCATTATACTTCACATCCTCACATAGGAACTTCAACCAAAAAAAACAAGTTCACATCACTTTAATACGTCTAAAGACAGAATGTCATCTCTGGTTAAATTTAGAAAAACTCAAAGCAGAGGACTGAGACGTGGACAGGTACCTAGATAGAGGATACCATTAGGTATTACTTCTCATCGAGCTTCTTAAGCTCTTCCTCGTTACTAGCCCGCATAGAATCCAACAACAAGCTCTGATCTAGTTTCAGCACAGAAGACGCCGCTAGGGTTTCGTACAAAGGAGACATACCTTATAGAAAAAAAACAGCACCAACGCAACATCAAAAAAAGCAGCACCAACGCTCTCATCACTCTCCTTGTTCGAGTAACTATGGCTGCTCCTGATGCAACATAAATTACTATTGAGAAGCAAAGGAGGATCCAGAAAATAATTTAATGTGGGGCATAATATATATAAATTTATATTGTATTAAATATAAATTAATAAATAAAACTAAACTCTATTTAAAAATACAAAAATACATTAGTCATAAATTTTTCTCAAATTGAATAAAATATAAAAGAGATAATTACATAATTTTAAATATTCATTTTCAGTATTATCCTAAAATTATATATGCACATAGTAATTTTACTATAAATATTTATTTCTTTTAGTTTTTGTTTTTGTCTGGCTATTGAAAAGTACTTAGTAAAAATAATTGTCAAATTTTAATATTAATAAATTATGAGCTTTTATTTTGGAAAAATAATATTAAAAAGTAATTAAAATACTATATAAGTAATTAAGTACCATTTCTAATAAATAAAATTCAATAAAAAAGCTTTAACATCTGGGTTTATAGGATATTGTTTATAATTTAATATTTAAGGGATATATTTAGATTTATACATTTTTATAAATAATTTAAGAGAGTTAGTTCAGTGATTTTTCATCACAAATTAAAATTATTTATAAAAATAGTTATCTTTTAAATATAAATTTGAAAAGTGACATCAAATTTTTGGTACAATTAGAGTTTTTCTATTAAACACAGAAAATAAAACAGTTATTAAAAATAGTTTTGGTCAGAAAATCAAAAGAAAATATTTGATGGAACAGTGATTAAAATTTTGTAGAAAAATTGAAAGCACATAAAAGCAAAGTAAAAAAATTGAAAGCACATAGGTTCGAACTTGATTTGCGCGGGCACACTCAAGCATGCATGACCAAATTAGCCACATATTTCGCTTTGTATTGTAGGGTGCATAGAAGCTTTTTCTCATTTAGTATGTGGCACGTGCCACAGGTACTCTCAACGTGGGTCATAATCACGAGAGGGTCGTCAAAGATCTCAATGAGAGAGGTTTCCATTTGATCGCTCGCAAGATGTTTGATGAAGCACTGATTTGTCTCAAGAAATCTCATAATCTAAGGTAATTTTGCAACAATTAGGGTTTAGATGTGAATGCAAGTGTTAAGGTAGATATAAGTGATGATGATGATGTTGGTTTAGTGAATGACACTTGGGAGATGGTGCTCTTCTCTGTGTAAGCATGAAGCTACTGTCTTGCTTGATCGAAAAGTTGTACGCTGAGACCGAGAAAGATATCATCAAGATTATGATTGAGGAGGGTCTGAAGCTACTCAACCAGACTAAGAACTTGGGAAGTAGTGTGGTTAACTATGATTCACTTGCTAAACTGTACTGTGATCTTGGAGACTGCGCTTTTCAAAAAGGTAGTTTCTTATATATCTACAGAAGAAAGTGTACAAAATTTCTACATGAATGATGCGTCATCTATAGTGCATAGTCTTAATACCATCTCGAATGGTGCTTCATTTCTTACTTTTTACTTTATTTTGAAGCAAATTTTTCTCCAAATGATGCTACATTTCTTGTTTCAAGATGAAGCAATTCACAATGTTGTTTCAAATTTAAAGTTATAAAGTTCATTGTTTCCTTCTTTGAATCTGGACTTTCTTAATTATAAATTAGTCCTAAACTTTTACTTGTTCTTACTTTTTGATAAAGTAAATTATATACATTAATACTATCCAATTAATATCAGAATTTTGACTATTATTTTCAAATAATCTGATATTTATATTGAATATCATATGAATATTCATTTTTAACAACTTTTAACTCAATTAAAAAGAATATAAATAAGCTCATCTCTTACTTCTAAAATTTTTGTTAATCACTTACACAAATATATATGTGGTCCTTTTTTACAAATGATGATGCTTTGTGTTTGTTTATTCATGTTATATAATAAATATATTACATGATAATGTTTAATTTTATATTAAGTAATAATTCTGTTGGATATTGTTAAAAAAAATAGTAGAGTAAATTTTGGAAATATGCAAAAAAATATAAAGTATTATTAATAATTAATAATAATGTAGAGATATAATATACTTAGAATATTATTTTTACAAGAAAGAAATGAAGTAACCAATAGAGAAGATATTGCTTCATTTCTTACTTCATTTAGAAATGAACTTTCGAAACTAAAAATGAAGCCAGACTTTGGAGATGCGCTAAATAATTTGAAGGTCAAGTTTAACATATAAAAAAATTCCCAGAGTTTCGTAAACTATATTGATTAACTAACAAGACAGTTTGACTGAATACTCAAAACTATGTAATAGTTTGACACAATTAGCTTGGTAATCTTGTTATATACTTTATCTAATGAATGAAAATGTTAACAAAAAAAGCTTGATTTAAGTTATCTCACCTACTTGTAATTATATTAAAGTCTGAATTAATGAATAGTTGTTTTAGTATATTAAAACGTAAAGTTATAAAAATTAACCCAAAATTAATACAGAGAAGAGAAATATATAATTATGAATTTTAAATATAACTTATTAGTATGGTAAACCATTTATATAAAAGGAATGAACCCAAATATCTAATATTTAACTTTAGTTATTGTGTAGTTAAAATTACTTACATGAATTTTGCTCAAAAGTATAATATAAAATATTTTTGCAGATAGAATAACGTGGATTTCAAATTATATAGGAGTCAATAACAAATTTGTAATGGGGTCAATGTTATAAACTTTGTCAAAACACTATGGATAATTCAAATTATGTGGGGTCAACTGACCCCATTACCGTCCTCGTACCTCCGGCTGACCTCACTTCTCTTCGTTATACAAGAACTTTGCTATGACTCTGTGTTATGAGCTAATCAAAGAATCACGTTGAAGCTCTAAAGCATTGCGAATCATCTGTTATCAAGTCTGGTGTTTTCCTCATGATGAAAGAGACTGCCAAGGACATGAAGATTAAAGACTTGCATCTACGTGGACTTGAGAAGATTGAGGTTCTGAAGTATGCTGATGAGATACCAAAGGAACGTGTGGTGGTGGTACGCCCACAAGCATCTGAAGCCTTTCTGTTTAAGAAGGCGGCGCTTTAAGCAGTATTCGATCGGTGAATCAAGTTGCAGAGAAGTGACTCAGGCAATGCATATAAGATGGACTTTTGTTTGATTCTACACAACCTTCTGTAACAGATTTTGTTTGATTTTCATAGAATTTTGTATAGACTTCCCGACTATTCATACGTAGGAATTACACTTTGACCCTTGAATCAAAGTATGACTTTAATGCTTGAGGTTAACTCATCTTAATAACACATGGTTTAAGTAGGAGATGCTATGTTTACACATGTTTTAAACTTAGACTTGGGGGTTTTTCTTCATGGTTTTGTGATCTCCTGATTTGGTTGAAGTTCCTCTGTGAGGATGTGAAGTATAATGCTATATTGCTACTATTTATAACGACTCTAGTTACTATTTGACAGGTTGCTGATGCACCTGACACACCAAACTGGTAGTGGATGACCACTTGCTATAAGTCCCATGTATAACTAGAGGCAGATGATATTATAACAATCCATAAATGTGAGAACATAAACAACACAAGACAGATTAAAAAAAACAAAAAAAAACAAAATACTTTAGGGAAGCTCTAAACCAATTCTGACAAGGGGACAAAAAAAAGCAGAACACAGTTTTACCTGTTTTAGTTTTGGCTAGAGAAGACTGAACAACAACATGCATAACAGTGACACCACCAGCAACCTCTCCAAAAGGTGTCTTACACTGACCAACAGTCTTGCTATTCTCCAAGATCTTACTCGAACTAATCAACTTCACTTCGTTTATCCCTTTCGGAACAACTATTTTGCCTAATAAACCAAAAACACACCAAAAGGAGCACATTTCTTTTATAACTGTTTTGTTCTCAAATCATATCACAACTTTGAATTAAAAAAATCGAAACTTTGAGAAGCCAAAAAGCCCATAACCCGCTGTAGTTAGACATATCTAAGGCTATTTCGAACCACATCAATTTTCTAGCGGTGGAAGTTCACATCTTTCAGTTGTTTCTTGTGACCCACGTCAACTAAAGTCTTTAGGATTGTTCTTCAGCTCTCTGTTGGTATTGATAACGGTGATGCATAGGATCTAAAAAGAGTGTAGAGACCGTCTCCAAAACGGAAAATACAGCCTTATTTGATACAGAAATATAAGATAAATCATTTTCATACCATACCATGCCTATTAATAGCTGGAGAATGTCAAAATCCGAAGGATGATCCCTTGTTCCCCTGCCAATTGTGAATGGGAACAAATATTAAACTGAGACACAGATGGAAATATAAACCAAATGTTATTTTACTTATAAAAGGGGACAAGATCATTGACCTAATTTAAACGAAGTGTAGAGCTATCAAAGTGTATATTCCCACATACTCTTTGTCGCTTGGATATTACGTTTGAATTTTCCTTCTTTTTCTCGTTTCTTTAAAAATCACTCTTTCTTCCTCAGTTTTTCTACTTCCATCAATGATTGTCCTCAAAGTTATTTCTGCTATTGGACTAACATAACCAAATATTAAAACATATGATGAACGGAGTTGCACCATTAGGTAATTCCGCCAGAATATAGGTAACTACATTCTTGTTAAATGTGCCTTCACTTCTGATCAAAATGAAGCATTAGATAAAACATGAAACCTTTATCCGCGAAGATCTTGATCATAAGCTTTTTTGGTCAAATGATTTGATCAAAAGCTAATTCAAGAGGAATGTTTGGCTCAGGCATTCATTATTATGCTAATTTAGTTAGTGAAAAAGAATAAACAAAGATTCAAACTTTGAGTATCAAACTTGTTGTAAGATTCCAAAAACCGTTACGCTCTTGTAAGATTCCAAAAAACTGAGAGTACACCACCGTTCTCACTTCCCTCATGTAGAACCGAAAGTGTGGGTACAAGTAACGGTCAAACTTTATCTGTTCTGCCATTCCAGCTGAGAAAAGTACAACAATGGAACTATTAATATCACAAAAAGATAAAAGTAAGCAAAATGCATAAAGAAATAAGACAGTTCAGTACGCTAATCTAGTCACTGTATTGTACTAACCAAATGCTGAGAAAAATGCCTTGTACTGGCACTCGTAGAGGGAGTTCAAGAACTCAGAAAGGAATGGTATCTTCCCAAGCACTGTTAAGATCTCAGGCGCATCAACAACCTGTCAAATTAGTAGCCATTTAGCTTTTTACTTCACATACTCACAGAGGAACTTCAACAAAAAAAAAAGGTTCACATTACTTTAGTACTAAGTCTGAAGACTGAATGTTATCTCTAACTAAATTTAGAAAAATCAAAGCAGAGGACTGAGACATCGATTAATACCTTTTGCTAAAGTGAAACTCTATCCAGAGTTATGATGCTCGTCAGCACGGTGTAAAAAATAAAGGTCTCGAGGGAAAGATCTCATAAGTCGTGAAGCGGTGAAGGTTGATATAGAATCCAGAAACAAGCTGGCAGCCTTCTTAAAATTTCTGGTGGACATGCAATACAAGCCTTCATAGACCTTTAGCCTGTTCTTCCTCTCCCAGTCACCACCCTCTTCAAACAACCTGGCATGGGTAAACAGAAAGGTTTAGATCAACGGTTTCAGTCGCACTCTATACATTAATGGTAGTCACAAAAGATGTAGCCAAAGAGCATAATCAAAACTTACTTTTTCGCTCTGTCAATACTCTTCGATACCAAATCAAAGTCCATGTACAAAAACGCAAGCTGCAATGTGTAGAACACGAGGTCCATCTTTTGCCCAACAGCAACAGTTTTTCCTTCTGTGAGTTTTAGCTGCTCCAAAGCTTTTTCCTAGATTCCCAAAGCAAAAAAAAAAAAAGAAGAAATTAATGGCCAAGGAGGTTTTCTGAAGTGTGTAATGGCTAACTTTGACAAATGCTCAAGTACCTTATCACTAATCCTGATGAAATACAGAGCTTTAGCAAGATGAGCTTCACGGACCTCACGTTCGCCTAAATTTTCTTCTGCATCTGCAATCCTAAACAAAAGAGAAGGGAAGGCATAACTCATAAGTGAACATTAACACCACCTATACGTAAGATAGGGATTGATTTTTTACACCATAACAAGGGCCGAAAAAAGGTTTCATTTACAAAAATTTATTTTAAATATTGTTAGCCTTAGATAGAGCAAAACACAAGGTAATGGTTACAACACAAGGTGATGGTTATCTCCAATTGAAAAACTAAGACATGATGCTATGATGGAAAATCTCAATCCATTCATAAACTCAGTCCCTTAAAATCATTACACCAACTATAACACAGTAACACTCAATTCAAGACCTAACTCCACCGAATATGCCTCGTATTCTAAATCTCAGTCTATATTAGCTAGAAACTATCAGTATATTGTGAAAGATGTTAACGTGATCTACAAGTCTGAGTTTTGAAATTGCCAACGAGGATAACTCAAGCCTAACCAAGGGTGGTCTAAGCCAAACCAAGGTCAGGTGAAAAGCTGCTTTATGGATAATATCTCACCAACGGCTCCTCAAGCATATTCAAGGAAGATGCCTTTGTTGAGGTACAGTCAAAAAGAAGTGTTGGCTGTTTGTCCAGGTGGCTGGAATACTACATTGGCTGGATACAGGAGCGTATCTATCAACTTAACGGCGGTGACAGAGGCACTTGAGTAAGCCCTAAAGTGTACATTACTATATAAACGTATGTTAGGCTAAGAGAGAGAGTTTAGACAGTGAGAATCATAAGCGTATGATTGTATACAGAGCTAGAGAGAGAATAGCATTGAGAGTATAAACTTTGTAGTGTGCTAGTTCTCTAAGGAAGAAACTGATAGCGTGTGCGCTGAGTGCTAGTGAAGGGCATTGGCGTGGACACGTATCATTTCTTCTCCTTGTAAAGCTCTGTAACTGATTATAGTGGATTCCGATGTCGGGAATATTGTCTCAATACTCACTAGATGGGCTAAGACTTATAAGGCCCAGGAAATTGTGACGGGCCTGAAGAGTGTCTTAAGAGCAAAGGCCCAGTCGTCTAGGTCAAGTTGGAACCTGCATATAAAAAGGAAACAACAAGGTGCCTTAGAGGTGACGGCAACAAAAGATCAGATTGCAAGGTTCAGGAGAAGCAGATTGTCTTGGTGAAAAGATCGTCTGAGTTTACCTGGAGGTTAAGCAATCAAGGAAGAAGAACTAGGTTGTAGTTCTTAGCTCTAAGCTTTGGTGTAGAAGTACTTTGAGCTCTCATCTCTTGTATTACTCTCTTTGTACTTGAGATAGTGGATTGGAAGCTGAGCCTTCCCCCAGACGTACCTTTTGGGAACTGGGTTAACAAACTTGTGTCTTGTCTCGGGAAAAGGGCATATTCCTACCCAAACAATTTCAATCGTGTCAAATACAACCCGAACAAACATCCAGTGCCAAATACGACATGAACTATGTTATAATTCAAAAATACTACCTGGACTTTTTAAAACGTGCCTAAACCTACATTGACCGTAACAGAAGTTAGTCAACCGTTAAAATGATAAAACGACGTCGGGAAAAGGGCCTATTCCTACCCAAACAATTTCAATCGTGTCAAATACAACCCGAACAAACATCCAGTGCCAAATACGACCTGAACTACGTTATAATTCAAAAATACTATCTAAACTTTTTAGAACGTGCCTAAATCTACATTGACCGTAACAGAAGTTAGTCAACCGTTAAAATGATAAAACGACGTCGTTTCGATTTCATTATTTAAAAAAAAATATGAACATTCCGGGATTCAAACCCGGGCCTTGCCACTATTTAAAATAGACATATCAACCACTAGACTAAAGCAATTTTTTTTTAAATAATACTACAAATTTGCAATTATATATGCTTTTATATTTTTTCATCTTCTCTAATTAAAACTTTGGTTATTATTATTTTTGATTCTTATTAATATATTAACATATTTAATAAAATTATAAATACTAAAATATAAATAATAAAATATTTATAATTATACAAAATTAAATAGATTTCATGTTTTGAAACTATTTACAAAATGTCCATACATAAATTATTTAAAAACTTGAATGTTAATTTCTTTTGTTTCTTAAAATTAATATAAGCTGAATATACTTTACCAAAATAAAATAAATTACCATTAAGTTCTATTTTTAAAATAATTTATATATGGACATTTTGTAAATAGTTGAAAAACATGAAATATATTTAATTTTTTATAATTATAAATATTTTATTATTTATATTTTAGTATAATATAAGTTTATTGAAGATATAATAATTACAAAATATGTTAATATATTTATAAGAATCAAAAATAATAATAACAAAAGTTTTAATTAGAGAAGATTAAAAAGTATAGTAGCATATATAATTGCAAATTTGTAGTATTTTTTAAAAAAATTTCTTTAGTCTAGTGGTTCATGTGTATGTTTTAAATAGTGACAAAGCCTGGGTTCGAGTCCCGGAATGTTCATTTTTTTAATAATAGAATCAAAATGACGTCATTTTATCATTTTAACGGTTGACTAACTTCTATTACGGTCAATGTAGGTTTAGGCACATTTTAAAAAGTTCAGGTAGTATTTTTGCATTATAACGTAGTTCATGTCGTATTTGGCACTGGATGTTTGTTTGGGTTGTATTTGGGACGATTGAAATTGTTTGGGTAGGAATATGCCCTTTTCCCGACGTCGTTTTATCATTTTAACGGTTGACTAACTTCTGTTACGGTCAACGTAGGTTTAGGCATGTTTTAAAAAGTTCAGGTAGTATTTTTGCATTATAACGTAGTTCAGGTCGTATTTGGCACTGAAAATTTGTCGGGGTTGTATTTGACACGATTGAAATTGTTTGGGTAGGAATAGGCCTTTTTCCCGTCTTGTCTCCTACAAAACAAACAAACAATCATACACACTAGTTTTAGTTTAACTTGAACTATAAGCTTGGTTGAGTTCCGCAAACTACTAAGTTAAGGTATTGAGTTCATCAGTTTGATAACTAAAAAGCCTAACAAGTGGTATCAGAGCATCAGGTGCTAGCTAAAGGAAACGGTTGAGGTTCTAGAAGCTACTGGTGTAGTGTTTCGTTGAATCTTGAGTTATTGATACTCTCACGGTCTAGTGGGAAAACAATGAAGAGCTCAAAGATTAAGATCGAGGTTGAGAAGTTTGATGGAAAAGGGGATTTTGGCATGTGGAAATTCAAGATGCTTATGCAACTTGAGAATTCTGATCTTGACAGTGTATTGAATGAGGAGGAAACAAGCTCCTTGGCTGAAAAAGAAGTAGATGAAGAAGAAGATATTAAATCAGGCACCAAGAAAGAAACTCTAACTCGGAAGGAAAAGGATAAACGCGCTAAGAACATGATTTGTGCCAGTCTGAGTAATTTGGTACTACGTAAAGTAATGAAACAGACCACAGCTCTAGGGGTTTGGAAGGCACTTGAGAAGGACTACCAAACAAAGACACTACCAAACAGAATCTATCTAAAGCAAAGGTTTGCTAGTTTCAAGATGGAGGAGCATCGAAGTGTGGAAGAGAACCTTGATGTATTCTTGAGGTTGGTAGATGACTTAGAAAGCTTGAATATTACGGTAAGTGATGAGGACCAAGCAATACAGGTTCTATCGAGTTTACCTAAACAGTTTGACTCTCTAGTTCATACTCTGAAGTATGGGAATGGCAAGGAGACATTAACTTTGCAGGAAGTCACCACATCTGCGTATGCAAAAGAGGTTGAACTGAAAGAAGCTGGATTGATAGGAAAATCAAAATCAAGTGCTGAAGGACTGATTGTAGGAAGAGGTAGATCTGAAACAAAGAGTCAAGGTCCTTGGAAAGGGAGGTCAAAGAGTAAAACAAATAGGTCGAAATCTCGACCAAGAGGACCAGGAAAACCGAGAGAATGCTGGACATGTGGTAAAGAAGGACATTACAAGAAAGATTGTCCAGATAAGAAGAACTGGAAATCGAATGAAGCTGCAAATGTAGCTCATGACAAAGAACAGCCAATGATCCTAACAGCGAGTACACATGATCCTATGAGAGAATGGGTTATGGACTCTGGATGCACTTTTCACATAACACCCGAGAGGGATGTTTTGTTTGACTTCAAAGAATTCGATGGAGGTAAAGTCCTCATGGGTAATAACACCCAAAGTGAAGTAAAAGGCATTGGGAAGATTAAGATCATAAACGCTGAAGGAGCTCAGATCATCTTAAGTGACGTAAGGTACATGCCTTCTATGGGTAGGAATCTTATTTCCTATGGTCAGTTAGAGAAAAATGGGTGCAAGTATGAAGGAGAGAATTTCAAAATCACATTCTACAAGGAAGGGAAGAAGGTATTGACTGGAAAGTATCACGATGGATTGTATTATCTTCAAGGATCTGTTGTTAAAGGAGAAGTGACTGTGGTCAAAACAGAAACTAATCTTACGAACAGATGGCATTCTAGATTGGGTCACATGAGTTTGAAGAACATGAACCTCTTGGTTAAAGGAGGCTACTTAGATTCTAAAGAAGTGCACACTTTAGATTTCTGTGAAAAATGTGTCTTTGGTAAAGCTCACAAGCAGAGTTTTCCTGAAGGGAAACACTCGTCTAAGGAGAAGTTGGAATATATTCATAGTGATCTTTGGGGTTCAGTGTCTAATGAGCCCAGTCTTTCTGGCTGCAGATACTTCCTTACGTTTATTGATGATTACTCTAGAAAAGTCTGGATTAGATTTCTAAGGAGTAAAGATGAGGTATTTGAAAATTTCTCTGAGTGGAAGTCTCTAGTTGAAAATACTACAAAGAAAAAGCTGAAGTATCTTCGTACAGATAATGGCCTTGAATTCTGTAATGTGAAGATGGATCGACTCTGTAGTGAATCTGGAATTAAAAGGCACAAAACGTGTGTCTATACTCCCCAACAGAATGGGATAGCAGAAAGGATGAACCGGACAATAGCTGACAAGATAAGATGCATGTTAGCAGAATCTGGTTTGAGCAAATCATTTTGGGCTGAAGCTGCATGTACTGCAGTGTATTTAATAAATCGAACTCCTAATGCTTCACTAAAGTTCAAGATACCCGAAGAGTTATGGACAGGTTCTAAGGTTAATTACAGTCACTTGAGAAGGTTTGGATGTGTTGCTTACGTGCACACAATACAGGACAAAATGAGTCCTAGAGCTATAAAAGGAATTTTCTTAGGCTATCCACAAGGAGTCAAAGGCTACAGAGTATGGTTACCAGAAGATGGGAAGTGCTCAAATAGCAGAAATGTTGTGTTCGATGAAGAAAACATTTATCATGACTCAGAGAAGACGGTGGTAAAATCAAAGAAACCTAAGAAGGTGACATTTAGCACCGAATTAATAAAAGGACCATCAACTCAAGATTACACTAGTCAAGGTGTAGACGTATCTGATAATAGTGACTCTACTGGTCAAGGTGGAGAAGAGCCAGAACAAGAAAACTCAGAGGAACTAAGCGAATCTGAAGAAGAAGATGTATCTGAAGAAGACAGGTTGGTACAAACCGGGAATCTAGACTTAGATGGTTACATACTAGCAAGAGATAGAGAACGAAGAGTGATCAAGCCTCCATCAAGATATGAAGATGGGGATTCTGTTATAGCTTATGCCTTGGCTTGTGCTAATATCGTTGAAATGGATGAGCCAAGGACAGTTACAGAGGCTAAAAGAAGCAAGAATTGGAAACAATGGAAGGAAGCTATGTCAGAAGAAAAGATATCTCTTGATAAAAATGATACATTTGATCTCGTTCCAAGACCACAAAAACAAAGAGTGATAGGATGTAAGTGGATTTATAAGTTTAAAGAAGGAATCCCAGGAATTGAAAATCCAAGGTTCAAGGCTCGGCTAGTAGGAAAAGGATACTCACAAGTCGAAGGAATAGACTATAATGAAATATTTGCTCCTGTGGTAAAGCATGTGTCAATAAGAATCATGTTGTCTATTGTGGTAAATCATGACTTGGAGTTGGAACAGCTAGATGTTAAAACAGCGTTTTTACATGGAGTTCTTGATGATGTGATTTATATGGAACAGCCTGAAGAATTTGTGGAAAAGGGAAAAGAAGAATTGGTGTGCCTTCTAAAGAAATCCCTATACGGACTTAAACAGTCCCCGAGGCAGTGGAACCAAAAGTTTAATGAGTTCATGAAATCTCAGGGGTTTACACGGTGTACAAAGGACCCGTGTGTCTACACTAAAGGCAAGACGGTGAATGACATGGTCTATCTATTACTCTATGTTGATGATATGTTGGTAGCAGCAAAAGACATTGTGAAAATAAATGATCTTAAGAAGAACTTGAACAAGATGTTTGAGATGAAAGATCTTGGACCAGCATCAAGAATCCTTGGAATGGATATAAAAAGAGATAGAAAGAATGGAGTGCTAAAACTTTCACAGGAGAAATACATTAATCAAGTTCTGAGAACATTCAACATGGAAGATAGCAAAGCAGTGGTCACGCCAAGTAACTCTCTGTTTAAATTAAGAAGTCTAAGGCCTGAGGAAATAGAAGAAGAAAGGTTGGCTATGGATACGGTTCCTTACGCAAGTGCAGTAGGAAGCTTGATGTATGCAATGGTTGGTTCCAGACCAGATTTAGGATACGCCATTGGAGTGGTGAGCAGATTCATGGCAAATCCAGGAAGAAGTCACTGGGAAGCAGTTAAGTGGATCCTAAAGTATTTAAATGGGGCAGCTAACGTATGTTTAACGTTTACTAAAACAGAGAAGTTTGAGATAGAGGGATTTTCTGATTCAGACTACTCTGCAGACTTAGATAAAAGAAGATCTGTGTCAGCCTATGTGTTTAAGGTTGGAGGTAATACGGTAAGCTGGAGGTCATGTTTACAACAGGTAGTTGCTCTATCTACCACGGAAGCGGAATATATGGCTCTATCTGAAGCAACTAAAGAAGGTATCTGGTTAAAGGCTATGTGTGAAGAACTGGGATTCAAGACGGATTCATTCAAGCTAAATTGTGACTCACAAAGCGCAATTTGCCTAGCAAAGAATAGTGTACACCATGACAGAACAAAACATATAGCAAGGAAGTATCATTTTATACGAGACATCATAGAAGAAGGTTCAGTCAAAGTTCAAAAGGTACACACATCAGATAATGCAGCAGATATGCTAACAAAGAGTTTACCTGGTAAAAGTTTCGAGAAGTGCCTTGGCCTTCTCAAAATAATTCCGTAGTCTGTCTGAGACATCCCTAGGTTCTTGATTGTTGAGTTGTTACAAGGACCTAGTAACAGGGATGACAAACAAATACTGAAAGAAGTCAGTATTGGTAACAGGAAAAACAACTCAGGTTAGTTTCGAACGGTAAAGTTTGGAAGGGAGTTAATCTACGGTATTCAGCAGATTAAATGGTTTTCTATGGATTGATCTACGGCATTCAGCAGGTTACATGGATTTCTATGGATTAATCTACGGTTTACAGCAGGTTATTGGATTTCTAAATATTAACAACTTCAGAGAATGACTGGTTTTTTCTTATACATTTACAAGCAATCATTGGATTTAGCAGAGTTAATTCTTATGGGATGACACTAGAGTTAACTCATAAATTGCTACAAGAAGATTGTATTGATGATACCATTTTTCAGCTGGGATTTCTTTAGAGATTGGTCTTGAAGTTTCTTGTGTCGAACTGCAGAAGACATAGAGAGGTTCAAAATCTTTATAAGATTATTAAGGTGATGAAAGGGAATCAAAGAAGATGAGCTGTTTACCTGATAGTAACACGCGGTTGAAGGTGGAGACTTGAAACGGTGAGATTAGTCGACGAATCTCGGTGTTTTGGACTCAAGGAGCTTTCTTTCTTCTGGTAAGAATGAAGATCAGTTAAGTCATATGTTGAGGTTGGGTACAGAAGACGAATGTGCAGTAGTGAAGCAGAAGAAGAAGAACATAAATTTCAATTGGTTAAGATTAATTAGGATGAGAAAAGAGCAGAAGTGTACCTGAGGTGAATTGGTGAAGATTCATTGGTAAACGGTACCGAGGTAGAGGTTGAGAGACGGAGAAAGAGTCGGTGAAGGTGGAGCTTTCGCGAAGACCCGTATAGAGACAAAGGTGGAGTTTGTCGGGAATATTGTCTCAATACTCACTAGATGGGCTAAGACTTATAAGGCCCAGGAAATTGTGACGGGCCTGAAGAGTGTCTTAAGAGCAAAGGCCCAGTCGTCTAGGTCAAGTTGGAACCTGCATATAAAAAGGAAACAACAAGGTGCCTTAGAGGTGACGGCAACAAAAGATCAGATTGCAAGGTTCAGGAGAAGCAGATTGTCTTGGTGAAAAGATCGTCTGAGTTTACCTGGAGGTTAAGCAATCAAGGAAGAAGAACTAGGTTGTAGTTCTTAGCTCTAAGCTTTGGTGTAGAAGTACTTTGAGCTCTCATCTCTTGTATTACTCTCTTTGTACTTGAGATAGTGGATTGGAAGCTGAGCCTTCCCCCAGACGTACCTTTTGGGAACTGGGTTAACAAACTTGTGTCTTGTCTCCTACAAAACAAACAAACAATCATACACACTAGTTTTAGTTTAACTTGAACTATAAGCTTGGTTGAGTTCCGCAAACTACTAAGTTAAGGTATTGAGTTCATCAGTTTGATAACTAAAAAGCCTAACATCCGAGTTACCGACTCGGCCAGACGTAGCAACCATCGTTAACGGGTGCGAACTGGAAAAACTTGACTGTGTTCTTTACTGTTTTCAGTCCTCTTGTTTCCTTGTCTTTATTTCTCTGTTTCATTTCACCACTCGAGAGGTGTGAGTGTTTCCCGGTTTCAAACTCTATCCACGGTAAGTTTGAGTTATTGCGTCTTCTCCAAGGAAAGTCGACATCTTTGAGGATAACCAGTCTCAACATATATGAATCTAAGAAGCTGAAGGGGAAGAAGGAAGCTTACTTCTCGTCGAGCTTCTTAAGCCCTTCCTCGTTACTAGCCCTCATAGAATTTAACAAGCTCTGATCCAATTCCAGTACAGAGGACGTTGTTAGGGTTTCATACAAAGGAGCCATACCTTGAAAAAAAAACACAAACCCAACATCAGGAACATAAATCCCAAGACAAATCTCATTGAAAGCTTCAAACTTGTGTTCAGTGATTAGAGAAAGGAAGATGCTTTACCATCGGGTTTGATGGAATCCAAGAGGTCAGACTTGAGCTGGACTTTCTCAATGTCTTGGACATCGGTATGAGTGAGGAGGAAGAGCTTGGGGCTAGAATCAGGTGAGGCTGCTGAGTTCCTTCTGCTTCACCGTCCATGGCTAATGCTTACACACTCAATTCAAGAAGAAAAACGTGAGATGAATCTGAGAAGTGAGAAGACGAATCCAATAATGAAATATGTTTTCTTGAGTAAGGAGGAGGAGCGAACCAGATCGGTTATTTATGACTATATTCAAAAAAAAAATAAGCAACTAATTAAACACTAATGATAATTCAAATTTCTATGAATTTGTAGGTTTAATTAAATCTACTCTATTAAAATAGAGTCATTCTTTTTATCTACTGATACAAGTTATCATTTAAATTTGGATTCTTTCTAGAATGTTACAAATAATATAAATCATATAATTGATTGAACCGTATCTAATCTATTAAAATAGAGTCATTCTTTTTATCTACTGATACAATTTGTCATTTAAATTTGGACCCTTTCTAGAGTGTTACAAATAATATAAGTCTTATAATTGATTGAACCGCATTAGTTAAATTAAACCAACACAATTAATGTAACATGGCGACCTTAAGGTAAAATATCTTCAAAATACGGCACATATCTATGTGTCTACCAAAAACACATATTTCTCCTACAAATATGGAATGCTCTAAAAGAATATATATTATCAAAATATGAAATATGGAAATCTACTTATTATATTAATGTGGAAATCGTAATATACCATTTAGCATCTTAACAATTCCTTAAAAAAATAGAAATTTAATAATTATATGAAACCAATGGAAATCTACTCTATTAAAATAGAGTCTTTCTTTTTATCTACTAATACAAATTGTCATTTAAATTTGGACTCTTTCTAGAGTGTTACAACAAGCCATGTAGTTAATTGAATCGCATTACTTGAATTAAACCGATGGTTATTTATGGGATATAGTCTTGGGCTTACTTTTGTTTTTAAGACAAATTATATGGTTTGATTTTTAGGCTTACTATTAATGAAAAACTCCAAAAAAATTGAATAAAATTTATATCTTAATGGATAAAAAAATCAAGGCCCAAATGTATTTGATATTTTTAACAAAACAAAATTGTCTATTATTAATCATTTATTTAAATCATGTACTTTAAAACATGTACTTTAAAACATGTTATTGTATTTTTTATTTTAAATAACAATCACTTTTTTGATAAATTTCAATGGTAAATTTTAAATAATTTATTCTTTTATTTTTCTTAAATAATTTATTGATTTAAAAAAAATGTAAAGCAAAACCAAAAACCAATTCTAAAAACTAAAACCCAAAACCAAAAGCTGAAAACGAATTGTTCTGGATAACATAATGTTATAATTTTTGCTTTTGTTTATTTACAAAATAAACTATTGCAAATTGTTTTTAAATTTTGTTTTGTCATCTTTAGTTTTAAATTAGATGTTCGATTATTTGAAATTTTTTTGTTGGTAATATCAGTTCAAACTAACTCTGCGGATCTAAAAATTAAAAACCCAAACAAAAGCTGAAAATCAAAAATAGAAACTTAAAAACTAAAAACCAAAATCTAAAAATAAAAATTGAAACTAAAAACTAATGAAAAAAAATCGTCACCATAAATTTTGGTAAACTGATTTTATACTAAAACATTCTTTAAATTAAGACATAACCCAATTATATCAATTTTACTTATAAAAAATTTTCGCGCTTTCAAGCGCGGGTCAAAATCTAGTTATTAAATTAAAACAACAAAATTAATGTAAAAAGACGACCTTAATGTAAACTACCTTCAAAATACGGCAGATATCTATGTGTATACCAAAAACACATATTTTCTTCTACAAATATGGAATATTCTAAAAGAATATATATCATCAAAATATGGAATATGAAAATCTACTAATCTACTTAAATTACTTAAATTAAACCAACACAGTTAATGTAAATAGACGACCTTAATGTAAACTACCTTCAAAATACGGCAGGTATCTATGTGTATACCAAGAACAAATATTTTCTCCTATAAATATGGAATGTTCTAAAAGAATATATCATCAAAATATGGAATATGGAAATCTACTAATTATACTTAAATTAAACCAGCGGTTAGTTATGGAATATAGTCTTGGGCTTACTTTTATTTTTTGAACAAAATATATAGTTTGGTTTTTTGGCTTAGTATTAAGAAAAAACTCCAAAAACATTGAATAAACTTTTCACCTTAAAAGATCAAAAAATCAATTATTATTTTCAGACCCAAAATGTATTTAATATTTTTAACAAAACAAAATTATCTATTATTAATCATTTATTTAAATCATGTACTTTAAAACATGTTAAAATAAATATCATCAAAATACGGAATATGGAAATCTACTAATTATACTTAAATTAAACCAGCGGTTAGTTATGGAATATAGTCTTGGGCTTACTTTTATTTTTTGAACAAATTATATAGTTTGGTTTTTTGGCTTAGTATTAAGAAAAAACTCCAAAAACATTGAATAAACTTTTCACCTTAAAAGATCAAAAAATCAATTATTATTTTCAGAACCAAAAGGTATTTAATATTTTTAACAAAACAAAATTATCTATTATTAATCATTTATTTAAATCATGTACTTTAAAACATGTTAATATATTTTTTATTTTAAATAACAATCACTTTGTTTTGATAAATTTCAATGGTAACTTTTAAATAATTTATTGTTTTATTTTTCTTAAATAATTTACTGATTAAAAAATGTAAAGCAAAACCAAAAACCAAATCTAAAAACTAAAATCCAAAACCAAAAGCTGAAAACACATGTTATATTTTGTTGCTTTATTTATTTACAAAATAAACTATTTCAAATTTTTTTAAAAAAATTTTGTTATCATCTTTTCAGTTTTAAACTAGATGTTCAATTATTTAAGATTTGTTTGTTGGTAATATTAGTTCAAACTAACTCAGCGGGTTTATAAATTAAAAACCCAAACCAAAAACTGAAAATGAAAAGTAGAAACTTAAAAACTAAAAACCAAAATCCAAAATCTAAAGCTAAAAACTGAAACTAAAAACAATCATCACCACAAATTTTGGTGAACTGATTTTATATCAAAATATTCTTTAAATTAAGACAAAACCTAATTATATAATTTTTTAATAATAAAAAATTTATGCGCTTTCAAGCGCGGATCAAAATCTAGTTGTTATTAATACTTGGTAAACAAACTATTCCACAGACGAACAGTAGTGAAATTGAAATATGTTTTCTTTAGTAAGGAGTCAGAATGCCAATGAGTATATTCATTCTTGAGGAAACTTGCGACTCTTATTTATGAAGTGATTGTTGTGGTGGGTTAAATTTTGAGCTCTTTCTTTTGCTTTCATAGTTTTCTTTATACCTAATGGTTCTACTTACATAATCATACTGCAATTCACAAGAGTCAGAAGAAGAAGTCCAAACACTTTCCGTGGAGGAACTATGACGATTTGATTGAATACTTTTACCCACCACAACAATCACTTCATAAATAAGAGTGGTTCTCACTTCATAAATAAGCCTCTGAACTCTTCTGCACATAGCTTCTCAGTTTGTGTGAGGCTTTAAACAAAAACGGATCTGGTGGTTTAAGTTAGATTTTTTATGCACACGTGGTCTTTAAGTTAGATAAAAAAGGAAACAAACATAAAAAAAGTAAATATTATAGTTTTATTCCTTATTCGAATCGGAATAGTATTTGGAGTAGCCTTTATATACAAGTCGGAGCTCTCTTGGAAAACAAAAACAAAAACATGATGTCAGATGTTTCCTTCAATATTTTTAGAATGTCTTAGTTTAGTTCAAGCAGTAACAGCTTAAACATTGTTCAACTTTGTAAGAGATTGTAATAAAATGTGTTTTACATTAAAAAATAATAATATAAAGGATTAAAAAGGGTTCAGACCTACTTTACATATTTTAATGGGTTCTAAAAAGGTTAGTATTCACTTAGGATTGAGCTTAAGTTAAATAGGGTTAGGTTGGATTGTACTATCCAATACAACATCCCTAGTTGTAGACATTTGAGTTTCTTTCGGTGTTTTGATTTTTTATTAAATAAATATTTATTCGGAATTATTTAGAGGTAAAATTCAGGCAGAAGTATTTGGGAACAACTATTTTCGGATAGAAGTATTGAAGCATTTGATTCGATAGAAAAGGAAAGTAGGAAAGAGGGTGTGTGTTTTAGTTAGATAATGAATTTGAAAATTTAGTTAGATAGGATAGCACTTTTCCTAAATTTTATTGAGAAAGAAAAAAGGAAAAAAAGAGAGAGAGAGAGAGAGAGAGTAAATAGTATAGTTTTGTGTCTTGTTCGGATCGAATTGGTATTTAGAGTACCCTTTATATATACAAGGTCGTAAGTTAGATCAAAGAAAAAGTTAATAAAAATCTCAATTATTGATAGGGTTAAATTTTATTGAGAAAGAAAAAGGAAAAAAAAAAAAAAGAGAGTAAACAAGAGTAACAATTATATTTTTGTTCCTTGTTCGAATCGAATTAGGATTCAGAGGACCCTTTAAATACAAGTTGGAGCAATGCTTTCTCTTGGAAAAAAAAAACAAAAAAACATGATGTCAGTTTATGGGAAAGAGGGTAGATACAAAGCAAAACAAAACACGATGAAGAGGAATGGTAGGAAGAAACAGAAGAAGTACTGTCCGCAGCAGGACTGTAAGTTATCTGTGTTGCCTGATGACATCGTTCTGAACTGCTTGGCATATGTCTCAAGATTGGACCACGGATCCTTATATCTGGTCTCCAAGCTGCACCGCTCTCTAATGCTTTCCCCGGAGTTATACAAAGCCCGATCCCTAACTGGTCGTACCGAACAATGCATCTATTTATGTTTAAGCATCCCTCGAGACCCGTTCGCACGCTGGTTCGCCTTCTATCCAAAAGCCTTAAATCATCCTAGTCGGCTGCTTGCGATCCGGCCACACTTGTATCAGCCCCCTGAAGCATCTTCGGTGGTGGCCCATGGTTGGGGTATCTATGTGATCGGTGGGATGATTGCCCGGAAGCCATCGTCAAGGGTCTTTTTCCTAGATTGCCGATCTCATACGTGGACCAATCTCCCCTCCATGGAGTTCGCTCGAGCTTCTGCTGCAGCTGGCGTGGTGGACGGGAAGATATACGTTTTTGGAGGTTGCGAGAAACCAAATTGGTTAGTAGAGGTTTTCGATCCAAAGAGCCAGACATGGAGTACCCTTTCCAACCAACCACAGCCACCACAGAAAGTCTTTTACTCTCCTTCCTCAATGCAGGAGAGCGGGGTGATAGAGGTGGAGACGAGGAAGAAGATTTTCGGTTTGAATGAGGAAGGTAATGGACTGCTTTACATTCCGAGTCAAGGCATATGGAAAACAGGGAATTCAGAAACCAACAAACTTAGAAAGGGTTGGCATGTGATAGACGATGTCATCTACTCTTGTGTAACCGATGGGTGGATATTGTGGTGTGAGGCAAGTGATTTGGAGTCCGCGGGTGGGATGAGGTGGAGACAAGTTATGGGGTTGGAGGATCTTAGGGGAACCCTTCGTGCCTCAAAACTGGTCAATTATGGTTGGGATTTGCCATCCCAAGACCTTGACTATACACTTCCCGGTCACAAACTGAGCAACTCTGGTCCCAACTTGTTACTCTTCTGGGACTGTCTTGCTAATAGTAAATGGGAGATTTGGTGTGCAGAGATCTCTTTACAAAGGCGCATGAGAACTGGCGAGATTTGGGCAACTGTTGAGTGGTCCGAATCCATCACAACCATCGATCGTCCTCCACATTGGGCTCCTCCTCACTGTAAAATTTTATATTCTCAATCCTTCAATCTTTGAAATCTCTCTCTGTCAACTCTATATAATTTTTTTTTGTTTAAAGTCTTCTATTATGTTATATGTACCCCTTCTCCTTCTATTTTCAGTTAAAACATTCTGCACAAACTGAGGTTTAGCCATTAGAAGAATTGACTAATTATATCAGCCTTCCTTTTTTTTAATGTCAAGGATGGGTTGTTGTTCTGTAACACCATTTACTTTGCTGTAGTTTCCATCTTTCCTTTTCCTTGGTGTTGTCTCCACTTGCCACAAAAAAAAAAAATTGTGTGTTGCTTTCTTTGTTAACTTAGTGCAGGCCAACTCTAACCAGCCTATGTGTTGTGCAATTAATTGTAGCTTTTCTCGCTCAGTAATCGACCTCAAGTGGACTCGTTGAGAGCGGATGCTCTTAAAACAAGTTCTTTAACAACTAACTAGTATCAAAGAGCATTTGGTTATGATGAACAATGATTATGCGAGAATGAGGACATGTTTTTTTTTTCTTCCACACACACTGTTCTATATATGAATGTTATTATTTAATATCACTAGTTGCTTTCATACTCGTGGTATTAATGTCAATAGTGGTCTACTGCCAAAAAAGTTTAATTTTCACAGTGATGTATATAGATCCTATGTTTCCATGCCCTTTGTAAATTAGTAACTTCTGTGTTTCGTTTGGTTTTATCTGAGATGAGAGAGTATCATAGTGCCTGTGTTCAAGTTGTATCAGAGTATTAACTTGATATCTTCTTGGTACTAGTGATAGATACATTACTCGTTTCATTCACAGTTTGCATTTGCTGAAGCTTATATTATTGATACTGTACATTTTCATGTATTTGATATAGTGTGAGGTTGAGGTTTTTGCTTGCAGATTGACCAAATCTCATATCTTGGTATCTGGAATAAAAGGGACCGTTGCTGAGGTACCTGTACCTCTTTATCATCTTTTCTTAGATGTCATGCCTTTGAGTACTTGATTGAATTGTATCTTACTACGTTGTTGTTTTTTTTTTTGGATTTGGTTCCATTTGTTGTGTAGTTTTGCAAAAACATTGTGCTGGCAGGAGTTGGTAGTGTGACGTTAATGGATGATCGCTTGGTGAACGAGGAGGCCTTGAAAGCAAACTTCTTGATTCCTCCTGATGAAAATGCTTATAGAGGCAAAACGGTGGCTGAGATCTGTTGTGATTCTCTCAGGGACTTTAACCCTATGGTCCTTGTCTCTGTAGTGAAAGGTTTCTCTCTGACACCTCTATCCATAAGTCGTTTTAATAACTTAATTCGATCATTCTTTCAAATCTTTCAGGTAGTTTGTCAACGGCTCTAACTGGTGACCATTAAAATAGGAATATAAATGAGTAGGAAAATAATAAGTAGGAATAAAATAAAAGGAATGAAAAGGAATATTTATTACTTTGGTTCCATATCAATTTTGATAAGGAATGTTTTTGTTCTATAATTCCTTAGAATTCAAGGAATGACAAGGAATCATACGCATGAAATATTTCTTATGAATGGTGTATTTTTTAAAGAATAAGTAGGAATTGATTATTCCCCTTCGTTCCCTATGTTACCATTTAGACCCAACACTTTCTAAACTTTCCAAACTATATCGATAAATTTTTGTTTCCAAACTTTCTAGCTAATATTCCTAAATGGTTAATTTTCAGAAAAAAAATATATTCCTAAATGGTTATTTTACAAATATATATATATTCCTAAATGGCAAAATATAAAACTTGAATATTCCACCGATTCATAATTTACAGAAATCACCTAAATTATACATGTCAAGGTGTATAAATAGTTTGCAACCATGATAGAGAAGAAGATAGTTACAAAGAATAAAACTTTGGGGTGTGTGTGTGCGTGCAGGCTGAGAGCCTGAGACACAGTATGGGGATTAGTACCTTCGTAGCCGTAGGCCTCACCGCAGGCGCCCTCGTTGGGGTGATCATAATCAGCTCGGTTTGTGTATGGCGTTGCAATACCGCCAACCTACGCCAGGCACGGATTGAACCTGATAGTAATCTTTGATTTCTACTATCATGCATGCATGTACTATTTTGCTTATTTTATGTTTGGTTTTTATTTTTTGGATAAGTTTATTTAGATCAGTAACCTATACGGAATAAGCATATTGTCAATGCGAGTATGCAACACTGCAATAACATTATCATTTCTGTTTGTTAACTGGTATTGTAACTCAATTTTACATATTTAAGTTATTCTTTCAATGGTTTTATCATACGTACGTTGCAGTGTTTACATTACATGATTACTAGTATACTTTGTGAGTTACATATTGATGTGAAGGGAATAATCGTTTTGATCAACAAAAGAAATCAATATATGTATCGATTCATTATTCCAGCCTAAACTCAAACTTTTCAGTCTATAAAGGACAGAAAAAAAAAGAAACAAGACTTGTGTTTGAGCTGATGTCTACCGCACACTTAACTCAGAAAGTTCTGATTTTAAAACATACTCTTGGTTTTCTATAAACTCTAACGCTGTTTACACAAGACCGCAAATCCTAAAAGCCCTATAGCACAAGAAGTTTTAAGATATTGTTGTCTCTTCTTGTCACTGCCCAAAAAAAAACATCCCGCTGTAGTAAGATTGATCCACGGCGATTTTGAACCACATCAAGATTTTCTCACCTCTCTTTCGGTTGTTTCTTATGACCACGTCAACTAAATTCATTAGGTTTGTTCTTTAGCCTTCTGTTAATATTGATAAAGGTGACGCAGAGGATCTAAATAATAGCTATGCGTGTTTACTTTCTGTAACATGAATTCTTAATGGTGTTTCCATCGTTGGATATAGGCCAAGTGGCCAACTTCAGTGACAAGTATGACGAGTATCGGAAGAAGTGGGGAGGTGGAATTTTGGGATCCAAGTGTCAGGCCAAGACTGAGGAGAGGGTTCTAGACAAGGAGGCAACTCCAAGGATGAATTAGACCCTCTCAGTCTCAAGGGTTATACAGTTTTGGAGAAATCTAGTTTTCTTTACAAACTAAGAGTTTGAATCCAACATCCCGACCTTTTTATTATCTCTAACATTGTTGCTTTAATCGCTTATTTGACTGAGGCTTTACAAAGTTACTTGTTGACAAAATTGAATCTAGCTTGAGACCATCTTTGTGTACATTTACGTCTGACTTGTATATTGAAAGCACATATTTTTTATTTTTATTTTGAAACAATTGAAAATTTATTTTGAAACAATTGAAAGCGCATACACTTCTCACTTACATGCCTTACTACACAGCTTCTCACATTCTATTCCTTACTACACAGCTTCTCACTCCTTTTCTTAAACACGCCACCAGGGATGGACATTTCGGTTTTATAACGGGTTCCGTTTGGTTTGGGTTATTTGGATCTAAAAAAATTTAACCAAAGTCAACCCATATATTAGTTTGGTTTGGTTTATGTTTGGTTTGGTTCGATGTTAGTAATTAATTTGTGTTCGATTTGTTTTTTGTTTGATTCGGTTTAATATGATTTTGTTTGTATTTCAGTTCAACTGAATTGATTTTTTTAGTTTTGTTCTAATTCAATTACAAAAGTATAATTTATAAAAATTAACAAATCATCATGTGATACTCAGTGTTTCCGCCAAATTTAAACATAAAACTAAACATCAGAATAAATATATAAGAAATGTAATCCACAATTTTATATTATTATCTTCAAACTTAATATAAAATTATAAAAGTATTCGGTTTGATGTTAATGTATAGATTTATATTTTTTAGTTGTGTTTATTTTATTCATTAAGAAGACAAATGTATAAAATTATTAGTTATTTAGATTAAATGGTTAAATATATTAACTCTAATATTATTATTATATTTAATTAATCTAATAAAAACACTTCTTCGTTTTTTCAATTTGGTTCGGTTTAAAACCAAACCAAACCGAACCATTCGGGTTGATAGAATCTTGAACCAAATAGTTTAGACATATACTTGAGTTCGGTTTGGATCGGTTTGTATTCGGTTGGGTCGGTTTGGTTCGGTTCGGTTTGGATTTTTTACCCATCCCTACACGTCACACCTAACGAAAATATCAAATTATAGAATGTTTTTACACAAAATGTTAAGTAAAATATATTGAAGGTAGACGTAAATTACTACGTGCATATCATATGTACATATTAATTATGGTATGACAATCATCATAATTAAAATGAAAAAAAAAATTATATCTTTTCCTTTTCACTTTCAAGCTACTAATATCAGCCACATGTGCTCTTTAATGCTAAATCTAAAAGTTTCCAACTATCTCTAGGTAATATTCCTAATGACAAAATGTAAAAATTCAATATTTAGTATTCCACCGGTTCATTTTCAGAAATTACCCAAACAATGCATGTATAATGTACATGTCAAGGTATATATATAGTTTGCACCCAAGAAAAAGAAGAAGCTATATAGTTACAAAGAATAAACTTTGGTGTGTGTGTGTGTGTGCAGGTTTGAGACACAGTATGGAAAATAATATAATGACAGTCCTAGGCCTCATCGCAGCCTCCCTCCTTCTGGCGATCGCAGTCGTCATGCTTTGTGTATGGCTTTGGAATCTTGTTAACCCAGGCCAAGCACAGATTGCGCCCGATAATAGTGCTTGATTTCTACTATCATCCATATACTATATTGCTTTTTTTTTATGTTTGGTTTGTTTGTTTTGGATAAGTTTTATTAGATTAGTAACCTATTGAATAAGCAGATTGTCAACGCGACACTGCAATAATATTTATCATTTGTGTTGGTCTAATGTTATTGTAACTCTATTCTACATATTTAATTGATTTTTTGAATGGAATTATCATAGTTTGCAGTGTTTACATTACTTGATTACTTATCAGAAAATGATTACTAGTATGCTTTGTCAGTTACATACTTGATGTGAATGGACGTTATTGTAGTGAAATAATTGTTTTGATCAACAAAAGATCAATATGTCAATTCATTGTTCCAACCTAGTCTCCAAGATTTTCAGTCTATAAACGACAGAAAAAGAGAAACAAGACTTGTGTTTGAGTCGATCTCTACCGCACACTTAACTCAGTACATTTTGATTTTAAAATATACTTTGGTTTTCTAACAACCCTAGTTAACGCGGTTGACCAAGAAACAAGCCCTAAAAGCCTTCTAGCACAACAAGAAGTTTCAAGATTTTGTTTTCTCTTCTTGTCACTGCCAACAAAAAAAAACATTCCGCCGTAGTTAGGTTGATCTACGGCGATTTCGAACCACATCAGAATTTTCTAGCGGTGGAAATTCTCCTCTCTTTTGGTTGTTTCTGTAAAATGAACTAGATTTTAATCCGCACTTTTCAAGCGCGGAAATTTTTTATAATTAAAAATTTATAGAATTGAGTTTTATCTTAATTTAAAGAATGTTTTGGTATAAAATCAGTTCACCAAAACTTGTGGTGATGATTGTTTTGCATTAGTTTTTAGTTTCAGTTTTTATTTTTTTAGATTTTGGTTTTTAGTTTTTAAGTTTCTATTTTTGATTTTCAGCTTTTCGTTTGGGTTTTTAATTTTTAGATCCACTTAATTAGTTTGAACTGATATTACCAACAAACAAATCCCAAATAATCGAACATCTAATTTAAAACTAAAAAGATGACAAAAAGAATTTTAAATTTTTTTTGCAATAGTTTATTTTGTAAATAAACAAAAGCAAAAAAATATAACCTGTGTTTTCAGCTTTTGGTTTTGGATTTTAGTTTTTAGATTTGGTTTTTGGTTTTGTTTTAAATATATTTTTTTAATCAGTAAATTTAAGAAAAATAAAACAATAATTATTTAAAAGTTGACATTGAATTTATCAAAACAAAGTGATTGTTATTTAAAACTAAAAATACATTAACATGTTTTAAAGTACATGATTTAAATAAATGATTAATAACATATAATTTTGTTTTGTTGAAAATATTAAATATCTTTGGGCCTGAAAATAATAATTGATTTATTTATCCATTAAAGTCGAAAGTTTTTTAATGTTTTTTGGAGTTTTTCCTTAATACTAATCCCAAAAACCAAACCATATAATTTGTACTAAAAACAAAAAGTAAGCCCAAGACTATATCCCATAAATAACCACCGATTTAATTTAAGTAATACGGTTTAATTAATTATAAGGCTTGTATTATTTGTAACACTCTAGAAATGATCCAAATTTAAATGACAACTTGTATCTACTCTATTTAAATGACAACTTGTATTAATAGATAAAAATGATGATTCTATTTTAATAGAATAGATTCTCACCAGTATCCATTGTTGGATTTAGGGTAACTTCAGTGACAAGTATGACAAGAACCAAAAGAAGTGGGGGGGAGGTGGAATTATGGGATCCAAATCTCAGGCCAAGACTAGGCTAAGGAGAGGGTGCTTGCCAAGGAGGCTACTCAGAGGATGAGTTAGATCCTCTCAAGTCTCAGGGGCTTCAGTTGTAGAGAAATCTGATTTTTATTAAATGTGCACATTTAAGAGTTTGCTTGAATCCAAATATCTCTCACTTTAATCATCTTGAACAATTTTGCCTGAATCTCTAATTATTACTGGAACTTCACAAATTTACTTGTTGATAAGATTGGATCTACCTTGAGACCACCTTGATCTACTCAATCGTCTTAGATTGTGTACACTTACGTATATCTGACTTCTTTACTGAAGGAGTAAATTGTATAGGGTCGGTCCAACTTTAAAAAAAAATTGTAATACCCTACTCTAAATTACAAATTTATGCCTTTGTTCTTCATAATTTTCTTTTATAGTGCCCTATATACATATAAAATTGTTGTACAAAATTGGGATACCCTAAATAGTCGGTTCTTTTGCCTATGCCCCGGACCGGGCCCTGTAGAGTCCGTATGTGAGAAAACCTCTATTAATGAACATAACTATAAGTCTATAAGCATCTCCCTTTCACATTTTATGGCTTACTACACATCTTCTCACTCCTTAAACGCACTACACCTTATATATAAAAAATATATAAAAAAATTAGAACTTTCTTAAAACAAAATGTTAAGAAAATATACTGCAAATTTTTGTTAAGAGAATATAATGAAAAGTTGCTAAAACTATTGTTATCATATATTTATTCATATGTACTTATGTGATGCTATATGGCGATCATGTAATTTTTCCATCAATTTCCAGCACTATATCAGCCACATGTGCTCCTTAATGACTAAATCTATAAATTTCCAGTAGCTAATGTTCCTTAATGACAAAAATGTAAAACTCATATATTTCACCGATTCATTTTCAGAAATTACCTAAAAACGATACATGTATATATATATATGGTTTGCACCCAAGAAAAAGAAGAAGAGATACAAGATTATAGTTCAAGGAATTGGTGCGTGTGTGTGTGCAGGGTAAGACACGTTCAGTATGACGCCTGATACCTTCGCAGTCATCGCAGGCCTCACCGCAGGTACCATCGCTGGGGCCATCATATTCGTCACGGTTTGTGTATGGCTTTGCTATACCGCCGACCCAGACGAAATACGAGTTCAGCCCGTTTAATAGTCCGTGATTTCTACTTTCACTTATTTTATGTTTGGTTTCTTTGTTTTGGATAACTTTTTTTCTTTATATGAGTAATAACCTATCTAATATAGAATAAGGAGATAGTCAATGCGACACTGCAATTACACTATCATTTTTGTTGGTTTAATGGTATTGTAACTCTGTTCTACATATTTAAATGATTATTATTTCAATCATTTTATCATACGTTGCAGTGGTTACATGACATGATTACTATTATACTTTTGAGTTACGTGTTTGATGCGAATCCCTTATTCTGTGGAAAATAATCGCTATGGCGATACATTGTTCCAACCTAAACTCAAGATTTTCAGTGTATGAACGATATAAATAGAGAATAAAGACTTTGTTTAAAGTAAGACTAGTTTTCTAAAATCCCTAGCGGTTGACCAATATCACAAACCTAAAATCCCATAATCCGCTGTCGTTATATATATATAACGCGATTTCCAACCACATCGGAATTTTCTAGCGGTAGAAATTCACATCTCTTTCAGTTATTTCTTGTGACCCAAGTCAACTGAAGTTATTGGGGTTCTACTTCAGCTCTCTCTTGGTATTTGATAACGGTGATGCCTAAAGATGATTGATTCCCTAAGAACACTAGAAGAGGGAATCTGTATTGTATAATTGTGGAAGATAATATGAAAGGGAATAAAGACGCAACTTCTGATCTTTCATAGATACATAATCATCTTTCATCACACATAATCATTTAGAGCTAAAGTAACCTATACAACTTCCGTTTATTACACAGAACGACGCAAATGAAGTATACCAGAGATAGTGTGAACAAAAAACAAATAAGGGACACCAAAAGAATCTAAATCATTTTCTACACATTTCAAAGCTTGCATTTCGAGGTTATGATGATACTCCACAGCTTAAAGGGGAAGCTTTACTTTTTTTTTTTTGGTTTTCTTCTGTACTTGAAGAATTGAGAATGGTATGTATGATACATGTCTTGCTCCTTTCACAAAATGGTGCATGTGCATATAACCGCCTTGGGTGCTTTGTCGACCTTCTTCTCTGTTCAATCAAAACCGGTATTCAAGTGTTAGTTACAAAGCAAAGACTCAAAGAGTTTCAGTCACTTGGTCAAGTTTTTTTTTAATAAATCATGGATACAAATGTTTATGGTTGGCAAACATCCCGAGCCAATTCTCTAGAAGAATTGAATAAACAAAACATCATACTAGTTGCTTATCATAATGACAAACTAATGAATCCACACTATTATTTCCCTTATGGCCTTTTGGCTAAGTTTAGAGCTGATTTTGCTTTGTTTCTCACTAATATTTCGAACAAAAATAACAAACCAGACAGAAACTTAGGCACCCTAACCAATGATAAACTTGCTGATGCATTTACTATTTATAGTGATCTTACTCTCACAAGCCAAACAAATCCACTATACTGCATTTATAAATATAGTGATTTTACTCTTACAAGCCAAACAAATCAACTATACTCGAGACCCTAATGCATTTACTATTTATAACGACTCTAGTCACTGACTAACTTGTTATAAAGCCTCATGTATCACATATGACAACATAAACAACAAAAGACAGATAAAAAAAAAATCAAATAAGCTTAATACTTTGGGGAAGCTCTAAGCAAAACATAGACTCTCTAACATTTTCTGACAAGCAAACAAAAAAAAAAAGCAGAACACAGTCTTACCTGTTTTAGTTTTGGCAAGAGAAGGCTGAACAACAACATGCATCACAGTAACTCCACCAGCAACCTCTCCAAAAGGCGTCTTACACTGACCAACAGTCTTGCTATTCTCCAAGATCTTACCCGAACTAATCAACTTCACTTCATTTATCCCTTTCGGAACAACTGTTTTGCCTATAATAAACCAAAAACACACACACAAAAAGAAGCAGACTTTGAAAACTGTTATGTTCTCAAAAATCATAAAGATCACAACTTTCAATAAAAAAAATTGAAACTTTGATGAACCCAACTAACCTTTGGGCCAATCAGAGACGACCCTTTGCTTCAAAAAGTCGACGGTTGAAGAAGATGAATAGTGAAAAGGTCCGATGTCGGAACCATCGTAGAGCCTGAATTTGATATCTACCGACTCTTCTTCCGGCATATCCGTTGACTTTCTCTCTCGTTATAATCAAAACCAAGCTCCGATTACTAATCGTGATTCTCGAAAAAAACGAGACTTTTAAGAGAAATCGTTCAGATCTGAAACAGTTTGAATCTGTAAAAAAAAAGAAAAGAAAAAGTAGAATCAGAGGGTTGCTTGGAACACACAAAAAGGGGGAATATGAAAAGAGAATTGGGAAGAAATCAAATTACAGAACAGTAGGCTCTTCCTCTCTCTCTGTATCTATCTCTCGAGTTTTGTCTTTGGATCTTTTTTGATGAAGACGAAAAGCTGAAGAGTCCACCAAATATCCAACTTCCCTTTTTACGAACTTCTCAACCCCAAACCTTTTCTTCTTTTTCTTTTTTTTTCTCAGCTAAACCGACGTCGTTTTGTCTTCTTCTTTTATTTTATTAGTTGTAGTGAGTTTCACAAAAAAAAAAAAAAAAAAATTAGTTGTAGTGAAAACGGTGAAAGGTTTTAACCAGTTTGGGAAATTTACCCATCTCCATTTTAACTGTTTTTTTCTTTTTGATAAATCTCCATTTTAACTGTTCCCACCGGAACTTTCTTGTAGGATAATAATGATTCGTTTTTGGATTCAGCTTTGGGGGTATTGTTGTTAGACAATTTTGATTTTTATACCTCGTATGTTCTCAACTTAGTTTTCTAGAAAATAAATGAGAAATGGCAATAGAGAAGAAGACAGGAGAAGAGTAACGTTGCATTAAGAAAAGTCATTCTTTCTTTTTCTGTCTGCGTCTTCCTTCTCTTCATTGCCTTTAATCTTGACACATCGAGAGCAACGTTTCCTAAACGACACCCTCTTGTCACACCTTCGAACTACAAATATAAAATCACTAGTTATTCATAACTGGTTGTAATTTGTTAGAATTTACTTATAATGGATTTTAATGTATTCTCTTTACTTTACCACAGGTAAACCAAAATTAGATGTGGTGTTAGTACTGGATTAAGTAAGTTTTTGTACAAAAAAATAACAAGAAAATACAAGTGAAATCTACGTACATACATTGTAATGAATCTTTCCAAATCTATAAACACATTCTAAAATTCAAATGCATTGAGTACTTTTGGAAACATCAAAACACGTAACACCAGTCTGGTCTCCTTTGCGCAAGGTCCTTGTAACGTTCTGAAATTGAAACTGTGGAAATTCTTCTAGAAAAAACCTTTACATGGACGGCATACTTATGTGGTTTGGGCTGTTAAAAATGTGTTTGGGCTGTAACTAACTTCTGGTCAACTTCATTTCAGCAATTAATTTACCCATATCATTTAGTAAGCAAGAAAAAGTATATGATTGTACATCAAAAAGATGTTTTTTCTCCAAAAGAACTTTACTTGTGAATGATCAAGTACTTAAATTACTTTAATTCAATTTCCCTTTTTCATTTGTCTAACTAAAAGGATCCACGTATTTTATGAGTAGAGGACATCCAGAAGTATTTTATGAGTAGAGGACACCTTTTGAAGGATGATACAATTTCGAAATAATATGGTGGGGAAACAGACAACGCGCCAAGTACAATCTAGTGAAACACGACTCAACAGAACAACAACAATAATTCACTAATACCAAAACTACTTATTAGGTTTGGATTTGGTTTGCCACTTTCTTTTCCATCTGACTCTCTACGGCACCACCATCAGTTTGAGGATAAACCGTCAAATCACGGGAAGCTGGAGTTGATGCAAGCTTGACCATATCAATGGAGTGATCCGACACCGTTTTGGGTTTCTCTATGTCATCAGTTTTTGGAGCTTTGTAGTACTTGTATATGACGTAAAGAATCATTTGAACTGCCCCGAGAAACGCACCCAATATATTTGGAAGCTTCAATCAAAAAAGTTATTACATCAGTAATCATTTGTTGGAGCAGTACACATCCCATTAACCTCGGGACAGATTAAAGAAATATATGTATATATATAATTGTACTCTAGGTGTCTCTGATGCAATCATAGATTGTGATCATAAAGAAAAAGGTGGTGGAATCTCTTTTCCCTTAAACATGAACCACCCATAATCATATATTATACATGATACTTTGTTGCGCTCCATTATTAGATGCTTATATATGATTTAATATCATAAGAAAGAGACTCACCGCAACGTAGAAGTCTTTAATAGCAAGACCGTAGAAGAGCCATGTAATGGCGCTGAGTGTAAGAAACAATGATAGAGAGAAAGGCATAAACTCCACACTTTTTGTTCGTATCACCACTCTCTGCATCAAATGTACACTTATGACATGTTAAACTATATAATATACGTAAACATAAAGAGATGTTAACAACTAGTTTCTTTATCGATCGAGTCTATTATATTCTTGAATATGAATTAGCATGCCTCATTTCAACATATACGTGCAAGTAGCAAGTACACACGTACCATGATGCTCAAAGGAGCTGCGAAGACACAAACGGAAAATCCGACGCAAATCCCTCCAAGGACTTTCTCACGGTTTGATCCTTTGGTCAATAGCTGACAGACAAGGATAATACCGGCAAAACCCAAAAAGTTCAAGAGCCCAAGAACCTTCAAAGTTGATATCTACAGGGTTGTTTATTGTATATATCATCAGTTTACCGATTTTCATATAAGTGCATTTTAAAGATACTAAAAAGAATGATGTGGGTTACACGCGCATACTCTTGCTTTCTTGTTAGCATAGGTTATGAAGAGGATAATATAGATGGTTTCGATGAAACATCCCACAGAGTTTATGGTAATCAGGAGGAAGCCTGAACCATCTTTCTGCACAGCGTAGTAAATCCATAGCATCGCGCTAAAGAGCGCTGAGACGTAGGGAAGTGATTGAAAGCCTTCTATCGATTTTTTCTTGCAGATCCTAACAAAAGTTGGCCTTCATGTGCATAAAAAATAAAGTTCCCAAAATATTAAGTTTTTTGTTATTCGATAAAGAGGAAAGGAATAAGAAAGTGAGTTTGAGATCAGTGATGCTTACACTGGTGCCAAGAAAACGATGAACGATATGATGTTGCCTGAAAAAATACATATAGCAAAGATAACATGAGTGAAAATGGACATGCACGTATATTGACGTTTAACATGGAGTATATGAATTAAAGCTTAGATACTTACCCATGATTCCAAATGTAAATGCCAATACGTTTAGAGACATTTTGATTGTTTTGTGAAGGATCTCTCGAGTATAGTTCTACTTTTGAATGATATTACCAAAGAAAATGAATAAGGAAACAGGGATCTTGAACTCTTGATAGCTCTAACTGAGTTCTCTTCGATATGAATTTAACTGTGAGGCTAATGGTACACACTATATATAGAGAGGGTTAAATGTGCAATATGTTGAGGACGTCGTCGTTTTCATGGAAAAGGAAAGAGAATAACATGGCATATTGATGGTCTCAGATATTTCTATACAATTTCAAAAGATGAAAAATATTCAATGATTTTATGTGGTATGTATGAACCTCTTGGCGTGTATTATATTTGTGTCAAACTTTTGTGCCAAACCTTAGTTTATAACTTTATATTATTATTATTATAGTAGCCATTTAAACTGAGTTTTATTTTTCCTTTAGACCAAATAACTAAAATAATTGAGATAAACTTATTGGTGTTTTGTTCTTTTGGCCTGGCCAATAAAATAAACCAATGTTCGGCTATTAGTTTCCTAGCCAACCTTTCAAATAAATTTCGATTAAGGTATTATACTCTATAGATACGTTGGTCGTTATCTTTCATTCATATATACCTATTTTAAAATTTGTATGAAAATTTTAAATAGCTTTTAATGTGCAACAGAGAGAGTATTTATCCCCACCACTAGCCATACGTTAGATGTTTAATGATTTGTGATTAATATTACAAAGTTTGCATGGGAAAATATACCATACACACTCCAACTAACTGACCAAATGCAATACAGAAGTTTTAGTTTTTTAGATATACCGAATCCAATAGTAAACAAAACTCGGCGATGCGTTTTGGAGGGGGATCAATCCAAGCCATGCTAACAAAACTATTGCAAGAAGTTAAGTTCCCATTTTGCATTTTGAAGTTTCCATTGAGACATAACCCGATTTAAAGTTTGTGGACCAATAAACATTTTATGCAACTTTTAATATAATATTTAACAATTTAGGAATTATTTCTTATGACCTGTATATATTTTTTTGAAAAGTAATACAAATTTTGTTATCCTACATTAATTTTGTTGTGAACAAACGCGAATTAAACTTGAAGAAAACAAAAAAAGAGTAAAAACGATTTGAAAGAAATATCCATTAAGGTATGTATATTATTATGTGAATTGATAACTCTACAATCTCTTAGAGCTATATTTATAGTGCACTCAGATTTCATTTTTCCTATAAAAATACATATTTATTAAGAAAAAACAAATTTTCGTAAACTATTTACGAGTGCTAGACTTTTACTGATATACACAGAGATTTACAACACATTCAGATGCAACATAATACGATCCATGTTCACTCTTTTTGTTTGTTGAACCGTAAAAATGAACGTTTAGGTGTCCGCAAAGTGTATCATATTTCATGTTGTCTTTGAGCACTCTTGAACTTCATGATTTGGCAGCCAAAATTAGGTCCATAAATATTTCTAATTTATTAGCTTTCATAACAGCAAATAATAATAGTATGTATTCCATGTATTAATGTATATAAACGATAAAACGACTCGAGAAGAAAGAAACAACAACTGAGAATAGTGTGTTTCATCTTAATTAGACGCAACTGTCGCATGTGTGGTATAGGTAAGATCATCAGCATGCTTCTTCGTGTTCCACTTGGTTACTTTTTTTATTTTATTTTGGTGAAATGTTAAGATACCACTTGGTTACTTTTCACGTTAATCTAATCATGTACAGAAAATTTATCATACTCAACAATCTTCAATGTATTCTTGGATAATCTATGTTTTGTTCTATCATAAAATATTATCAAATCAGAATTTAAGTTTGTACGTAGTAACAATACATCACTTACTGTATCTGTCAACTTTGAGAAAATGAATATATAAATAACCTATCAAAGGAGAAACCGAAAACGTATGGTTGAAACAAAAAGCGTATCAAAAGGATTGGACGTGTGAATCTTGATTATTATTTCCACCTATCGTTTCTTGGTCTCGCTAGCTCACTTGATCAAAGACTAGTTGACTGATTAAATATATTTACATCAAAATAAGTAGGTAGGCAGCAATGGAACTTTTACTTTATGAAGTATTTGTGGACCAGTGGTTGTTCTACGGTCAAAGGGAGTGGTTCCATCCAACCATGTAGATTCCTAATTAGACGGTTTAGAGCACGTACAACGGACGATATTAACAAGTCCTTAGCAAAAATCCTTGTCAGATTACAATTAAATAATGATAAAAAGCTACGTTACCGGGTAAAATAATCCTTAGCTAAGGATTTCTGAGAGAGAATCCTTGTGAGCTTGCGACGTCGTTTTGGTGTTGATTTTGTTTTTGGCAAAAAAAAACTCATTCAATTGAGATCGAGATCTTTGAAGGTAAATCCGATTCGCAATGTATTTCAAGAGGAGGATGATAACGCCTCCGTCGTCTCTTCTCGACGACGAGCTTGTGAGCAGTGTATCCGCCGTTAGAGACGCGGATGAGGCGTTTGAGATGATTACCGATCGATTCGGTTCAATTCGCGGCAGAATAGTTGAAATTGATGATTGCCGTTCGAGCTGTTTTGCTTGGACGAGCTTTGCCTGATGTTAGAGATGATCTCAAGCCTGTGCATCGGACAATCATGTTGAGTGTTGAAAGTTTTATGTTTTTTTTTTTCCAGCAAATAGAAGTTACTGATTCAGATTTTTGTGAATTCAATAAGGATCGAACTGAAAAGTCATTTAGTGAGAACCAGATATGGGCTTGTTACGACTCTTTAGATGTGATGCCTCGAGGTTATGTCATGATAAACAAGGTTATCTTTGTAGACCCATTTAAAGTGTGTATCACTCATGAACTGGTCCCATGACTGGAACTATCTTACAGGAGGAGCAGAAGCAATAGAGTATGATGTAGTGGAAGTAGTTGAAGGGTATACAGAGGAGTATGGTGTTTCAGTGGTGTCTGTAATGTGTCTGTAAAAGATTCCAACTTATTGTATCTTTGATAATGTAGTTTGCCTGTAACAATGAGCCCTGTGATGTTTTTGTCTCTGAAGTAAGTTTGTTTTTTTTTCCAGCAAATAGAAGCTACGCACTCTCCACTTATCCAAGGACATGGGAATTTTGGGTCCATTGATGCAGATCATGCTGCTGCTATGCGATACACTGAATGGAGACTTGATGCGAGTGACTGTACTCTCTAGTGCTTTTGTCTCTGCGTTTCTTCTAGTCATGTTCTCTGTTTAGTGTCCTAATTGATATTGTTTTCTCTACAGCCACTTGCAGGGGCAGTGTTGTTAGCTGATCTTGACCAAGATACGGTAATCATACGGTTTCACTTATCATCGCCAAGTTGAATAATTGTCTCTTAGGCTCTTTTGTTTCTAATTGCAGGTTGATTTTGTGCCCAACTTTGATAACTCACAAAAGAAACCAACTGTGTTGCCAGCTCGTCATAATCTACCTCCTCATAATCTTGGGGAGTTGGTGGATGTGCTTTGCGCATTAATCCACAATCCAGAAGCAACGGTACCTATTCCCTTCCTTGCTTTAGTGTGCTGTCAATACTGTGTGGCCGTTTATAAGTAGACATGACGATAAACTCACATGATGTTGCTTCCACTTTCTTATTTGTCGCTTTAGCTACAAGAACTGCTGGAATACATGCCTGCACCTGATTTTCCAACTGGAGGTCCTATAGTATGGTGAAGACTGAAGTGGTTTCTTTATTTGCTTGTCCAGTGAAGTTTTGAATCCTTGTGTTTAACAATTATAATTTTTTTCTCTAAGGACTCCTAAATGGAGTACACCATTGAACTAACTTTTTTTGCTGAAAATTCTTAACTATTCAATTAAAAAAAAATTAGTAAAATAATGGTTAAGGACTCCCTAATGGAGTCCACCATTGTGGATGCTCTTACATTCTTTCACAACCATTCCTCCTCGTCCTCACTTTTTCACTCTTTTTCTTAGTACATTCGAAATCAAATATATTTAACCGAAAGTCTAAAAATGTCAGCAAAATTGAGGAATGTAGGAGAAGAGCATCTGCTTCAACGTCCCATAATAAGAACTTAAGAAGTACATCAGAATCTGAATACTTGTTCCGACATCTTAGATTACAATAACACACTTACAGTACATTATACAATCTTAAGAATGTTGGTGCAATATGTAGAGGATAAAATCAAGGATATATACATACGAAATTATTAGGGATACTATGTTTTAATGATAACAAATAGCTTTATTAATTCGATGCCTTATATTAATTACCATTTAAAAGCAGCTCGACGAATAGAGCTTTTGTGAGTGACATAATAGCTATAGAACAATCCATTACGAAATGTAGAGTGCTATGAAATAAGAATTGGTGCTTGGGGCTGCAGAATAGTACCACAAACTTCGTAATGCCCGCGACCTCTGACCACTTGTAGTCTTGTATTCACTATTGTAATTGCAACGTACAAGAAAACTAATAAGGTTGGAATGTATCACATGACTTTGATACACTCTTACTATTTCTGATAAGTCCCCTAGGTATGGACTTTGTTTCCAGAAAGTTGAGTTTGTTTCTTTTCCGAAAACTTACAATATAAAAAATAATAATTAAAATTTACATAGAAACAGGATGAGTAAAATCCATTTTCAACGTGATAACGTCTGACCATCATACATTTCTTTTATTCTTTACGGAAAATGTATAATTTGTTATAAGCATGTTAAGGAACGAGCTAGAGGTTTGTAAATGATTAAAAAGGTTCTTTATTACAAATTTTTTTGCCAGTCTTACCTTTGCTAAAATAAGATAATTTTTTTTATGAATTATCTAAGAAAAATTTGTGATCTTCGTTGTTATTAATAGAAGTTACGATCGTTATCCCAATTCTTATTAAAACACCAAATAGTAAAAAAAATTACGTGTAACCCTTTTCTAGAAAAAAAAAATCACGTGATTATACAAAGATCTGTAACCAAGATGTATTCAAACAGAAAGTGCCCATCCGTTTAGGCAGAGGATTCGATCATCCAACGTCCTCAAATAACTTGTTTTGTGATCCTATCCACATGCTGATTTGCTATAAAATCACTTCCTCTATCTCTTGTCTTCTTGGAGTTTTGGGATCTTACACGACAACAAACAACAACAACCATATCTTTGTCTTATTTGCATCATTTGTCCCCTTTTCTTACATTTTCAGTAATTAACAGGGAAAATAAAAGTTTGAATCTAAGTAATAATGGGAGACACTGCAGGGAAAAGAACGCCATTAATGAATCTTAAGGTTCAACTGGCGATGAGAGTGCTAACCATCGGCGCAGCACTGGCCTCCATGGCGCTCATGATCACTAACCGCGAAGTCGCCTCTGTTTATGGCATTGCTTTTGAGGCTAAATACAGCGACTCATCTGCTTTTAGGTACTCTCTTTTGCTCATTTTATCCAAGGTGCACTTACTGATCTAATTATTAGTGAAGATGATGGAATGATACATCATCAATCTGCTTAAAATTTCACCAAATCAGGTTTGGAAATTAATTCATGGATTCTAGTAGAAAGAATGCAAAAACTGAGAAATATTATTATAGAAGAAATATCCATCTACTGTAACGTAGAAGAATATGTAAAATAAATTCATTCTTGATTTTTTTTAACAAGAAATCAAGAACTATATATGACTATGAGGAGACACAAAACCGATTGTTAATAAAGAAAGACATCGAGTGATGAATGATGATGACACATGAAAGTGTGTATGCTTTGATATGTTACGAAGGTACTTGGTGGACGCATATATAGCTATCGCCGCCGTGACAGTGTTTACGCTCGCATGGGCTTGTTTGGCTGTCCGTAGTGGAGGACTTATTTTTGCACTCTTCTTCGTTGATTTGGTAATTATTTTCCCTCTTGTCTATCAGGGTGAATAATACTTGTTGAGATGGGTTTTGATGTATATTATTATTATTTTATGTATATTATTATATACAGCTTACAACGTTGACGGCGATATCGGCATTCTCTGCGTCCATGTCTGAGGGTTTCATAGGAAAGTATGGCAATACACACGCCGGTTGGCTTCCGATATGCGGTTATGTCCATAACTATTGTAACCGTGTTACTCTCTCACTCGCTTTGTCCTTCGTCTGTTTTCTCCTCTTGTTCGTCCTTACAATCTTGACTGCCTCGGCTGCTCGTCGTTCCTGAATATTTTCTTTACATTTCATACCATATACAATTGCTTATACTATTTTAAGATTTTTGTAATCTTTTTTTTTTTTTTTTGGATTTTTAGTCTTTCTTGTATACTTAGATTTTATAAGATAAAAAATCATAAAAAGGGAATTGTATTGATTCTGTGTATTTATCCTTGAGACTCTTGGTACTTATTATGGACGTGTTCATCTTTTTTTTCTTTTAGAAGAAGTAATTGACAAAATATTTGAAATGAAAAAAAAAAAATTGGGAGTAACGAATTTTAGAAAGACATGAAATATAAACAAGATATGCCAATAACCAATATGGGCCCCTTAGAGCATCCTCAACCCAGCACCCCATGATGGGGTGCTTATTATTTTATTTTTTTTTCCTTTTTTTTTAGTTTTGTCTGATTTTTCTTTTTTTAAAAAAAAGGATGAATCACGGGTCGTCACGTGTCCATGGGACCCGTGAACAGTGTAAGCACTGAACAAACACAGCTGCTTATTTTGGATGCAGAAGAGTTGGTGCTTGTGTGTTTTGTGGGGGTCCATGCAATAAGCACCCCCTTAAGCACCTTGGTTGAGGATGCTCTAAGAGCATCTTTAACCCATGGAGTGCTTATTTTTTTCTTTTTCTTTTTTACTTTTCTTTTGTTTGACTTTAAAAAAAAAATAAAAAAAACATTAAAACTAGACTAATAGCGGGCCGCCATATGTCGGCAGGGCCCGCAAACAGTGCAAACAACCCACCTAAATCAGTGCTTATTTAAGCATTTTAAGCAATAGATTTTGGGGGGTTTTTTGTGGGGCCTACGTTAAGCACCTGCACAAGCAACTGCATCGATAATGCTCTAAAGTAACTTGCTTGTGTTTAAAAAAAAGAGTAACTTTGACTTTCGTTCGCGCCCAGTTCTTGTTGTAAGATGTGGGACCAATAGTTTCATGTCCCGAAGATAGGCGTGAATCCGCGAGAACAAACCTCGGCCACAAAACAGAAGACTTGTGTTTGCGTTCCACTAATACGACGTCAGATCAGCGTCCTCTACTTTTGAACAAAACGTTTCATCACCTTATCCTTTTTTTTTTATTCAACTGGTGGTTGCCTTAGGAATTTAGGAGAAGTCCATTTTTCATTGTGCATCTGAGCTGTGTATTGAGTTTCATCTCCCTCCTTCAGTGACTTCCCTATCAGCCACTTCTCTAAGCTGCAAAGCTCCCTCTGCACGATCTATCGGAACATCTCAGGTGACTTTACACTCTGTGTATTACGTTTTTGTTTTGCCTAGTAATGTAACGCATTAGTTTCATATACTGTAATCATCATTAGGTGTTAAAGGGCAGCGTCAAGTTTTCAATCTATCTCCATTGGTAGTTTCTAGTCTTCAAAGAGCATTCGTCTTCAGATCAGTTGTGCAGTAAGTAAAGATGTTGTCTGAAGCAGGCCCGGCTCAAACTAAAATTGGGCCATGTGCAAATTCATTTTCTAAATCATATATAGGTCTATATTTAGCAAATACAAAATTTGGACATTTTCTTGTCAAAATACAAAAAAATAGGGCCCTAAACACACAAAGAAAAAATTAAAAATGAAAGTAGGGCCCTGTGCTTGTGCACTGTTGGCACATGCCTAAAGCCGGCACTGGTCTGAAGATAAAAATTGAATTCTGATGAGAAATGCAATAAGGTAACTGTAATATGGGTACAGGCAAAACCAGAAACAGTTCAGAAAGTGAGTGACATTGTAAGGGAACAGTTGGCTTTGTCAGCCGACACTGCACTCACTGCAGAGTCCAAGTTCTCTGCTCTTGGCGCTGATTCTCTCGACCCCGTATGTTATACTCTCTCCCTTTCATATTAACGATCAGGCTATATGATTTGTAGTATTTAATTACTCATATAATATTGTCATGCGAATATGGTTATAGGTGGAGATAGTGATGGCTTTGGAGGAAAAATTTGATATAAGTGTGGAGGAATCTGATGCTCAGAACATTACGACGATTCAAGAGACAGCTGATTTGATTGAGGATCTTGTTCAGAAGAAACCTGCGGCCCAAGCTTCCTAAACTCTTTTTTTTTTTCCTTCTGACCTTTCTTTGTTTCAGAGCATTTTATTTTGCTATATTAGACCGTTTGTTATATTTCGTCTTCTGGAAGTTAAAACTGGATATTGGCGATGAGAAAACTCATTGAAGCTATTCCAGTGTAGACCATATTAGGTCAGTTTTTGGAAAAATGCATTCTTATTCATCTGCTGATTATTCTTAGTAATGAATACAAACTATGCTGTTAATGCAAACACACACTGAAGAGATCTTCCCAACTCTACGAGCATGCACTTCTTCTGGCCATGTTCATAGTTCTTCCTTATTTATCGTAATCAATGGTGTAATATGTAACGTTGGCATGCTCAAAAATAGTCTTGGGTTTATAATGTTCGATATTTGATTTTTGTTGCTAAAAAGGAACTCATGGAAGGCCTTGAAAGCTCTGAACCCACCATATTATAACCAGCCCAATGGTCCGTGTTTTTTGAGTTTACGTTCGGTTCATTGCCAACGCCACATTCACAGGAACGAGACAAAAACACAAACGTGTCCTCAAGTAGTCCCCTCTCGTTTACACATGCAGCGGCTGCATGGTGACGCCACCAACACGTGGCTACTATTGCATGATGACGCCATTGACACATTACTCTCTTCCCCCCTTCCTTCTCTTCATATATCTAATCAATTAACAATACTCATAGCTACTCCAAATCATAACAACTCATCCCTCTCTTCGACAAGAGCATAATGGCTGATACTGCTAGAACCCATCACGATATCACCAGCCGTGACCAGTACTCGATGTTGGGCCGAGACAGAGACCAGTATCCGTATGGTCGATCAGATTACCAGACTTCGGGCCAAGATTACTCCAAGACTAGGCAGATTGCTAAAGCTGCTACTGCTGTCACAGCTGGAGGGTCCCTTCTTGTCCTCTCTAGTCTCACCCTTGTCGGAACAGTCATTGCTTTGACTGTTGCCACTCCTCTGCTCGTTATCTTTAGCCCAATCCTCGTCCCGGCTCTCATTACTGTTGCACTTATCATCACTGGCTTTCTCTCCTCTGGTGGGTTTGGCATTGCAGCTATAACCGTCTTCTCTTGGATCTACAAGTAAGCAAAAATAATAATATCATAGCTATAAATTTTCAATTTGTCAATATGTGGTATATATGTATGCTGCATGTTACAAAAGGTAAGGTCGAAACTGAAAGATAGTATTTAACAATAATTCATATATATGCCTTGAGAATATAATAAAAGTACGCATAAACATCTAATGAATAATAATCTTTAGAGTTTATGTGTGCATGTATGCTAAGAGCATATATACGTAAACGCTCACTTTTAATGTATGTGAGTGTGTATGCGTAATTTGATGGATGCGTGTGTGTATGTGTGATGAATAGGTACGCAACGGGAGAGCACCCACAGGGGTCAGATAAGCTGGACAGTGCAAGGATGAAGCTGGGAAGCAAAGCTCAGGATCTTAAAGACAGAGCTCAATACTATGGACAACAACATACAGGTGGGGAGCATGACCGTGACCGTACCCGTGGAACCCATCACACCACTACGACTACATAAATCACGCCATAGCCCCCAGTAATGTCGATCTCAGGGGAGTCCAGTTCATGAGGAATAAGGTGTTTTAGAATTTGATCAGGGTGGGTAATAAAAAGGGGAAGCCAATACCATCAGTTTTTTTTCTCTTTGTTATAAATAATGTGTAAGTGTTTCTCTTGTCAAATGGTACCATGTTTTGTTTTGTTTTGTTATTCTCTTCTTTGTGGTAATTTGTAAACCTTTTGCTGTACTTTCTTTGCATAAGTGGTAAGGTCTATATGGAGAAGTTGTTCGTGAAACTTTTAGATTTGGATCTTTCTACTTTATTTATTTATTTATTATAAGTACTATACAGTATGACCACATGGCTCGTCTCACAATCAAAGGTGCTGAGGACGAAAGATGGTTTGTTCTGACTATAGAAATAATGTAATGCGGTTTAGTTTGCTGTTTCCGGATTGTTAAAACAGAATTGTAAACCGAATTGTTTATCCCTAGCATTTATATTCTAACCAATTAATTCACTCGCAAGTAACCAAAGACGTAAAGAACAAGAAATAGAGTTACACGAAGTAAAAAGCAAGAGAAAAAGAAATTATATTTTCATGATGTTCTTCACTGTTGGTTTTCCCTGTCCCTTACGAAATGTCTTCTGAAATTCAAATTGGTTTTCGTGTTTTCACGCTATTGAGTACAATATTTAAACTCCTAACGTTTTATTCATAAAACTTCAGCTTTTCAAAAATATTCATTTTAATTCTGGGTTAATTTTTTTTTTGTTTATGCATACAACTTCGGATGTTCAAACGTATCCAAACATAAAACTACTTTTATGACTATAGTTTACTATATTTATTGAATTGAATGCAATTGAAAAGAGGGAAACGGTAAGCTTGCCGTGGAGAAGAAGGATCAAGCAAAACAAAGCAAAGAAAATCAAGGAAAGTCAAAATATTCTGAGAACATCCTTTTAAAGAACATTTTGTATATAGTCTCCTTGAGATCATCAAAACTGTACAAAGAAACCTAAGACATAGCAAACTCAGAACAGAGCCATTCATTACAACAACTGCTTTTAAAAGAAAAAATATTGGTAGACCAAAAGACAAAACTACTCACCGAGTTAACGTAAAACATACGAAACCTGTCGGAAGTAATTACAAGTTACAATTGTCTCATGTTTCACAAAGGAAGAGGGATTCTACGCGCCGCCGGCAGAGGGTTGCTACGCGCCGCCGGTGGAGGGTTGCTACGCGCGGCCGGACGTGTGATGAAGAGGACCGGCGGCGTAGCCAAAGGCGGTATTCAAGAACCATTTGGTTCATCACCGTCTACTCCAGGTGGCAACGCTTTAATCTCACTTGGTGGAGGGTTTGTCAATAAATTTGGATCAAACAATCTGAGGATCTCTGCGGCGTCAGGGTCGCTGTTGAATCTTCCGGTGGCTACAACCTCCAGATGGAACGGAGGAGCTTTTTCGTTTAACAGTTACAACGCTTATGAAGACTTTGAATGGGTTACGGTGGAAGAAGATGACTCTGTTTTTGGCTCTGTTCCTTCTGTTGATGAAGTTGAAGATGCTGTTTCTGCTCTCAAGCAGTAATTGTTTTTTTTATCTTCTCTTTTTTTTTTTCCATACACTTGAAAAGTATGTGTGTTTGGTTTTGTAGATGAGACTATTTGAGATTTCAAAACTTGTATCAAATGATCAGAAATGACAATTAATCAATTTAATCTCATAAAATGTGGTAGATATTTGTCTTTTTTTTTTGTCCTCTGAGTGTGATGGAATTGTCATGATTTGATGAACTAATAATATAAGATGGAATATTATCCAACTCTCTTTTGTTTTGTTTGCTTCTTGAATTAATTATCAATTTAACCCCTCCTAGTTGTTTCAGTTTATACCTGAACTTATAAAATACTTTGAAAAGTTGTTTGCTAGTTCAACTTCATGATCATTGTCTTAGTCTTCAAAACCTACTTTTTTTTTTGCTTAAAAGGGAATATGTGCTAACTGTTGATGCTTGTTTTGAAGGGTATTTGATGGTGGAGGAAACCAGAGTCCCATGCCCACAGGAATGGCTCATCAAGTTCCTTCGTTTGGGACGGAGTTGGACTGGGTGGAGCCTTCTATGGAACTATGCCATTCAAGAATCTTACAGCCACATGCTTATGATCATGTTTACAATGCTTTTGACCTATTACGGACCGAACCATCCGTCCAGGTAATCTTTTGTTATATTTTCTCGATTCACTAAGCTCTAGTTTCTGTCGTATTTTGTTTAGTATTCATAAACCCTAAATAGAAAGAAACATAATGTGTACGTACCTGAATAACGTTTTGTGTAGAAAATGGTGTTAGCATTGTCATCTGACAAAGCAGTGTGGAAGGCAGTGAGGAACAACGAGGTGGTGCAAGAGATTAAGGAGTTGTACTACAATGGCATTAATCAAGGTATACTATTTAATTTAATTTCTTTTGTTAGAGAGAGAGAGTTCTTATTGGCTTGTTCGGTCTTTCTATATTAACAGACGAGGAGAGTTCAGATGAAGAGAGTTCAGATGACACTGCACGGGAGAATAACACACCAATAGATTTCATAAAATGGCTATTTGATAGCACAGGGGTTAAGGCCACGGGAGTGTTAAAGAAGATAACAAAGCTCGTGATAGAGATCTTAAATAGTTGCAATGTTAAGAAAAAGAGGAAACGTGGCAAATTAAACAATTGGTTCGAGGAAATGCTCAAGACTTCGGTCTTTCTCTCCATCATGGTCATGTTGATCGTCATGGTTTCCCGAGACTGCAACATGTATATGAACGTTCCAAGTTAGTCAAGAGTTTGGTTTTACCCCCAGTGCATTGGATCAATGGATCTCTTACAACGGAAGAAGACACAAAAGAAGAGTGGGGTACGATCATGGTTAAAGATTGGTTTGTAGTTACAGAATCCAAGAGAACAATACTCATCGCAACAGCTGTTGTCACCCACAAATCTCTCAAAGGCTAGGGCATTGGACCGGTCCTTACCGGTTACATCTCTGAGATTAGCTGGGATATGGTGTTTTCATGTTGATGACTGCAAGCTTTCATCTCAGGATTGTTGCTGACCAAGCTTATTGGAGCAGAAGTGAAAGCTATGTTGTCTACTGGGAGATTGATAAAGATCGACCAAGAAAACACAAATATGAAAAAAAAAACATTTAGAAGATTGACACGAATGTAGAAGAATCTGGAAATAATCTAGAAGAATAGAAAATTAGCATTTATTTATTATATTATTTCATATTATTTTAGGAAATTAAATTGATTTGTTTTTTTTTTATATAAACATATACATTTTTTGTAATATTAGTTTAGTGGGAGTCTAATAAATTTTTAATACATTTTTGTGTATTTCACTCTCATCATTTTAACATGGTATTAGAATCATCTGGTGTTAGGCTATTTTGTAGATGTTATTTTTTAAAATTGACTATGTTTTACTGTCAATAAATGAATAAAATTCTCACATCGATAGTTACAAATAATAATTAACTTATATTTAAAAGATTAGAATTAATCTACTTATTATCAACTAATTTTAAATTAAAGTTTCATGATAAATCCCTATTTAACCTAGAGTTCCCTCTGATATTATGAGCTTTACTTTGTTTCTTTTATTATTGATCAATGTCTAAATTTGTAAGGTTAGAATGAGAATAAAACTATTTTGGCGCTCTGCTTTAGTTTCTGTGTCCACTCTTCAAAACCAAACGAAATACAAAAAATATGGCTTATTTAAACCACCTTGAAAACTCATATAAAACTATGAAATCAGAAATTTTACTTTTAATTAAGAAATTAGATTTTGATACGCGCATACATAATATTTGTTTTAACTTTTAAAAACATATAATATATATTTATTGTACATAAATATTATCTTATTAGCGATCGGTTATTATTTGTATTGAATGCTATTTTATTTCTTATTATTATTTTTATACAATATTGAATATTTGTTTGTATGCTCAGACTTTTAGGACATATCAAATAATTATTTGAAATTTTATTTTTTAATGTAAAATTTATATTATCATGTACATTAGTATTTAAATTATTTAAAATAGTTATTATATAATATAAATAGACTAACTATTTTGGACAGGAAAAAAATTGATATGTTTTAATACTCAAAAATTGATAAAAAATAATTTTATATTGATTGTATTCATCTTATTTATATTAATTTATACATTACCCGTGATTAATTGTTTACTTTAAGAAATTTTGTTAAGATATAATGTCATTTGAAATGTTGAGCAAAAATAAAATTAATTGATTATATTTTTAAGAAATATTTTGTTAAGATTAGTTGATACTAAAAATTAGGATTAATAAGTTTGCCGTGTATTAATCGTAACTAGATTGTTACCAAATTATTTAAAATAATTAAATTCATGACCTATTTTTTGATAGTACTAGATTTCAAAGTATTTTTTGGAAAAAAAAAATTCTTAACACTGTGTTTTAATATTTAGCTTTGAATAACAATAATATCATTATTATTTAAATATAAATCACTCCGACTCTAAAATGAATACATCTCATATATTTTAAAAATACAATCTAACATTAAATATATATAAATGTTGAAAAAATATTAAATTTGGATTTTTGGGTTTAACTTGGCTATTTAACCCGAATCTGAAGCGGAACCAATTCAAAATATCTTATTCGAACAAAAAATTTACAAGTATCTAGTTTGGTTAGGAATTTCCTATTAGAAGAATTGGAATCGAAAACAAATGACCAAATAGATCCAAATCCGAAAAAACTCGACCAGATAAATACTCAATCTAAATATATGAATATCCAAGACTATGATTCATATGTTCTATTTTATATATTTTAATTTAGTTGTAATTTTTTTTGTTTGCAATAAATATAATTATTTTGGTAATATTATCTTGTAATACAATTTTTTTGTATAATACAAAATTTTAAATGTTAAATTTAGAGTTTAAAAATGTTTAGTTTGAATTATTAATAGTTTCTACTTAGTTATTACACAAAATTTTAGATACATATGATGAATTTTGGTTAATTTTGCTAAAAATTTGTATACTTTGAGTCTTTTCAATTTTAAACATCCGAATCCGACTTGGATTCCCTAAGGATCCATACGTTATATGTATTTTACATGTATTTTAAATATAGAATCGAATCAACCTGAATTTGAAAAAAAATTGATTCGAATCTAAATAAAAAATTTTGAAGTATTTAATTGTCCAAAATTTAGAAAGCCAAAAGATTTGGGTCCGGAAAAAACTGATCTGAAAATCAACTCAAAAACTCTGATAACTAAATGCTCAGGCCTAGTTTCACCACAAACAACCAAAATATAGATGAGTTTTTTTTTTTTTTGTGCACAAAAATATAGATGAGTTAAATAGAACAATATACACTGATTAAACATGTAATTATTTTCGTAAAACATAATGTTGATATTAAGCAAAGAAATAATTATTATTGTTGACCGTATCGCTTTAAAAATAAAATAAAATAATAATACTATCTTTCTTCCAGGAAGAAGATATTTAATTTTTCTGCTCTTCTATACTTTTCCTTTTGTCCCGATCGAGAAAAAGACAGAGACGCCTGTCCTAAAGAGAATTTTCAACCGACAGCTTTGCGGATTCAGGTTCTTGATCGATCCTTAGAACTCTGATCTCTTGTTTGGTTATATGCATTTGTTGAAAATCGAAATCTTCCCAGCTCATTTCTCTCGTCTCCCACGATCTTCACCAGTTTCTTCGATCTTTTAATTTTCAATTGTTATTTGTTTATGTTTCTTATAGATTCAATTCTGAAAAGAATCAATTTTTTTTTTTGCTTAATTGTGTGTTGAATTCATCAAAAGTCTCTATCTTTATTCCAAATGGTCAAAAAAATCTTGTCTTTCTATTGTGGTTTGCAGATGGGCATCTGGTGCTAATTTTGATTAAATGAGATTCTGGGAGTTAAGTTTTGAGTGAGAAAGGGTGTTGTTGTTATAGTTACTAATGGGGGTAAGGTACTTGTCGGTCTCGGTAGCATCAACAGCTCTGAGCTTTGTGGGGCTTCAGGTCTGGACAGAGTTGTCTTTGGATAGGCTTAGAGCTGATGGGTTGATTGCAAAGAACATTTCTTTAGGAGACTCTGAGCATGCCCTTGAGCTGCTTCTTGGATCTTACTTTACAATCGCCCTGTTGACCAATTTTGTACTCAATGTGTATATTCTTCTGCTACTCTCTCTCAAGGTAAGCTATTCAATTTCGGCAATGGATTTTCTAGCTTTCATAAACTTTATGTCACTGTAGGCGATGAGATTTAGTACCTTTGTGAAATTTCCTCATAGTTTTAGACTGATCATTTTGTTGCCTCCTGTCCCTGCGATATAGGTGTCTCGTTATTTGTTTACTCTTATTCTTAATGGTTTTACTTGCTGCTTTTGGAACTATTCTAACGCTCTCGAAGTATCCTGTTTTCCTCTTCTGGAATGAGTCCAATTTACAGTTCTTAGTTTGGTTATAAGTGAATTTTTTTACTGGTGTACACATGTGAATAAAATTCTGTCTCTGCATAGGAAGCAAATGTTGTGAATTTGCAAGAATCAAATTCTCGTTTATGGCAAATTGAATGCCTTGCGTGAAAGAAGTTGTGACTTCATGCTGTTCGTTGCCATATTAATGTGCACACTGATTGTTTAATCGTTTCTGGAAATGTTGTTTGACCATTTTCTATGGTTATAATGTCTTTATGCATCTTTTACAGACTCTATTTTTTGGAGATTTATATGGCGTTGAAACTAAAAAGTTGGTGGAGCGACTTGCCAATTACATCATTTACAAGGTAGATGTTCTTACTTTTATTACTTAACATCTTAGCAGCTGCAGGAGAAAAGGTATTATATATACCTAAATGCCAGAGTAAAGAAAAGGAACATGATAGGTTTTGATGCCTAAGAGAGGTCTTTACTTAGAACACATGATTCTGTCACTTTTTCCTTTCATTTACTTGTGCACTTTTCATATTTGTTATTGCTTCCTTAATTTGTGTCGTTTGCATATACATGTATGTGTTCTGGGTTCAATAGATTAAATCCCCTTTTAATCTTCCTTTCCTCCTTCTCCTAGGGTACATTTCTGCCGCTGGTGATTCCCCCAACTATATTTCAGGGTGTACTGTGGACAGTTTGGCTGACTGTTCTATGCACTTTAAAGGTATGGCTGTGTGCATCTGAATTATCCTTTTTAGACACCCTCCTAATGTGAATATTGTAATGTCATGTAGATGTTTCAAGCTTTGGCTAGAGACCGGCTTGAACGATTGAATGCATCTCCTTCTTCTACACCTTGGACATACTTCCGTGTGTATTCAGTTCTGTTCTTGGTTCTCTCTGTTGATATGTTGTGGTATTTCCTAAACCTTGTGGTATATTGTCAAATATTCAATTTGCTGCATTTTTTTCTCTTCATATGTACTTGAGAAATGTGTTATCAAGGATTTACTTTTCTCCTGTCTTGCAGGATAAAGCTTTCCCTTATGACATACAATACAATCGGTTCTTCTGTGTATCTGTTGTTACTTTTTGAGCCATGCAGTATAGCTTTTGAGACCTTGCAGGTACTTAAGTCACAGCAGTTGTCTTCTTCCTTCTTCTTGGTGTCCTTTTTCTTTAGCCATGGTCAACAAAATTTAAAGCTGATCTTGTTATTCTGCAGGCGCTGTTAATTCATGGGTTTCAGTTGCTTGATATGTGGATCAACCACTTAGTAGTCAATAACTCGGACTGCCAAAGATCCAAGTTTCTTGATTCCATGACAGCAGGTCTTTTGTTTTCTGGTGTTTTGCCATGTTTTTCTGTTAACCATGGGTATTTTTGGTTTATTCGAACTCCATATCTCAAAGTATAACTCTTACCCTTTGGATAGGCTCACTGTTGGAATGGAAGGGTCTTCTCAACCGAAACCTTGGTTTCTTCCTGGACATGGCTACTTTGGTAATGGCACTATGTCATTATTTGCATATCTGGTGGCTGCATGGCATTGCCTTCCATCTGGTGGATGCAGTTTTGTTTCTCAACATACGTGTAAGTTTGTTAACTTTCTTTAGTATAGTGTCGCCCTCCAGGCTACTTAGTACTCTAGGCACATCATTCAATTATTTTATGTTATACCTGGTTTTCTTTTTGGTTTTGCAGGCATTGCTTAGTGCAATTTTGAAACGAATTAAAGGATACATTAAACTGAGAATAGCTCTGGGTTCTCTCCATGCAGCCCTTCCTGATGCAACTTCTGAAGAGTTACGAGCATATGATGATGAATGTGCTATATGCCGGGTATATGCTTCTGCTATAGATCTATTTTTCATACACCTTTTTAATACCTCAAGCTCTTGTATACATTCTGAATGGCAGGAACCTATGGCTAAGGCTAAAAGGCTTCACTGCAACCACCTTTTCCATCTTGGCTGCCTGCGATCCTGGTGCGCTTAGCTATGTACCAACAACCTCAAGTATTTATAACTGAACTGCTGATCCTGAATGTTGGTTTGATGCTGGCAGGTTGGATCAAGGTCTAAATGATGTTTATTCTTGTCCTACATGTCGTAAGCCTCTTTTTGCTGGGAGAACTGAGAGTGAGGTGAACCCTCGCACGGTAGAAGTCTCAAGGGATGAGCAGTTAGCGCGTCAGCTTGAAAGACAAAACAGTCCTGCTCATCCACTTGCCACTGGTTTATTTCCTGCCGAGATGCCAAGTTCTGTTGAAAGTGATCCTTCCAGGTTCAGTTCATTCTTCTTCGATGGTTTACTTATTAACTAAATCAAAGTAACTATTTGTGCATTTTTGTTGAATTGAAGCATTTGAATTGTAAAAGTTCTCACTCATTTCTGTCACAAAATAGGAATTTAGGTTTGGATCCAAGCTGGCTGCAGACATGGTCAGATCAGGGCATTGATGTCGCTGGTCCCTCTACAGCTTCAAGGTCCGTTGGACTGGGGAGGGTTCAGATGATGATGAGGCATCTTGCATCTGTTGGAGAAAGTTATGCTCAAACTGCACTTGACGATGCTTCTTGGAGTCTATGGCCAATGAACCCTTCACAAGCTTCCACTTCTACGACAACCATACCTCCAACTGCTGGTGGAAGGACAGGTGGTCTGCATCTAAGAACTGTATCAAATGTGTCAAATGAAAGCTTGGCAAGTATACTAGCTATGGCCGAGACAGTAAGGGAAGTCATGCCACATGTGCCTGACGAAATTATTTTCCAGGTAAATTCCAAGTTCATATTGTCTGGAAGTGCATATAAGATTGAGTTGATGCTAGAACATTTTGCGTTTTAATTTTTTTTTGCAGGACCTGCAGAGAACAAACTCTGTAGCTGTTACAGTGAACAATCTTCTCCAGATGTGATGATAGTTTGTGTAAAAAATACTGAGAAATTGCTGTACTTTCATTTCAACCATAGGTATAGATTAGTGATTCGAGACATATCCTTATCCTTAAGTTTATACATCACCCAACATTGTGCATCACTCTTTACCATAGAGAAGAAGAGGCTCTAGTGTATAGCTTCTGTTCATTGCTCTCCTGCGAAGAGTAAAGTTTGGAAATATACACAAGGTGCTGATACCCTGGTGGTCTAGAGATATCTTGTCACAGTCTGACCTCCTTTCCAGTATCGAGGGAGAGTGACCACTCTGTGCAGATACCTCTCCTGTATAAGAATGTGTAATTTACAATAAAAAAGAAGTTAAATTAAAGAATATACTGTTAAATTGATCCAATAGCTTGTCTGTCATGCAGTATATCATCAAATGTGTAAACTAGAATTTCTTTTTCTCTCTTAAATTTAAAAAATATCCTTCTACTTCCTCTACAGTGGTTTGATAACTTGAACCTTCAAGTTTTGAGTCATCAAAATAATAATGGATTATGTCCATGTCTAAGAGTTAATTGGAGAGACCTTATCCTAAGACTTTTAAACATTCAACATAATGACAGCTAAATGTCATAAAACGTTGAATAGCAGCCACAACTTGCTCTGCAAACCAAGAATATTCTTAGATGACATCAAGTAAATTGTAGATGTACATCTCTTTCTTATGTAAGCACACTCGTAACGTGGGCCATTATTTTTCAATTCAAAGAGATTAAAGAATTATACTGTTTTATATCTTTTGCATCTAAAAGCATATAAATACTTGGTATACCTTTGTAGTTAGTAATCATTCACCATCACAGTCTCCCTTCAATCATTAGATTTTAGCAGTGTTAACATTTTCTTTCTTGCAAGAAGAAGTAAGCCATGGAAACCAAGGTAGCAAGCAAGCATCATAGCTCTATTTTAGTTCCATCTGTTCAAGAGATGGTAAAGGAGAAGCTGATCAAGAAAGTTCCTGCCAGGTATGTACGGTCTGGTCTAGACAAAGCTGAGATGGCTAGTGACTCTGGTCTAAAAGATGAGATCCCAGTCATTGACATGAGTCGCTTGTGTTCATCAACCACAATGGATTCTGAGGTTGCAAATCTTGACTCGGCTTGCAAAGAATGGGGATTTTTCCAGGTAAGTTTGAAAAGTCAAAAAACTTCACTTTAAAACTCATTCTTTACAAAACAACTCCACTTCTTGTATCTTATCTCCAGCTTGTAAACCATGGAGTGGACTCGAGCTTCTTGGACAAATTCAAGTCAGAGATTCAAGATTTCTTCAACCTTCCCATGGAAGAGAAGAAGAAGCTGTGGCAAAAACCTGGAGACATCGAAGGGTTTGGACAGGCTTTTGTGGTTTCAGAAGAGCAGAAACTAGATTGGGCAGACATGTTCCACCTCACAGTGCAACCTTCTAGGTTACGCAAGCCTCACGTGTTCCCCAAGATACCTCTTCCCCTTAGGTTTTGCTTAAAACCCTTCTTACTTTCTCCACAAGTCTCTTCTCTGTTTTTAAAATTATCTTCTGTTTCTTCAGAGATACACTAGAGACCTATTCAGCTGATCTGAAAAACATAGCTAAGATCTTATTTGCTAAAATGGCGATAGCACTAAAGATCAACCCTGAGGAGATGAAGAAGTTGTTTGACGATGATTTAGGACAGATAATGAGGATGAATTACTACCCTCCTTGTCCACAGCCCGACCAAGTTATTGGTCTGAGTCCACATTCAGACTCTACAGGAGTCACCATCCTTTTGCAGGTTAATGAAGTCGAAGGTCTCCAAATCAGGAAGAATGGCAGGTGGGTTTCGGTTAAACCTCTCCCAAATGCATTCGTTGTCAATGTTGGAGACATGATAGAGGTAAGTTTTGTGGACAAGACAGAGAGATCAAATGGTATGTATAAACAGCGTTTGTAAATGGTTTTGGTTGTGTCTATATATGTAGATAGTAACGAATGGGACGTACCGAAGTATAGAGCATCGTGGGGTTGTGAACTCAGAGAAAGAGAGGATTTCTATAGGGACGTTTCACAATATGGGAACGGGTAAAGAAGTTGGTCCGTTGAGAAGTCTTGTGGAGAGGCATAAGGCTTCGTTTTTCAGAAGCATGAGCACTGATGAGTATTTCAAAGGCTTGTTCTCACGTGAGCTTGGTGGAAAAGCTTACCTTGATGTTATGAGAATCTAAAAAAGACCGATAGATTGCCTTGGGATCTAAGAGAACTTAGCCTTCTACCACTGTTAATATATATACAGTAATAAGTTCTCTTATCTGTTTGAATTAATAAGAATATCTTTTTTTCAACGCTGTCTCTAATTACTTTTAGGTAATGTTAAAAAAAATATTAACTGTATATTTAGAGAAATAATGATATAACTTTTAAAGTTAATAACTTCACACACACACACACACACACACACACACACACACACACACACACACACACACATATATATATATATATATATATATATATATATATATATATATATATATATATATATAT